>OY821764.1:37392406-37848389 GCA_963682095.1 Potentilla sterilis
TCTTCACTTATTGGAATCAATAGGGAATAAAATGGAAAAAATGTACCATCATGTATTAGAGTTATAAAATGTGCTTTATGTTAGGACAAGGGCCTCGAATACTGATATATATTTAGAGAGAGAAGATTAAGTTATGAAATTCATTTAGGACCTAAAATTAAAAGGAAAATGCTGTTTAATAATCAACAAGATGGGGAAGTCCGAAGTCATTGTCTTCTCAGTTAATATATAAGGCAAAATTATAACACCAACCATGTAGTTGTAGACTATAGGTAATTAAGCACATGCATATTACAGTGTGATTGTGTCTTCTTATTCACAATGTTCAAGAGCTGGCTGTCATGAATTGTGCACAGTTGCTATGTATTGCATTTCTTCTATAAATGAGTTTTTTTTTTTTTTTTTTTTTTCAAATTTGTACAGCATGGCGGTTAATGTCTTTTTTCTTTGAAAACTTTTGCGCGTTTCTCCATCAATTCTCTACTAAGAAGCTGAGTACTTCATTGTAGCTTACCTAGCTACATACATTACTTCTGTGTGCTGCTTTGCAGTTTTTATTTAATATGTAATGGTTAACAATGCGGAATAGGTTTTTATTCAACATCGTACGTCTTTGATCCTAGCCAATATCAGTTAATAGAAAAGTGGTTCAGAAATCACTTTCAGAAATTTTCTGGCGGTTTTGATCTCATCAAAGTTCTGTGCAATATGACAAGAAGTGAGAGGAATAATAAGGAAACAACCCCTTTCTGTGATTAGTATGGAAATGGGGTCTGTCCTACTCTCCCTAGGTTTAGAAGAAGATATTCCCGCCCAGCACTATTTAAGCCGAGTTCTTAGTTTCAGAGACTCAACCATTTCTCATCATTTCATCAACAATGGCAACCTTATCTCTCTATGTTCTAGCTCTGTATGTCCTTCCAATCATGGTTTCCTCAGAGTCTCACTCCTACATTGTCCATATGGATTCCTCCCTCAAGCCCACACCCTTCTTAGATCACCCCAGTTGGTATTCGGCCACCCTCTCCTCTCTGTCAGATGGTTCTAATGGTGAAACGAAGCTTATTTATACCTACACTGAAGCAATCCAAGGCTTCAGTGCAATTCTTACCCCTTCTGAGCTTCAAGCCCTTACAAGCACCCCTGGCTTCGTTTCCTATTCTCGCAATCGCCCTCTTAATCTTCTCACCACGCATTCTTCTCAATTTCTTGGTCTGACACCCAAGTATGGTGCTTGGCCCGTTTCAAACTACGGTGAAGATGTCATCATTGGTTTACTTGACACTGGAGTTTGGCCGGAGAGTGTGAGTTATAGGGATGAAGGAATGCCTCCAGTTCCATCACGGTGGAAAGGAACTTGCGAATCTGGCACGCAATTCAACTCCTCCTACTGCAACAATAAACTGATCGGAGCTCGGTTTTACAACAAAGGGTATATGGCAGAGCATCCCAACAAAAAAATCTCCATGCACTCAGTACGCGACACAGATGGTCATGGGACACATACTTCTTCAACTGCTGCGGGTAATTTTATCAAGGGAGCGTCCTATTTTGGCTATGCCTCTGGCACAGCTAAAGGCATGGCTCCAAGAGCTCGTCTAGCCATTTACAAAGTTGCTTGGTTTGGCGAAGTGTCTCAATCTGATCTCCTAGCGGGTGTGGACCAAGCAATCCGAGATGGTGTTGATAGTTTGTCAATTTCCCTGGCTGGCTTTACCTTAAGCAATGACACAAAATTGGAGAATGACCCCGTTGCAGTAGCAACTTTTGCAGCCATGAAGAAGGGGATTTTTGTTGCCGCTGCAGCCGGAAATGAGGGCCCAGAATATTTTACCTTAGGTAATGGAGCACCATGGGCTATGATAGTTGGCGCAGGAACTATGGATCGCAAGCTGGGAGGACTTTTGACCTTAGGTAATGGTAGGAAAATCACATTCAAATCTCTGTATCTAGGGATTCTCCCTAGTGATGCTCAACTTTCACTAGTTTTCAATAATAGCTGTCAAAGTGCCAAGGAAATCGAAGGAAAGATTCTTGTTTGCAGATATGATTCGAGAATAGATATTCTTGAGAACGACAACTCTGCACCAGCAACTATTTTCATCACCAATGCCACAGTGCCAGATTCCTTTGCCGAAAGCTTTTATCCAGCAGCGTTTGTTGGTGATCACGATGGCAAAATGCTGATAAACTACATTAAGCTGAGTAGCAATCCTACAGGAGCCTTAGTGTTCAGAAAAACATTCATCGATAGGAAGCCAGCACCACAGATTGATGTCTACAGCTCTAGAGGACCATCTCCGAGTTGTCCAGGAATTCTCAAGCCTGACATTATAGCCCCTGGAACATCCATCTTGGCCTCATGGTCCACCAACAGTTCAGTATCTCCAGATCCGTGGCACCCTCTGTATAGTAACTTCTATCTTGCAGAAGGGACTTCAATGGCGACGCCGCATGTCGCCGGTGTGGCTGCACTTTTAAAATCAGTCCATCGTGATTGGAGTCCCGCGGCTATCAGATCAGCACTCATGACCACAGCGAATCCATTTGACAACAATGACAGCCCTATCAAAGACGCTCATAGAGGTCTCATTGCAAACCCTCTTGCTATTGGAGCAGGGCATATTAGTCCCAACAAGGCGCTTAATCCGGGATTAGTCTATGATGCTGAAGCAGATGACTATAAAAAGCTCCTCTGTGCGATGAACTACACGGCCAAGCAAATCCAAACTATCACAGGGTCCACATACAGATGTTCCAATTGGTCCAATACTGAGCAGCTTAATTACCCATCTTTCATTGCTTATTTCAATAGCCATGGTTCAAACTCTTCTGGAAGTGTTGTCCAAGAGTTCAGGAGGACACTAACAAATGTTGGTCAGGAACAGTCAAGTTACTTTGTGAATCTTACAACCATGGCTGGTTTGAAGTTGAAGGTGGAGCCACAGAGGTTGGTGTTCACAAAGAAGTATGAGAAACTGAGGTACAAGCTGACTATGATAGGTCCAAAATTATTGAAAGATGATGTGGTTCAGGGCTCCCTCTGCTGGATTGATGATGGAGGAAAATATGTGGTGAGAAGCCCGATAGTGGCCACAAACATTGTGCCAGATTCTCTGAGAAGGGAATAAGGATTAGTCTAGCTATCTGGCTTCAAGGGTTAAATTACGGGTTGCGTTTATAGAACTCTCGAATGTTTGTGTCAAATTTGTTTGATCTTGATTTCTCGTAGATAAGCTAAGTTTCATTCTCTGCATAATGATGTTTGTGCGTTTCTATAGTTCTTGGACTGTACTTTATAGTCTCATTCGTATGGTAATTGTCCCTTAAAGGAAAATTGTGTCGATATATGTTTTCTTTTATTTCCTTTCTGTAGGTCAATTTTTGATTCTGGGAGATTGTGATAAAAATCAACAGAAAAAAATGCGTGAACAACGGCTATGCACATGAGCTACTTTTTAATTCTGTGAAATTTATGCATCCGACTTCAAATGACATTTCTTGAATGACAAATGACTGGCTGCTGTAAGAAAGACAGATACAAAAAGCTGGATAACCTTCCACGCTCAAGTTGGTAAGAGACTTTGGTAAACTTTATCTGAACTAGTCTGATTGAAATTTAGAAATTTAGTTATATGATTGTATATTTTTCATATGAGATTTATTGCTCTTGCAGGAGGCACAAACATATGATCAGGTGAATGGCCTGAATTGAGTGAATTGATATACACTAGGTAATTGGTATGTCTAGCAGAACTGTAGAACGAAGATCCTCGCAAAGTTTATCTTGAAGTGGAGAAAGATAACTTTTGTAGAAACTTCATTCCTTTTGTACATTTATGAGAAAATTTAAATATGTCATTTTGGATGAATTGTGTGTTGCTTTGAAATATATAAACTAAGAGTATAATAGGACTTCAGAAATTTAACCATTGGACAATCCTTTTTGGATTAATTTAAATAATAGATGGAGAGATTCATTTATTTATATGGTTAAATATTCGACACATACTCTAATGTTTTCCCAACAAATAAAACATGATAGGCATGTATCATTATTAATCTTTGAAGATATTGGATAACGAGGTCTTGTTATCCTATTTTTGGTACACGCATGACATTGTCATGCTTATCCTCAAAAATCCGTACATGGTTGCAACTGTTGAAGATAGTATGGCGAGTGTGCTAGTATGGCGAGTGTGCTAGAGCTCGGCAGTCATGTGACTCATCTGTGCAGCATGGAGTTCACTTACTGCAGTATGGGCATTATGGTGGAAACATTTTTTCTTAGTTTTTAGTCCATGCCTTGGTATGACTTATACAGTGTTTAGACTGTTTAGTTTTTTTCTCATACTTGTATAAATTTCTCTCTTTGTGTCTTCTTCTATTCATTGAAATGAAATCAACTTCTCTGATTTGTATGAATTTCAAGATGGTATCAGAGTAGGATATTTAGTATCCTGCCTCTGCTTCTGTGTTCTTGTTCTCTTTTATTTTCTTCTTAACGTGAGTGTTGTGATCATTGTCTTGTTTTCAGCTTAAATGGCTGATGAGGCATCTTCAGATGTTAATCCCTTTGGATCTGTAAACAACCTCAATACTGATTCTAGTTATAATGGTGATGGTAACACGAATCAGCGTTTGTGTTCAGTCCTGCTTAATTCCTTCAATTATCTTCATTGGTCAAGAGCAGTTGCTCTTGCTCTTGCTCTTGGAGGAAAGTCCAAGCTTGATTTTATCTATGGCACTACTCAAGCTCCTGAAGTTGGTTCAAGTACCTTCAATGTCTGGCTAAGCACAAATCAATTGGTTCGATCATGGCTCATTAATTCAATGGAACCTAAGTTGGCTCAGATCTTCAGCTACTCCACTTCAGCAAGTCAAATGTGGACAGATATTGAAGAATTCTATGGGAACAAAAATGACTCAGCTCGTGTCTACCAACTGAAAAAGGACATCGCTGGCCTTGAACAAGAAGGTAATTCCTTTGTGCAATACCTTGGCAGCCTAACAAGCATGTGGAATGAACTAGAAGTATACAGACCACATATCACTGATGCAACTATCCTGCTGAAGAGGGCTGAGGAAGACAAAATTTTTCAACTCATGGCTAACCTAAGCTCTGAATATGAAGATTTGAGGTGTCACATACTCATGAATGCTGAGCTTCCCACTTTTAGAACTGTCTGCAGCACTGTCCAAAGAGAAGAGACCAGAAGGCAAGTAATGAATATTGATATCAAGACCAACGTACCATGCTGAGTCTAGTGCTTATGCTGCAAGCTCTAAGCAGCTGGATGATAAGAATCAGAAATGGAAGCGCACTGGTGGCAAGTGTACTCATTGTGGAGGAAATCACTTTAGAGACAAGTGCTGGATCTTGTTCCCCGAGCTGAAAGTAAAATTTCTTGAAGAGAAAGCAAGGAAAGAGGGCAAGGGAAATCCTAAGAATACTAGCTCTCCCACTCTCAGAGCAAATATTGCTTCTGCATCACCAGCTGTTCCTGTTGACTTCACTGCAAATCCCTGTACTCTTATTAATGAATTTGCAGGATTTCTCCAACAAAAGCAGAAGTATGGAAATCAAGATTCAAGTCACAGTGCTCTTCTAAGTCAGTTTGCTGGTTTTCTAACTGATTCAGATCATGTCAACAAACCTGATATCCCAGGTATCCTAAAGGCATTTGAAACTGCTTTATCTATTAGTGCAGAAGATGATTGTTGGATTATAGACTTTGGTGCCACAGATAACATGACAAACAACTTATCCAATCTACATGATTTTAAAAAATTTTCTTCATCTGTGTTTGTTGCAAATGGGAAGGGAGCCTCAGTGTTAGGAAAAGGGAAAGTTAAGTTTTTTCAAAATCAGCTGGAATTTGATGCTTTATTTGTTCCTTCATTTCCTTTTCAACTTCTTTCAGTTGGAAAAATCTCTAGAGTCTTACATTGTTTGGTCATCTTTTCTCCCTACAATGTTATCTTTCAGGATATGATCACCAAGAAGACGATTGGTGAAGGTGTTTTTCAAAATGGACTGTATTACTTGTCCTGGAAGTCTCAAGTTTTTCAAGTCAGTTTCAGTAGAGTTTCAGAGTATCATCTGTGGCATCAACGCTTGGCTCATCCTTCAGAGAAAGTGTTATCTAGTTTGTTTCCAAATTTGATCCATGGAAATCATAACTGTGAAGTGTGCCACATGTCAAAGTTTACTAGATTACCTTTTCAATTGTCTGCTTCTAGAGCTTGTAATCCGTTTGAAATCATCCATTCTGATGTATGGGGTCCTTTTCTAAAATCAGTAGATGGTTTTAGATATTTTGTAACATTTGTAGATGGTTTCACCAGGATTACTTGGTTGTACTTTTTGAAAATGAAAAGTGAAGTTATTGATGTGTTCAAAACTTTCTGCAATCTTGTCAATACTCAGTTTTCATCCAAAATTCAAATCCTTAGATTTGATAATGGCTCAGAGTATATGTCCAACAAAATGCAACAATTTTTAGGCTCAAATGGAATTATTCATCAGACAACCTGTGTTGGAACACCTCAACAAAATGACACTGCTGAAAGAAAGAATAGGGACTTGCTTGAGAAAACTAGAGCTTTAATGTTTCATGCTAATGTTCCAAAGAAATTTTGGTCTCATGCAGTCCTTGCTGCAACTTATCTTATTAATCGCTTGCCAAGTAGAGTGTTGAACTCTAAGTCTCCCCTGGAAGTTTTTAGGCAGGAAGATTGATTTGAGTCATCTGAAAGTTTTTGGCTGTGTATGCTATGTGCTATGTGCATGTTCAAGATAAGCACAAAGATAAGTTTGAACCAAGAGTGGTCAAGTGTTTGTTTCTGGGATACTCTACTACTCAGAAAGGTTACAAGTGCTATAATCATGAATCTCGAAAATTAGTTGTTTCTAGAGATGTGAAATTCGAAGAAGAAGTTATGTTTTTCCCGAAGAAAATTGTTGATGCAGATGGTCAGGGGGAGTCATTTAGTGATTTATTTCCTGCACCTTTGACAAGTGCAGAATTATCTAAACCTTCTGCTGCAATTAATGAGCATGAAGTTTCCAATGATCAGGAAATTGAAGAAATGCATGATAATGCAGTTTTTGACAGCCCTGTTCTGCCTGCTCATCCGGAAGAACCTGTTTTAGCTGCTGCTCCTCAATCTGTACAACCTCAAATTCACAGAAGGAATTCTGCAAGAGATAGGAATCCTCCTGTAAGATTTAAAGATTATGTTGGCTTCCATGTGAAATATCCAATTTTTGATTTTTTGGGATATCGAAGGTTGTCAACTTCTCATGCAACCTTCTTAAGTGCTATTGATGAAGTCATTGAGCCTAGAAATTTCAATGAAGCTAGTGAAAGTGCAATTTGGAATCAGGCTATGCAGGAAGAGCTGAAAGCTCTTAATGAACAAGGAACTTGGAGCATTGTTCAGCTTCCAGCTGGAAAAAAGGCAGTGGGAAGCAAGTGGATCTATAAAACTAAGTTTCAATCAAATGGTAAAGTGGAGAGGCACAAAGCTCGTCTTGTTGCTCGTGGCTTTACTCAAACTCATGGAGTGGACTACAAGGAAACTTTTGCACCAGTTGCAAAAATGAACACTGTGAGGGTTCTTCTACCTCTTGCAGTGAATCACAATTGGTCTTTACATCAAATGGATGTAAAGAATGCCTTCTTACATGGTGATTTGGGAGAAGAGGTTTATAAGCAGCTTCCACCTGGTCACCTCCAATCTGCATATCCAAATTTGGTGTGTAAATTACACAAGGCAATTTATGGTCTCAAGCAATCCCCTAGAGCTTGGTATGCTAAACTTAGCTCAGTTATTGAGGGAATTGGTTTCTGCAGAAGTAATGCTGATTCGTCACTATTTTTCAGAAACAGTGTCAATGGCAAACTTGCAGTCCTTGTTTATGTTGATGATTTAATCATCACTGGTGATAATTCTCAAGAAATCAATTCTCTGAAAAATGCTTTGCAGTCTAGATTTGCAATGAAAGATCTTGGTAAGTTAAAATACTTCCTTGGTATAGAAATGGCCTCCTCCTCAAAAGGGCTATTTCTGAATCAAAGAAAGTATGTTCTAGATCTTCTTCAAGATGCTAAAATTCTTGAATGCAAGCCTGTAAAGACTCCTCTTGAATGTAAATTACAGTTGGATACTCAAAGTGATGCTCTTGGGAATATTAGTGATTATCAAAGGGTAGTAGGGAAGTTAATCTACCTCACAATCACTCGCCCTGATATTTCTTATGCTGTTAGCATTGTCAGTCAGTTTATGCATTCTCCTACTGTAGACAGTAGCCACATAGGGGCTACAGCAGGCCCACAGACCCGCAGCTAGTGTACCAGGGGCCCGGGACCGGATCACCAGCACCCGGCCTCGGGATCTAGCAGTCTATCCTGCTACCAGGGGCCCGGGGACCGGGGGGCGCCTGCCTGCTAAAGAGGTCACCAGAGCTGCTCTTTGGTGTGTAAACAGAAGGGAACCAGTCCCACATCGAAGGGTGAGGCCAGACCTCACGACCGGCCATCTATATAAGGGCCTCAACTACCCTCATTAATAGGTAACTGATCTCTCCTACTGCTTATATACGTGCTTAAGTTATATTCATTCCAACTATACTAACTTAGGCATCGGAGAGGAGAAGACCGGCCCGCCCGGTATTCCCCTTAGTAAGCAGGTTTGTAGGAGATCATACGAGGATTCATCTGTCTCTACCAGGCCCCCGGGTTTGTGCAGAAACAATTGGCGCCGTCTGTGGGAAACTTGGACAAGAAACCACGTAAGCACTATCAATGGTAGAGAATTCGGAAGCAGGCCAGGAAAGAAATGCCACCGAGGAGCAGCGTGTTGCACCAGTGCAAACGCTTATCTCCACCCCGGTCGTTGTGCGGGAGCAGCGCGGCGACCAGGGCGATCAAGAAGGCGGGAGCTGTGGGAGGCCGACCGGCACGCCGGTGCC
Organism: Potentilla sterilis; assembly: GCA_963682095.1. Taxonomy (NCBI): domain Eukaryota; kingdom Viridiplantae; phylum Streptophyta; class Magnoliopsida; order Rosales; family Rosaceae; genus Potentilla; species Potentilla sterilis. Next base: position 37,401,384 of record OY821764.1, read on the forward strand.
ATACCATGATAGCTCGCACGGGAAAGGCCCGGCGGAAGACGACCAGCCAACACACCGGGGCTTTTCTCTGACGTTCTCGGATGATCCGAGCGACCGAGAGGAGAGCCCGCACTGTAACAGTGACCAGGACGCCACGTACAGCCCCGACCAGAGCGATATGGCGGGGGAGATACGGGCGATGGCAGCAGAAGTCGGTCGCCTGCGCGAGGAGGGCGACCGGGATAGAGCCAAGTCCAATGACCGGTATGAAGAAATGGAGGCGGTGAACGCTGTCCTGGTAGCCGCTCTAGAGAGAGGATAGCAGCGCAACGAATCTATGACCAGGGCACAAGCGCCCCCGCCAAGCCAGTCTCAATGGTTTGAGACATGGCAGTCATCAGGCAGGAGGCTCAGTGATCCCGAGCGAGCGGAGTCACCGGCCGGCACGGCCTTGCCAAAGTGCACGCCGACGCCCCGCCAGCCACACACTTCGTTCGAGGATGAAGCCGTGACCCCGACTGCAAGGGCCTTACAGATACTCGCCGACACTGTGTCGGATTTGAAGGCCCAAATGGAGGCCAACGAGAGAAGAGCGGCGCGGCCGATGGAAAACGCGCAATTCAATGAGCGCATGGGCCCTTTCTCACACCGGGTTTTGGAATCGGGGAGATCTGGTAACCAGAAATCCCTCAAGCTCAACCTACTCAGGGTCCGGTTGCCCGTACCAGCACCTGGACAGTTTCCGGTCCCAGACGTGCGCCAAGGGCTACTCCGATGCAGTATGCTGCAATATTTTCCAGGAAACCCTGTCTGGAGAAGCGCTCAGCTGGTTCTATGAGCTTCTGGCGAACTCAATCGAGGCATTCGAACAGTTGGCCGACCGGTTTGTAGGCCGCTTCATCCTCCGGGTCGAAGGAGCCCGGACATCGACCATCCTCTTCAACTGCATGCAAGCGCCCGGAGAGGAGCTGAGGACGTTCGTCAACCGTTGGCAGACGACGACGGCCGGGGTTCGGAACCTTGACAAAGGTATCGCCGAGATGGCGTTCAAACAAGGGCTTCGGCCAGGAAAATTTTCCTATGCCGTGCGGGTGGAACTACCGCAGGGGTATGACGAGTTAATGGCAATGGTCATCCGGCATGCTCAGGCCGATCACGAGACCTACGGGCAGCACCTGCTGAAGAGGAAGCGGGAAGAGCAGCAGGAAGACCACCCCGGGAGGAGCACCCCCGCCCAGCTAAGAAGACAAGGCCAGCCAGCGGACCGAGAACCGAGCCGCCCGGCCGAGCCGCCCGGCCGAGCCGGCCCAACAGAAATTGGGGGCAACGGCAGTAGAGGCCCTATCATGATAGACCCCAGAATGAGCACAAGCCGGCGCAGTACCGGCAAGAACGCCCCCTGGCAATCATGCCAGCAGAACCGGCCGGTCAAGAGGTCTTCACCGCTCTCACCTCTTCATACGAGGACATTCTGCACTAGAACGAGAGCATTATCCCCCCACCGCCCAGGAGAAAGTACCCGAAGGGGAAACTTACCACGGCGCAAACGGGCAAGTACTGCTCCTATCATGATGAAGCTACTCATCGAACGAGCAAGAGGCTCTCAAGACAGCGGTGGAGGGTCTGATTAATAACGGCCTGCTCCAGCGGTATATAGGAGAAATGAGAGCAGATCCCGACCGTGAGCAAGGCCAGGGCTGGTAGACTCGCCAAGCCTCCAAGCGGTTAGTTTGGCATATCACCGGTTCAACCGCTGTAACATCACAAGATATATATGCAAACTACTTTTGAGAAAGATTCCACCGATTCCACCAATTCAAGTATATTCATAGTCAAGGGATAATACAAGCAGAAGCCATTCTGGCAAGTTTAGAAAAAAGAGCAAGGGCAAAATCCTAAGGAGCCACGCCTCCCCCCTGAGCGGGCAATCCGCCAGCCTCTCCAGATGAAGTAGCCGCGCCTTCAGCAATTTGAGGTCCACCCTCCCCCTCCGGTTGCTCCTCCGCCGACTGCTCATGGATATCCGATTGCTCATGGATATCCTCATCAGCGGCCTTCGGCATCCGGGAGGTATCCAGGTACCCCTTCTGCTCCCACTCAGTGTACGCGTCCGCGATGCCCGATTCCCTGGCCTTCTCCAGGAACCTAAGGAACTGATCGCTCTCATGGTATTTGAGAACAACCCGCTCGTAAAGTTCCGGGTCCTCTTCCCCGGCCGCAGCGGCAGAGGCGGCGCGTACAGCGGCAGCTCCCACCTGGAGCTCGTCCACCTTGGCCCCCAGTTCGGCCTTCTCCTCCTCAGCCAGCTCCTTCTCCTTCTCCAGGCTGCGGACCTGCTCCTCCAGCTTGGCCACCTGCTTCTTGGCCCTCTCCTCCAGTTTGGCCTTCTCCCGCTCCAGCCGGGACTTCTCCACTTCCAGCCGCTCTCGGGCCTCTGTCAGAGCGGTCACATGCCTCTTCAGCTCCGGCAGCTCCTTGCTGGGATCCGGTTGGTACAGATTGTACAGCAACTGCATAACAACAGAAAGACAGTTAAGCAAGCAGCAAAGGAAATCAGTTACGAGCGGTGTAATGGCACCAGACAATTCTTACCCAGAGGACCGCTTCCTTGCACTTTTGGCGGTTCCCGCCCGCTAAGGCTCCGGTGACCCCAGGCCTCTCCAGACCAAGGCCAGCCAAGTCCGCCGCCAGCTGCCGGACGAACGCACTGTCCGGGCTTCCCCTCGGTGCCTCCGCAGGCTCGGGGCTACTTTGCCGGGCAATGGCAGCCTTTTCCCCAGCGGAGCTCGATGCACCACTGGTTACCTTGAGCCGCTTGGCCAGGCTCTCACCGGACGACCCGCCAGTCAGCGTCACCAGCGTGGAGGGAGGAACGTCCATGATCCTCCGCCTCTTCTCCCCTTGCTCGTCCGGCGAAGAAGATTGTGCGCCTACCCGGGTGACCCTGGTGACGAGCGGGACTGACCCCGGGCGGTATGGGATCCGGCTCACTCCACCGGGAATCTTCAGTGGCCCCCCGGTAGTCTTGCCCTTACCGGGTCCCGCCTTGGGCGCAGCAGGATGGCTCTTCACGAGCCTCAGGATGTAGGCGTCGTCATCAACATCCATGGCCCTCGGTTCGGGATGAACCGTGAGCCGGCCGGACTCCTCGTCCACCGAGGTTCGCGACACGGCCTTGCCTTTCTCCTTCAGCCTCGCGAGAAGGTCTTCACCGTCCATGGATAGAGTGGTATCGGGTTTGATGACCGCCCGGGAAGATGCACCTGCAGGACAAGCAAAAAGTTAGTATTTAAAACAGTTAGCAAAAGTGTCACCGCTAAGACTTGCTACTCACTCGGATCCCGCCCGAGGCAGCAATACTCCAACACTTCCCGCCGGATGAAGTTGTAAGAGCTCCGTTCGAGATCGTCCCAACATCCGAGTATGGTCGTGATCCTCTCCTGCTCCAACTCGGATAGCTCGAACGACTGATCGCCAGGGGGTTGGAAGGCACCAGGAACCCGGTACATTTTCCTCCTCTTCTGCCACTTCCCGCCCGCCATCACCACCTTCTTTCTCCAGCTATTATCCACCCAAGAAGGCACATTGGTGATAATAGGCTGAAAGCACGGGCGCTGAAGGACAGACAACCCCGGGACCCTCGCTTCTTCGAGTATGATAACCTGTACAAGGCCCGGAATTCATTTACCGTTGGCATACTCATCCCAGACAACTCGTACAGGCAGCCGAGGCTCAGCAGTCGCCTCCACTGGAGCCCGGGAAGCTGCGCGGGAGACACTTGCAGTGCACTGAGCATGTACTGCACGAAGTCTGGCAGCGGGAGCGAAAACCCGTGGCGAAACTGATCTAGATGCACGGCAACCCACCCCGCCTCCGGGTTACATGCTGACTCCCTGGGATTCAATGGCCGTAGCGCCACCTCATCCGGGATACTCCACATTTCCCGGAACGCAGCAATCCCTCCGGGGTTCATGCTACCCTCCGGCTCATCGCACACCACGGCACCTTTCCCTCTCCCAATGGTGTAGCTCACTGGCGGAGCACCGGCAAGGCGCACCCCGTGCGGGATTTCAGACCCCGGGGATTCAGACTCGGAAGACGAAGATGAAGACGAAGCCCCGCTCCGGGAGCGGTCAGTGGCTTCAGACCCCGGGGATTCCGAACCGAGCCAGTCCTCCAGTCTCTCCTCATCATCCACGATAGGACGCCTGGCAGCCGATTCGGAAGCCCCATCAGAACTTGAAGAAGACATTTTTAACCTAAGGGGAAGAAAAATAAAACTCTAGCGCTGGTCAGCAACAGGCTAGAACAGCGCCCTCTGCGGCCCCTCCCCAGGTTTGCCGCAGACGCTCAGCTTAAAACAACTCAGTCGGCGACAGAGATCCCCTCCCCCTCGCCGCAAAACACCGAAAAGAAAAACAACAACAACACCAGGCAAAGAAAGCAAGAACTTACCGATTAGTATGCTCAACCGAGGAAAGTCCGCCCTGCGAAAGCAGCGAGCAATGGTAGGAAGAGAGTAAAGAGCACTTGAGGCAACGGATGTCGTGGGGCACCTCCACAGAGCTTTCGCCGGATTTCTCTCTCTTTCTCTTATTGTCTCTGAGCAAGGAGCAAAACAGAATGAAGAAGGCAGAGGAGGCCTTTTTATAGAGAGGTCCGGTGCTCTAGGCGCTTGTAATCCCCCCAAAACACACAATCAGAGCAACTCAAACGCCCGTGAATCCAGACCCTCCATCTCAGACCGCTCCCTACTGGCACGTGTCCCAGTATTGGTAAACTTCCCACGCCATCATAACTGATGGGACTGATGGACTTCCTCCTTAAATGCATGTCAGCCAATTGTCCCACCCGCTGGCGACAGGTAAGGGAGTTAGTAGCGGGAACCGAGGTGTCAGGCCCCCTCCCCCCCCCCCCCCCCCCCCCACTTCCCCAGGCTCCACGGCTGCATGGCATCTTCACTGCAAGCCACCGGTTATGATCTTTCAACCGGCTCGAAGACCTCTCACCGGTTATGATCTTTCAACCGGCTCGAGAGCATTGTTCCAGGTATGAGCCATCCATCCGGCACCATGACAGCTCACCGGTTAGGTATCATTCAACCGGCTGCATGGCATCTTCGCTGCAAGTCACCGGTTATGATCTTTCAACCGGCTCGAAGACCTCTCACCGGTTATGATCTTTCAACCGGCTCGAGAGCATTGTTCCGGGTATGAGCCATCCATCCAGCACCATAGCAGTTCACCGGTTAGGTATCATTCAACCAGCTGCATGGCATCTCACCGGTTAGGTAACATTCAACCGGGTCGAGACCATCTCACCGGTTATAATCATTCAACCGGCTCGAGAGTATTTTTCCAGGTACGAGATCCACCCGGCCCCATGGCATCTCACCGGTTAGGTATCAGACAACCGGTTCCATGGCATGACCCCGGTTATGAGAACATTCGACCGGCATGGGCTTTATACACCTGGGTGAGTTTACATCTAACACATGTACTCTTGTCCAGCAGGATAAAAACCCTGCGTCGCACTGAATTGCGATCAATGTGGAGCTCCACGGCGAGACTTGTCACCTCAACGCCACCCCATTACCTCAACGCTTATTCCAACACAAGCTGAGAAGAACTAGCAAGTGTTGACCGGTGCTTCAACAGACCGCAACACCGGGGCTACCTCCCCGCAACCTAGCAATATGGACTCGTTCCGATTTGGCAGAACTCCCGGTCGAGGTCCCATACTCTCCGACTCGTTCCGATATGGCAGAACGCCCGGTCGAGGTCTGGTACACAAGTTCACCTGGGGGACTCGTTCCGATATGGCAGAACGCCCGGTCGAGATCCCATGCTCTCCGGCTCGCTCTGATATGAAAGAACGCGGGGTCCAGATTCCATGCACATCTATTACATGGCGGATTTCAACGCCCCATTATCATTCCATGCATATCTATTGCATGGCGGATTTCAACGCCCCATTATCATTCCATGCACATATCTATTGCATGGTGGATTTCAACGCCCCACTGTCATCTCATACACTCTCCGGGTTTCACCCCACTCCATGCTCATGGCACCACAACACTTGAGCACAATACTACTTATATTGCAAACGTACTCATAAATTGTTGCACTTCATCAGTAACAGGTACTCAAACGCCCGGTCACGCCCAATCTTCAACGCGGACTTGGGGGACTGGGCACCGTTGGGTTGGTAACCCTGCGGGTCTGCGGGACAAGAGCAAGACAGATTAAGTCCCCATTCAAGATTGCACTTGACCAGGAACTTGGGGGACTTGTTGACAGTAGCCACAGAGGGGCTACAGCAGGCCCGCAGACCCGCAACTAGTGTACCAGGGGCCCGGGACCGGATCACCAGCACCCGACCTTGGGATCCAGCAGTCTATCCTGCTACCAGGGGCCCGGGGACCGGGGGCGCCTGCCTGCCAAAGAGGTCACTAGAGCTGCCTTTTGGTGTGCAAACAGAAGAGAACCAGTCCCACATCGAAGGGTGAGGCCAGACCTCACGATCGGCCATCTATATAAGGGCCTCAACTACCCTCATTAATAGGTAACTGATCTCTCCTACCGCTTATATACGTGCTTAAGTTATATTCATTCCAACTATACTAACTTAGGCATCGGAGAGGAGAAGACCGGCCCGCCCGGTATTCCCCTTAGTAAGCAGGTTTGCAGGAGATCATACGAGAATTCATCTGTCTCTACCAGGCCCCCGGGTTTGTGCAGAAACACCTACTGTGTTTCATTTGAATATTGTCAAGAGAATTCTGAGGTATCTAAAGGGTTCAGTTGGTAGAGGAATTCTCTTGAAGAAAAATGACCATCATGATATTGTTGGCTATGCTAATGCAGATTGGGCTGGCAATGCCCTTGACAGAAAAAGCACAACAGGCTTCTGCACATTTGTTGGTGGAAACCTTGTTACTTGGAAAAGCAAAAAACAAAGTGTTGTCGCAAGGTCAAGTGCAGAGGCTGAATATAGAGCAATGACTTCAGCAGCCTGTGAATTGATTTGGCTTAAAGGTCTCCTGGCTGATCTAGGATTTCTAAGTTCTGATCCTATCTGTCTGCATTGTGACAACCAGGCTGCTATGCACATCGCCTCTAACCCTGTGTTTCATGAAAGAACTAAGCACATTGAGGTCGACTGCCATTTTATAAGGAATCAAGTCCAAGCTAACATCATTTCCACTCAGTATGTGAAAAGTGAAAATCAATTAGCCGATATCTTTAACTTCTGCTCATTTTCAAAACATTTTGTGCAAGCTTGGGTCCTTCAATCTTTTGGACCAAGCTTGAGGGGGAGTGTTGAAGATAGTATGGCGAGTGTGCTAGTTCTCGGCAGTCATGTGACTCATCTGTGCAGCATGGAGTTCACCTACTGCAGTATGGGCATTGTTCGTGGTGGATGTAGCACCCGGCGAACAGTCAACACGTGGGGGTGGCGGACGTCAATTTCAGTCCTGTTGTAATGTGCGCGAGCGTGCCAGTACCTTTGAGTTGGTACAACTTTGGTGCGGACGACCTCTGGCGAGTGTATCTGTCTGCTCCCGATACCTGACTTCTTAACCAAGCGACTGTCACGCGGGCATTGACTAGGCCTGCGTAAGAGGCTCGACCAAGACATAACAAAAGTATAGTAGGATTTTCTTCTCATCCTATTGTAGATTGAGTAATTCTTACTTCGATCCAGAGATGCAAAGCAGAGCAATAATTCAAGACCGCGGGGAATGGTTTGCTATGCAAGATAGCGACTCGATATACCATAAGATGTGGCGACTGACACTGAGTGCTTCAGCGAACGCAAACACGACGTAAGTTTGCAGTTCTAACCAGCGTAAGTGTGCGACTCTGTACGTATGACGCAAGTTTGCAGCTCTGTACGTATGGTGCAAGTATGCAGCTCAGGTTGGTGCAAGTATGATGCGATGTGCGGATGCTGGAAGCGATAGGTCTTAGCGACGCTCACACTAAGACAAGGCAAACTTCGACAACCGCGCAAGTATACAGTGACCGGTGGGGGGCGTAAGGTTGCGGTAGGGTTGGATGGTGGTTGTTTGCAGTTTGTGGAGGTAGTACGTGTAAGATGCTCCGGAGAGGCTTTGCAAGATTTGCGATGCACAAAAGCTTGTGTGTTTGTAAGATGGTTGTGAACCTTTTTCACGTTGTATAAGAATTCTTTATATAGAGAATGCCAAACCTCAATACTTGCGTATCAAGCATAATAGATTCGGAGATCAACTAAGATTCAATTACCTTAAACCACCTCCTTCTCGGATTCCCAAAGGAACCCCAATTCCTTTCTAAGAAGGAAAGATTTAATGTAACAGATTATTTTTAAACAAAATAACCTCTTGGGGGCCTCGATCCATAATCTCGGACAAATGTCAATTTGGGCCCAAACAGGCATTATGGTGGAAACCTTTTTTATTAGTTTTTAGTCTATGCCTTGGTATGGCTTATACAATGTTTAGACTATTTAGTTTTTTTTCTCATACTTGTATAAATTTCTCTCTTTGTATCTTCTTCTATTCATTGAAATGAAATCAACTTCTCTGATTTGTATGAATTTCAAGAACGATGGTCAATTATAATCCCAGTGCCATATTTTATAATTACTGCACCAACAAAGGGGTTATCTTTCTCGATTATTGTTTTGGCTAGCTGCGCAGGCTTTCCAACCAGTTCAGGCCATTCATATTTGTGTCCTGAATAATAATCAACAGTGTTAAAAAAGATAATCTAAAAGAGAGAGACACTACCAGAAAAAACAGTATTACCGATGAAAAAAAAAAAACGGCCGACGACATATTTTTTTCGTCGCTAAAAATAAAAAATCGTCGGCTATTCCCCAAGAATGGCCGACGATTTTTTCTTTCGTCACTAAAAAATATTTTTCGTCGGCTATACCCCAAGAATGGCCGACGATTTGAATTTTCGTCGGCCTTTCTCTTAAAGTATAGCTGACGAAAATTTTAGAAAGTTTGGCCGACGAAATTGGAATTTTCGTCGGCTATAAGTCTTTATATTTTCAGATCTGGACAGAAGTTGCTCATTTAAAAACAAACGGTAAAAAACGGGAGAAAGAGTGAAAAATCTGTGGGTATTGTTGAAATCCGTCCTCTCTTACATTGTGGAGCTATATATAGGTACGTATATGTGTATATATGTTGATTTTGAGTTTTAGTTGAGTTGATTTTGAGTTTTAGTGATTTTGATATAGTAAGTGATTTTTTGTTTTGTTGTTGTTTTAGTGTTAGAATGTATGTATATATGTTGATTTTGAGTTGTAGTTGAGTTGATTTTCAGTTAGAGTATAATTATGTGTTTTAATTTAATGTTATTTTAATTAGTGTTAAAATATATATATAAATATGTTAATTAATGGTTGTTGATAGTGTAATGAACTTAAATAATGGTTGTTAATTAATGGTATATATATATATATATATGAGTTGATGTTGATAATAATATATATTGTAATATATATGTGTTAATTAATTTATTATTAATTAAAGTTATACATATATATTATTATCATGCTATATATCGATCGAGATAAGAGTTGGATTTCGCTTCCAAGGCATGACCGACGATACACTACAGGAGTTGTGGATTTTTTGCAGTTCGTCGAGGAAAATGCAAACGGGAAGGAATACCATTATTGCCCGTGCAAGAAATGTAAGTGTCGCAGTGATATGTGTCGATTTCCGATTAGGACAGTATGGGAGCACCTAAAGAGTAATGGGTTTTGACCGAAGTACAAACGTTGGATATATCACGGTGAGCCATCATTAGATGGATCGCATGATCATGGGCAGTTTTTTTAGGCGGGCAGTAGTAGTACATCCAACGATCCAACAATGGCATTCGTCAACGACGTGTTTCCTTTTGAAAGCGGTGTACGTGGGGAACAATATATGCATGACCCAGTGCAGCTGTTCCCACAAGTTGTCAACACTGCTGCCTTTGACAAGTACAATAAATTGATTGAATTGCAACAGACCCTTGTGTCTTCAAGTTCTGAGAAGACAGTTCTTGAAAGTGTGATGGAGGTAATGAGGATTAAAGTCGAGGCAAAATCGAGCATCAGGCAAGTGGATGAATATCTACAGTACACTTCTTCGTTGTTGGAGGAGGGTCATCGTAATCCTACCAATCACCGTAAGGTCCGAAGTATCCTCAAAGATCTAGGGCTTTCCTACATTAAGATTCATGCATGCGCATTTGACTGCGTTCTCTTCTGGGGTAAAGATGCAGAAGGGAATGACCTTGCTAGCCTTGACGCATGTCCGATATGTCAGTCTGACCGATATAAGTTGACGGGAGCAGGCAATAGGAAACCTGTGAAAGTGCTTCGGTATTTTTCGTTGAGAGATAGGCTTGAGCGGTTGTACATGTCAGAAACCACCGCAAAAGCTATGAGGTGGCACGGTGAACGGGACGCGGGAGACGCAGATATCATGACACACATCTCTGACGGAGCGGCTTGGAAGCAAATAAACAATGAGTTTCCTCATTTTGCGTCCGATGTCAGAAACGTCAGGCTCGGGCTCTCAACCGACGGGTTCAACCCTTTCGGCACCATGAGTCTTTCATACAGTATATGGCCGGTGGTTTTGGTACCTTACAACCTTCCTCCGTGGATGTGCATGAAGAAGGAATATAATATGTTGACGTTGTTGATTCCGGGGCCTGGTTACCCAGGGAAATGTCTCAATATGTACATGAGACCATCGATTAAAGAGCTTAAGGTATTGTGGGACGTTGGTCATCCCACTTTTGACAAGTACAAGCAGGAGACGTTCCAGATGCATGCCATGGTTATTGGTACCATTAGTGATTTTCCTGCTTATGGGATGTTGTCGGGCAGCGTTGTTAGGGGATACAAGGCTTGTCCAGAGTGCCTCAGCGATTATGGGAGCACCCCTCATTGCAACAAGATATGCCGAATGGGTCATCGTGTGTTCTTTCCGGCGAATCACCACTGGCGTTACGAGTCCGCCGCATTTGATGGAACCGAAGAACACGGTGGTCCTCCCAGAAGATGGACGAGAAGAGAAATTTTAGCAGTGCTTAATGAGTACGATTTTGGGCCCCTCAGCAATCATCCCGATATTGTAGCGGAAATACCTGAAAGACCTGAGCAGTACAAATTCTGGACACATAAGAGCATATTGTGGGAACTCCCCTACTGGTGTGAGTTGCTGATCCGTCACTTTCTAGACGTTATGCACATAGAAAAAAATGTTTCTAAAAGTGTGGTGGGCACAACGCTGAACTTGGAGGGGAAGACGAAAGACGGTCCTAAGGCTCGCACTGATCTGCAAAACATGAATATCAGAAAACAACTATGGTTGAAACAAGGGAAGAGAAAAATGCCTCAAGCTCCTTACACCGTCAAGCCTGAGCATAAACCAGAAATTTTCCATTGGATAAGTCGGGCCAAGTATCCTTCAGGCTTTGCTGGAAATATAGCTAAGTGTGTGAACAGACAATTCAACAATCTGTACGGGTTGAAAAGTCATGACAATCATATCCTGCTACAACGTCTCTTCCCTGTTTTCATTTAACCGTTCCTTCCCCGTCACGTTGTGGAGCCGTTAGTAGCGTTGGCAAGATTTTTTCAGAAGGTATGCACACGGGAACTGAGAAAATCTGACCTCCGGGAAATGTAACAAGACATCGTTCATATCATGTGTAAATTTGAGATGATATTTCCTCCAAATTTTTTCGACATCATGCCTCACCTCATGATCCATCTTCCTCGGCAGTTGTTGCTTACCGGTCCTGTGCACTTCACTTGGATGTATCCGATGGAAAGGTACGTATTTTACACCTTATGTTAATTTCCTCATCAATATATGTGATATAGTGTTAATGTATTATCATAACACTTTAAAAACTTGATTTATAGGCAACTTGGACAATACGGTGGTTTTGTCCAAAACAGATCCGCACCTGAAGGATGTATAGCTGAAGCATATATTGCGCACGAGTGCGTCACCTACATGAAGCTGTATTTAGGAGCGTTACAGGAAAGCTTACCGGAAGATGTACCTTCACAGTTCAATCTTTCCATACTCTCCGACGATGTTGTACTCGGTGGAAACATGCCAGTTTCCTACAAGTTGAAAGATTATGAGGTAGCCATTGCACATTGGTGGGTACTAATCAACTGTCCAGAAGTTCAGTTTTGGAAGAACATACATCTACACTGTGAACAAGTACGAGGTGATGTCGATTACCACAACCGGACATTCGCAGAGTATTTCGGCCGCTGGGTACGTAACTTTAACACTATTCTATACGTGTTTATATATTATTGTGTATATTTATTCATATTTATAGTTGATTCTGATGGTTGCAGATGGACCTTATTCAAAATGATAATCACCCAAATTGGTCGCACGAACTCAGACTTTTAGCGATGAGGTCGGTCTATTCAAAAGTTTATGCGACGTGCAAGGTGAATGGTGTGTTATTTCGATGTGAAGAGAGAGACCTCAGACTAAAAACACAAAATTCAGAGGTTATGGCACATGGTGAGGATGATGGAGTTGACTATTACGGTGTTCTCCATTCAGTTGTGGAACTGCATTACGGGGAAGGCATGAAAGTGCACCTTTTCAAGTGTAGATGGTTTGACACACGGCTGCAGAGCATGAAAACCGATCAATACGGCATAACTTCTGTGAACACTAGTACATCATGGTATGAGGACGACCCGTTCGTTTTAGCCACATGGGTGAAACAAGTGTTTTATGTTGATGATCTCGCCAAGGGTGACCCGTGGAAAGTAGTCAACACTATCCACCATCGCAACATTTACCGGGCGTCTACACTTGGAGTGGCTGAAGAGAACGAGGAAGGGGGCACCGCGTATCAAGAGCCCAACTCAAACGGTATTCCTGACTCCTCTTTTATTCGCCTAGACACGCCGGTGCGAATTCGACGTGAAGAGCCACTGCTTGTTGATGATGATCCAAATGAAGAAACTAACGAGGACTCTAGTGGTGAGGAACGACATAGATTACCCCTATCGAGCAATTCAGAAACCGAAGAAGACTCATCCGATGATTCTGATTATAATCCGACGGATTAAGTAATTTAGATGATGTAATCCTTTCATTTGTAATCCACTCGATCATTTCTAATAAACGGGCGTGGGGATGAGCCTCCTAGCTAGGCTGGGTTCCAAACCCCTTAAAAAATTTTTTGAAATATGTTGACTGTTGGGTTTCTGTTTTTTTAGGTTCAATTTTGGTTATATATGAACAGGACATAGGTATACGGGAGGTGTAACACCACAGATTTTTTTTATTTTTTTTTTCACAGAATAGCCGACGAAAAATGCATTATTTCGTCGGCCATTATCATAATAGCCGACGAAAAATTCATTATTTCGTCGGCCATAAATTTATTGAAAAATAAATATTTTATTTTTGACAGAAAACGACAAAAGAATAGCCGACGAGTACTAGGTTTGATTTCGTCGGCTATGATTAAAAAAAAAAACAAAAAAAACAGCAGCTTCCATTTTCTATCACTATCGACAAACCATTGCTCCATCTTTCAAATGCAAATGTGTCGTGAAATAAGATATGACCGAAATATTGAAATACGTCTACGGTTGAAAAATGAGAAGATTCCGACAAAATCTGTGTGCCGAATGTTGCGGTTAACTGTTTTTTACTTCCGTTTTCCTATGGGTAGCCTGACGGTCGGTAAATATTTTGAGGAAAATTTTTATACGATTAGTCGCGTCTCATCGATTTGAAACTATTCTCTGTTGAAGATCAGGCAAAAAAACGTCATTTAGACAGGCCAATTTCCGTTTTAAAGCGTTTAGAGGTTTGACTTCGCTGTTTGACCAAAGGTTTAGCCGACGAAAAGTCTATTTCGTCGGCTAAACTCTTGCGATCCGCTTATTGTCTGCCGTTGGATGGCTCAGATCCAACGGCTGTGATTTTCCAAAGTATAGCCGACGAAATATTTAATTTCGTCGGCTAAACTCATGCGATCCGCGCCTTTTCATTGTCCGCCGTTGGATGAGGGAGATCGGACGGCTGCTGAGCGCCTAAAGTATAGCCGACGACATTCAAAGAATAGCCGACGAAATTAAAGATTTCGTCGGCTATAGTAAAGAATAGCCGACGAAATCTTTTTTAATCGTCGGCTATTCTATCGGGTATAAGTCTGAAACTGCCGAACCCTAGCCTCCATTTTCTGCATTTTTCTTCCGTTCTCCTCCTCCGTACACCTCCGCAGCAATTCAGATTGCGTCGCACCGCCGCTCTGCTCCTCCTCCTCCTCCATCCGATCCGGCCACTCCTCCTCCTCCCCTCCATCCGATCCGGCCGGCCACTCTCCTCCTCCTCCTCCTCCATCCGATCCGGTAACTTTTTTTTTTTTTAAATTATTTTAATTTAAATATGTTAATTTAGGTTAATTTATTTATGTTAATTTAGATATAATTTATTTAATTATTTATGTAAATTTATTTATTTAGATGTAATTGTTAATTTAGGTATTTATGTTAATTTAGGTATAATTTAGGTATTTATGTTAATTTAGGTATAATTTAGGTATTTATGTTAATTTAGGTAATTTTTAGGTATTTATGTTAATTTAGGTAATTTTTTTAAAATTTATTTTAATTATATAATTTAGATGTAATTGTATAATTTATACGTATAAATTGGTTGTTTAATTATATAAATTGGTAACTTAATTGTATAATTTAGCTTAATTATATATATAGCTTAATTATATTTAATTTTAATTATATAAATTGTTATATATTTGTTAATAAATTAATAAAATAATTTGTTATATATTTAATTTTAATTATATAAATTGTTAGATATTTGTTATATATTTGTTAATGAATTTAATTGTTATATAATTGTTATAATTTAGGTATATAAATTGTTATATATTTAATTTTAATTATATAAATTGTTATATAAATTGTTAAATTAATTATATATATAAATTAGTAGTCTAATTATATATATATATTAATAAAGAAATATAGTTATATTTGTATATAAATAGTTATATTTAGGTTAATGGTTAGTATTATTTAAAATGGCCACGGCTGCAGATGGCCGATGCAGTCAGAAAGTTCTTCGGAGGCCGTCGTTCCAGATCGAGAGGTTCTGCAAGTTCCGCCGGTTCCGCAGACTCCGACAGGACCCTTAGCCAGCCTGAGAGCACCACCAGCCAGCCGCGGAGGAGTGTGGATTCCTCCCAGCCGCGGAGGACTGTGGATTCATCCCAGCCGCGGATGAGTGTGAGTTCTCGGCACCAGACCCTTCTCCAGGTGGGGCGGCCGTCGAGCAGTTCACTTCCGCCTGTCGGGCCAGATGCTTCGAGGTTCAGTCGGCAGCTATTTCAGGACGACATAGCTGCAGATGTTCCTCAGGTTCGTATGCCTGAGGTTCATCGGGAGCCGATGAGGAGTCCGACGACGTCTGCTGCCGACTCGACTGAGGCTCCTACTCTCCCAAACCAGCTCTACCTCCCGTACAACATTCCGGCGATACCGGAGGTCGACTATCGTGGTCTGCCCCTATGGCCTGATATGCCTCAGTACGTGAGTGCTGCGGAGGCATACCAGCAGCAGCCATTTGAGAACCCTTACCATCTTATTTCGGCGAGGAGAAAAGGAAAGTCGACAGACGAGTCATCCAGTTCAGGTAACATTTGATTTTATTAATTAAATGTTTTATTAAAATTAACGCACTAATATTTAATTTTATTAACCAATCGTCGTTTTTGTGATAGGGACAGCCGCTAGCAGTTCACGGAGGAATACGAGAGGTGTCATATGTTTTGACACGCTCAGGAAAACTGTTGAGCGCAGCGGGAGGATTCAGATCAACGAACCTCCTAATCAGGAGGTTCAGGGGAAGAAAAAACGCGACTACTCGGGTTGCGTGGGGTCACTGATTAGGGACAGAGTCCCTATGTTGTGGACCCGGTGGGTTGATGTGCCCGAAGAGATAAAGAGGGAGGTGAACAAAGCCGCGTCGGTGAGTAATTTAAAAAATTTAATTTATTTATCGTAATATTTAATAATTTTTTGTATTATTACAATTGTAAAACTAATAAAATATTATTTTTCAGACATTCTTCGAGATTGCCGAACACAGGCGGGATTGGGCGGACACCGTGCAGAACTCGAGGTACGTTTGTTTTTATGATATTATAATTATCTTATAATTATTAATATTTTATGATATTAATAATATTTCTAATGCACTTTTATTTTTTTCGTAGGTTCAAAGAGTGGAAGAACGAGCTGCGTTCCCACTATAACGAATACGACAACCTTGGTCGTATGGGTACTCCCAGGGAGTTCATGTTCAGGGAGTACGAGTGGCGTTGGTTGAAGACAGTAGACTTCAACAACCCAGTTATGCAGGTAAATACTAAACTTCAGTAAAAATGTTTATTTTGTTAAAATTTTAATTATTAGTTTAATTATTTTATAATTATTACACTAATATTTTTTGATGTATTTTTCTAACATTTTATTATTTGTTTGAAGCAACGTTCTCGGATAAACTCTGAGAACCGCCGCCGGAACACAACCCCCCATCATGCTGGTTCTAGGCCGTTTGCACAATATCAGGAGGAGGCGCTTAGAGATCATCCTGATAGCAACCCGTACGTGGAGACGTTCAAGATCGCTTATCCACAAGCGACAGAACAGCTCGTAAGTCGTTCATTACAATTTTAAAATTTTAATTATTAATTTTACTTAATTATATATTTGTTATAATATTAATTTTTTTTTTCCCGTCCAGTTAGGAGAGGGTCAACCGGGCCGAAGAAGAGGTGTTCTAGCAAGTAGTTCGGGAGACACAACCGAACATTTCAGAGGCAGATCTGGAAGAAGCCATGCGCCATGTCGACCGGTCCAATGTCCAAACGGCAGCGAGGATGTTCGACGCAGCCTTCCCAAACCGGTCAAACAACTACTACTGCCGGGGTTTGGGAAGTTCTGGACTAGGGCTTCTGAAGACCACTAAGGGAGGTCAAAAGAAGGGAGGCGGGGAGAGCCAACATATGAGGGGGGAAGTGCAGCGATTGGCCGCAGAATTGGCGACCTCGTCCCAGACAGTACAGGAGCTGCGCCGCAGAACACAGTAGTATCATTTGGATATGGTTCGTTGACATGCTGAATGCGACAGAATTCGGCAACACAACTACGACGGCCAACAAAACTGGTGGTATGAGATGTTCGCGGCACAAAAACAAGGCCTTGAACCCCCGCCCCCGTTTCAGCGGTTAGTGGAACCTCCAATACCTCAACCTCCCGAGTTCGGTCAGCAGGATGACGAGCTTGATGGAGAGCAGGATGCTGGGGATGACCTGGTGGACTTTAGTGGTTTAGGTGATGATTAGGGTTATATTTTATGTATATTGGAACGAATTTAATAAAAAATGTATTTAGACGTGTTTCTTGTTGGTGCAAATGCATGGACTGTTTTTGTGATTTGCAGGTTGCTTGGAATGGTAATTTAGAAAATAATTTTTTTTTTTTTTCCCCAAATGTAAGAAAAGCCGATGATTTTGGCATTATTTCGTCGGCTATAACAACTATAGCCGACGAATTTTACCAATTTTCGTCGGCTATACAACTTATAGCCGACGAAAATTACATTATTTCGTCGGCTATAACTAATTAATGCCTATTAAATATTAATATATTTCGAAGAAATAGCCGACGAAAATTTATAGAATCGTCGGCTATTGTTAACACCCAATAGCCGACGAATTTCGTCGGCTATAATTAATGAATTTCGTCGGACATACTCGAAAATATCCGACGAAATTCGTCGGCAATTTCTCCCAGGTTTGGCCGACAAAAAATATTTTCGTCGGTAAGTTCGTCGGCCATACTCTACTATAGCCGACGAATTGGTTTTTTTCGTCGGCCATTGGTATAGCCGACGGGGTTTTTCCGACGAAGTATAGCCGACGAAAATTTCGTCGGTAGATGGTATAGCCGACGAAAAATTGGCATAGCCGACGAAATTTTTTTCGTCGGCTATTCACTCAGATCTGGTAGTGAGAGAGACAGAACCATGACTAGAACATAGCGAGCCGCTGGCTTCACAAGGAGGGTAAGGATAAGGTCGATCAGCAAACATGTTTAAGGTTGTTTATGGCGAAATGGAACAATTGCATGTATATATATACACACACAGGTATGTCATCGATCGTGCCAAACAAGTTTGAAACATTTAGGAAAGAAAAAATAATTTCTAATAGGGATAATATTAAATGATAATTCATGAAAATTAACGCTAATTTCAAAATAAACATAATTTCTAATAGGGATAATATTAAATGATAATTAATGAAAATTAACGCTAATTTCAAATTAAACGGTAATAATACTAATGAAAATTAATGAGAAAATCAGCCATGTGAAATACAGGATACATTATCAGATAGATACAAATTGGGAGTGGGCCCCATGTTTACTTGTGATGAACCCACGAACTAAAATAAACGTGGGATAGTCAGCTGCAATGGGAGTGGGTCCCATAACCCACGAATGTCATACATCTGTGAGGACATGACCAATGCCCACGACAGTAGTACCGACATTCATAAAATATGTCGCTGCATCGTGGGGAAGAGCAATAGAGACACAAAAACGTGGGCAATTGGGCTATACCCACGAAAAAAAAAGGGGGTAATAGAAAACTTTTTTGTAGTGAAATCATCTTTGAATGGTGATGACCAAAATTTATGTAATTTCCATATTATGTGGATTTGTTTTTGAAATAGGGCCATATTCATATAATATATACTTTTTCCGTCATCTTTGTTAAAGGAAAAACACATTATGTGCCTTCGTCAATGTAACTGACGAGAGGTAATTAGGTAGTTATTATTGTCATTAATGTATTTACTATTACCGTTGTAATACTCACCCTATATAAATGGGATTATCAATGAAATGAGTAGACCAATTCCGATTATTCTACAACATGTTATCAGCACGTAGCTTTACTCGCTGAGATTTTCGCAAAAAAAAAAATAAAAAATAAAAAAACCCCTAGCAGCAGCAGCAGCCCTCCCTTCGCCGCCGCCGCCGCCGCTAGGCCTGCCTAGAGCATACTCCGGCAAGTTTCCCCGAACCTCGCGCCGACGACACTAGCCTAGCGCTCCCCCCCCCCACCTCCCCCCCCCACCTCCCCCCCCCCCCCCCCGACGACGACTCCAGATCGGATCAGTTTGTCCTCATGTCCTCCGATCGGCTGCTCCTCCCACGCTCCGATTCCAACAACCCAGGCCTCGCCTCGATCCCAATTGGACCACCACTGCTCGACCCAGTCGTCCCCCCTCCTCCTCTGATCGGACCACCCACTGCTCCTGCTCCTCCGATCGGACAACCTCCAATCCGATCTGGACACCCATCGTCGATCACGATCCACCTCCAGATCGGAAATTCGGCCCGACCCGATTGCAGCTTGGCCACTCCTGATCGGACCCAACCGCCTCGACTGCCTCGACCTAGTCGACGCCACCACTGCTGGGACACCTGCTGCCTCGAACGGACGAACCAACCAACCCGACCCGGCCCTGCTCCCTAGGCCTGATCCGACGTCCAACCAACCCGATCAATAGTGGTCAGATCCGATTCAGTGTGAGGGGCAAAATGGTAAATACGCATATTCAGTTAATTTTTTTTTACCTGAGTTAAAACAATTTCCACAGTAATCTTTTTATTGGTTTTACTGTTTTACAAATTTAATGGTAAATATGAAATTATGCAATTTATATGGTAAATGTGAAATATATATGATTAAAGTGACTAATCATATGAACATTTTTTGTTTTTATGTGACATATCAATTACGATGCAACGATAAATATGCGACGATAATATGAAATCGGAGATCGAGCAATCGCTTCATATGCAGTTTATTTGGCAAACTAACAAGTAAGATCTAATTAAAGTTATCATTTTCATTAAATCGTTAATGATATAATGCTCAAACTGATCTTACTATATTATGACATATACTTATGAAATTTGAGCATCATTATATGTCTATTTTATTATGTTAAATAATTATTTTTATTTAACATGTTATTTAGTTTGAGCATTGCCATGTTAAATGCAATTTCATGAGCATTGAAATATAAAGAAAAATGGACAAACCTACTACTATGAAAAATCATATTCACGAAGCAAGAAAAATATGACCATTGCAAATTTCGGTCTTAAAATCTAATTTTTCAAGATGGATATCTTATTAATTGTGTAAAAAGTAACGATAATGAAATTTCATTAGCTTCACATGCAATGAAAATGGAGAAATCAAAATTTTATTGTGATAACGAAATTTCACAAAGCATCGGATTTACCGTAATGTATCTTGGTTTATATTAGTTGTCGTGAATGTCATTTAGATCGCTAAGCTAATACATTTTATTCTTCCTATATTTTACAGATGGTTTAACCATCACAATTTGACTTTGACACATTGGACTCTGAAGAACTTGAGTACCAAATTCCCTTATTGAGCCAACTAAGGCTTGAGCATGGTATATTTATGCAAACTGCTTTATGTAAATAGCAAAGAAATTCCCCGGAACCAATTATGCAAAGTAATGCAACAACCCTAAACCAAAGGGCAATGACAATGTAAGGTATGAGAAAAAGAAATTTCTTGTAACACATTTTGCAAAGTAATGCAACAACCTTAAATCAAAAGGCAATGACGATGTAAGGTCTTAGAAAAATATATATATATATATATATATATATATATTCTTGAACAAATTGGGCAAAGTAATGCAACGACCCTAAAACAAAGGGTAATTACCATGGACGTAAAATTCATATAATCATCCAAAAGTAAGTGGAAACAATGTAACATTTAAAAGATAACATAGGGGACATGTCATGTGCAGTGAAGCACTCTGCCATTGTTGTAATTCAATGAACTATTGATACGTACATTATAAGCTAGCAAAGAATTAGCTACGACTTTCAATATATATGAAGAATCATATGAGTACGCGGATTTTGGAAAAGTATCTTCAATATCCAACAATACCATTGAAAATGAGTTTACAACTAAAAACATAACATCTGGGAAGAATATGTTAAATGCCAAATCTCATCATTGCAGCTATTAAAAGAGCAAAAATGATATGGCTCAATCCAAGATAGATTTTGATTAGTCTACTTAAATACGACTTTTGGTCCTAATTTAGACTTTTGGTCTTAAAGTTTCTCTCTCTAAATTGGACAAGACTAAATGTAATCGTTGGCATGTTAATTTTTTTGAATTTTCTCTAAAGGAATTGAGATTATTCAAATTTTATTCATAATATACATGATTCAATTTTCTACATCTAACTTTGCAAAGTATTGCATAAAGTAAAACAACATATCATAATATAGGCATGACACAAAGAACTGTGTGCAAAGACATAATATAGGCATGACACAACGAACTGTGGGTAAAGAAACGCACCATGTGATCCTTAGAATAATAGTACTGAAGGACAATGGTACTAATATATCACAAAAATAGCACAATAGTACTGAAGAACTGTAGTACTATAATGAAAGTGATAAGGATCTAAATATCTGTTCCCTTGGATTCATAATGCACTTGCCTAACTGGGATTACAATACATTTTTATTACAATCCCCATCGATTTACTCTAAAGAACTTGAGTTACGTTTCGATGTATATATTGAGCATATGTCAAATTGACAATTTATGCGATAAAAGAAAATTGAATTTGTTCCACATTTTAAAGAAATTTCTGCCACGATGTTCATGTAATAAGACATAGATGAGAATTTCATCTGAGCCGTTTTGCATTACCTCTAATGACTGCGGATGTAAACGAGTATTAGAGAAGTTTATATGTCAACTTAGTGGGTTATATGTAACCGCTAATTGAACCCAAAGTCAAAAGAAAATGATATTTTTGGAAATCTGACATACATTGGCTTTGATCTGGTGATCCGAACATTAAAGAAATTACTATGGACACCCATATTTTGGATGAATAGAAGCAAACACCAGAAGAATATGGTTCACACACGAAACTGAGGACGATCAAAGAACATTATATCCTCAAATATTGTTTCGAGACAATCCATATAGGGTTGAAGACGTGTGTTCAATCCTTAAATTCCACCATTCCCCTAAGGTGATATGATAATATATTCGATGCAAAAGTATATGCACTTATATCCTATTATGCTTCTGACATCCATCGTGATTTTTTTGAATAAAAGTATATCATTCAAAGCCAACTCGTAAAATTTATGATTGACACCATCATATGCAAATGACACATGTATTCTCATTATATTCTTATATTGAATTCAAAGAGGATTCAGTGGATTGATTCAACCAACTTGCGGACACCTTATATATTTTATGGTGTTGGTTGTTGTGTCGACACGCTGGTCACGTGTCATGACACCATCCACATTTAAAATTTATGCTGCTTATGCTAGAAAGTCAAAGCACCTAGGCTGGGTTAATTTCCGTA
Organism: Potentilla sterilis; assembly: GCA_963682095.1. Lineage (NCBI taxonomy): Eukaryota > Viridiplantae > Streptophyta > Magnoliopsida > Rosales > Rosaceae > Potentilla > Potentilla sterilis. The sequence continues at coordinate 37,423,937 of OY821764.1, forward strand.
GGTGTGATGATTTTATAGCTTATTATATGGGATTTGTAATGGACATCATATTCCTATATAAAAACCCAATTGGTCTCACGGAAAACGACTACAGTAATAGTCTTAATATTGGTAAAGCACACCAATACTTCCGTTTTGGGTTATGCAATTTTGCATGCAACGATACTTATTCATCTATGACCATCATCATTGAACTAATTTACACCACAGCTAGTGACTGTGTGTGATGATTTTAAAGGATTTCAAACGAACTTGTAATCCTTGAGCTCTTTTGAATTGACACGGATCTACAATCCTTGAGCTCCATTAAATGTTTTATGTGCCAAAATTGCGCCGCCACAGCGCACAATGATGGGTTATTTGAGATGAATAAATATTTATGCTGGATATGAATTTCCAGCTATAGTCCGCTATGTCGAAACCTTGACAGGCGATCTCCTCACCGCTAGATTTGCGGTGTGTCACTCTGATGAGACAGTCTTCCCGTCGTTAGGGGGAGATAAGAACAAGCATGTTCAAGTGGAACGACATGAATTATCGTGGTTTGTCCCCATTGTGTCTCATCTCGATCCCCAAAATCACACAAAGTAAAGTGTGCAGATGTCTTATACATTAAAGTGACGAGATCATATAAACCCGCTGCAAATATACCTGCAAGGATTGTGTTTTATCAAAAGGACATGGTACCACCCAAGAAGAATTGATTATTACACTACCACCATGGATGGTGGCATGGTGATGCCATAAGTGGCATAAATGGTGTCACAGGCCGTGCCTCTCTAAGGAAGAGGGGGAGGACACCTTAGGTTCGATACATACTTGTGTAAAGGAAGAAAACAAGTTTGGCACAACCTGATCTATTGATCAGTGATACTCAAATCCGTCTCATGAGAATATTTATGGATTGTGGTTATCATTGGGGGACGCCTCAAATGTTAGAACCAATCCTTAAAGTATAGAGATCTCTACAAACACATTACACTAGTGTACATGAGGACGTGGAATAATGAGTCTAATATCGAATCATACTTCGTTGAAAAATGTCAACTTAGTAAACTGGCCTAATGGAAAGAAGCGATCCAGTATAAACAAAGAGATAGGTATTTGGGCACGTGACGCCGACACCGCAAATATAAACCCTATCAAATATATCTTTGTTAGAATGCGTAATGAGAATAAGAGTATGTAGACTCACCTTATGGCGCAAGGTCTCTCAAAAACGTACTGGAATCGACTACGAGGAGATTTTCTCTCGTAATGGACTACGATGAGACAATCTCTCGTAATGGATGTCATTGCACTCCACTACCTTGTCAGTTTGGTAGTTTCCGAAAAACTGAATATGCAGCTTACGAAAAGTGATCAAAACATATATCTCTATGGGGATCTAAATTAAGAGATATACATGAGGATCCTAAACGGACTTCATCCACCCAAATCAAGTGGCTCTAGATCACATGAGTACGTTTGCAAAAGAAATTGAAACGTTCACTAAAGTGACTACTTGATTGGGAAGAGATTGGTGAATTATACCTTTGCGTGCTTATTTTGGATATACACAGACTCTCAATGAATTAAGAGATACTCTATGTATTGTAAATCCTAAGTTAAGAATGAAAAGATCTTGGGAATACACAGTCTTGAAATGAAACTCAAGGACTGTAATGATGGTGACCATACATCAATCGGCTTAGGCACTCTAAAGAATAAAGTGAGGCCTACATATACTCTCATGATCAGTCGAAGTCTTTACTCTAACAATAGATCCGTTTTTCATCTAAAGGAAGATGACGAAGAAGTGTTGGGAAATGAAATTCCTATACAAGTGCAATGATGCATGATTGTACTTAAACATAATATGTAAGACTCGACCTCTCATTCGATGTAAATTTGTAAAGCTATGTTTAGCACTGCGCCTACGTAACACAAATCGTTCTTTCATTAAAGATATGAAAGATTTGGGCTTATTCAATCTCTATATAGAATGTGACATGATAAAGAAACTATCCACGTCATAACTAACTATGCGTTAAGAAAAACGCATTAAAGGTGAAATAAGAAAATCTGTTGTTACAGATCAATTTCAAATCTCTTAACGGTTCATCCACACTCTAGACGAAGTTATAACTGTTTTGTTATATGAATGTCATACCATGAGTGAACCTGATGTTCAATATGAACCTAGGTGTTCGGTTCATGAAGAACCTTATCCTCAAGAACAAAGTAAATCAAGTTGGATCTGAGAACGATGTGACAAGATTTAGTTATTAAATCATTGTTCAAAGTCATATTTGGAAAAACATGTGAAAATGCATAACTATGTTAATGTTACTGAAGCTTCCTTGATCAAATGAAAGAATCAAGATGAATCCCATGATTAATGTAAAAATCAGGGGGAGGTGCAGACATCAGGGGGAGTCTAGCACACACATGTTGTTTTCAAATGTAATAGGTGCGTTGTGCTCTTTTTCTCCTTCGATCAAAGTTTTATTTTCTCCCATTGGGTTTTTGTTACTTGGCAAGGTTTTTAATGAGGCAACACCACATGCACTATTTTACCTCTGACTAGGCACAAGGGGGAGTGTTCAAGGAAAAACACATTATGTGCCTTCGTCAATGTAACTGACGAGAGGTAATTATGTAGTTTTTATTGTCATTAATGTATTTACTATTACCTTTGTAATACTCACCCTATATAAAGGGGATTATCAATGAAATGAGTAGACCAATTCCGATTATTCTACAACAATCCTATCTTTCTCACTCGATCATCTTCTGGCAATATTTATGTACGAGTACATTCTAGGTATTTAACATTTTGAAAAACCAACTAATTAGTAGTTACATTCTATGTCTTGTGTGGTAACGTTTTTAAAAACGATTTTTCAAAAAAAGTTTCAAAAATGAAAAATAAAAAAATTAAAATGTGAAAACGTGTTATTAGGCTGCCCAAGAAGGCACAATCTAGTTAATTAGGCTAAAATTTGCAGGCTAGTGCATATTAGAATTGGTATATATTGTGAATTATCTTGTTTGACTTGGAAATTTCGAGGCCACACAAGGCCTCGTAGAGGACCACATATTGACTTGACTGTTCCTTACCGGCAAATTAAATCTCTGGTCGTAATTGTGTCAAAGGGACGTCAGATCTCAAAAGGGGTGGATTGTGAGATCCCACATCGCCCTTGGGAGGGAATGTATATGTGTCTTATATGTGTTTTACAGCTCAGTTCACACACTTGAGATATTCTCCACTTTGGCCCCACTGGCCCGTACGATTTTGATCTTGAGGTTTCACCCCAAAACGTGTCTCCTAGAGTAGTTGGCAGTTCCCTCCAAGCACCCGTCTGCTCACAACCAGATATTGTCCGTTGTAGGCCCACATGTCAAACTGGCACCCCACATGTCCGCACAAATTTGTTCCTAGAACCTTCCCCTTAGAACGCGTTTCTTAGAGTAGCTGCTTGTGCCCTCCAGACACCCGCCCACTCACAGTCAAATATTGTCTGCTCTAGGCCCACATGCCATATTGTCACCTGACAGGTCCGCACGGATTTGTTACTAGAGCCTTCTTCCTAGAACGTGTCTCCTGTAAGAAGCTAACTTTGCACGTATAAACATATCATCCACTCCTTCCGGGCGATGTGAGATGCGTGATCTACCTACATGCTCTCTAACCATGTCAGATCAGGTCATCACATCCACTCACCCTCGGGCGATGTGTGATTCGTAACCTACCTACATGCTAGCTTCCCTAGTCAGGTCAGATCAGGACATCACATAACCCAAGAACAAAACCATGAGGGTGTGGCTCAAAACGGATAATTTCGCACTATGTGGGCAGCAACTGCCACACCCAATATTTTTTTATTTCACATCTATGGGCTTACTAAAAGTATCTTCAGTAATGCTACCCATATTTTAGTTAAATTTTAGCCAAAATAGCTAAAAAGTTATTTTGGCTAGCCACTTTAGAAATACGTCTGCATCAGTTCCCTTTACTTTAGCTTGATTTGAATTTAAAATACTTATTAAATGAATAAAAAGTGATTTAAATACATATATTAATTATATATAATTACATATAATGAATGCATTAAATTTAAATGTTTTAACTTTTAGCTATCAGAGCATCTTTAACAGACTCTCTATTTTGACTCTTTAGCTATTTTAGACAGTCTGTTTAGTTTTTTTTAATCAAAATTAGGAGCTCCACCAGACTCCTAAGTGGCTAGCCATTTTAACTCTTAGCTATCTCGCTCCTAAATATAGAGAGCGAGATGAGGCTCTCTATAATTTAATACATTCCTTTTAGATGATTCTATGTAATATATAACTGCATTTAAGGTAATTTTTTTTAAATTTAATTAGTAATATAAGTTCAAAATAATTAAAATAGAGAGAACTGATACTGATATATTTCTAAACTAACTAGCTAGCCAAAATGACATTTTAGCTATTTTGGTTAAAATTTGACAAAAAAATGGCTAGCATTGCTAAAGTTGCTCTCACGCTCTCTAAATTTGGCTAGCGAGATAGCTAAAAGTTATCATATAGTTATAATAGAGAGTCTGGTATAGCTGCTATTTTTCGCAAAAAAACTAAATAAGCTCTCTAAATTAGCTAAAAAGTTATAATAGAGAGTCTGCTGAAGATGCTCTAACTCAACCAGCTATGGTGGTTTATTATGCAACTTTATCAATCAATGCTATGGTAATTTTTATTTTCTTGTTGAACTTTCCATAAAGACAATTATGCTGACAAATCCCAAATAATATTGTGTGTCATTTGGTTCTTTTATTTCTTAGAAAAAAAATATATGAAAGAACGATACAAAAATAATTATCTATACTATTAATTAAGCAAACTGAGTTTGTAAACGAAAACATATATTGTTTTTTACCAAAACATAATTTTTTTACCAAAACATCCCTCAAAGATCAATAAACTTTTGATGTGAAATATTCATTAAGGATAAAATAGTCAATTCAAAAATACATAAATAAAACAAAAAGTAAAACAAATTCAACAATTGTCTCCACATTTTGTGGAATAACTTCCCACATGACTTGCTCCATTATAGTGATTTGTCTTATTATCTTCTCTTTACAATCATTCTCTCCGACTATCTTCTCTTCTATATAATTTTAAAAAAAATTTCTTCAAAAACAAAAATTTATTTTAAACGCATGTGTAGAGATGCTAGTATTTTTTTTTAATTTTTTTTTATTATTTTTTTTATATAAGTTTGATATGAGTTTGGCCAAATAGCAAAGGTGCAGGAAGGGGGAGAGATCCAAACCCTAGCTGCGTTCTCTCTTTAGCCTCTAGGGCTTGAACGTCGACCAAAACTTATCCATCCTTTATGGAAAAAATTGTAGGCTTTAGCCTGCTGTCCTTTCTTCTTCTACTCTTCAATTGTTTTAGGGTTGTGTGGCTAACGGGGGAGTTGGCAAAAACTGATTTTGGTGGGAGGGATCGGCTTTTGTTCAACCCATGGTGGTTTATCCATGGTGGTTCCTTCGATCCGGAAGATTTCAACCCAAAACCTGTCGAACAAGGATCAAAGGGCTTTGAAGGGGAGGTGGTTGGGAAGTTGACAACGGCGATACCGGTGCATCCTTCAGGACTCAGGTTCGCCACGATGGGTCTGGTCGACGTCGATACTAGTTCCTGGCTGGAGGTCGTCGGCGTTCGGTCGGTGGCACAATTATCCGATCAAGGCTGCATGGATTTGACTGTTGGTTGAGTACAGAGGTCGGGCCATGGCCCTTTTGCTTGGGTTGGAATTCCTCTTGTCGGAGCTAGTTTTGGCGGCGGCGACACTAACAACGGTGTACCGTTGGAGGTCGGCGACATCGTTGAGAAGATGGGCGGGGTGCCCATAGCAATTCCATTTTGGGCTCTCTGGATTGCTTTGGGTCCGACAGATTCGGCTCTTTTGATTCTGGGCCTGGATATTTACATTGTTTTGAGCTTCTCCTTTGGTGCGGGCTTGGTTGGATTGGGTACTTATGGCTGGGAGTGTTTTCTACAAGATTTTGGAGACTACAAAGGATCTGCAGACATCTTTGTCATGCAAAATAGTAGAGGAGAGGGGCTTCCTCTCCTTCTGCTAAGTTGGATTAAATTGAATCTAATCACAGTATTTATAGTATTTGGTTGTTACGCTTTATTCTTACTTCTAAGTATTCTGACACTGAAATTTTTGTGCTTTATCTGAGATGAAAAGGTAGGTGTATTTTTAGCTCTTTTAGCCTAGTATAGGTTGGTCAGTCATACGAGATAGCTCTTATTGTCGGCCCTTTGGGTGTATTAACTTTATACTGCTTACTTAATACAATTCTTGACTTCTGATTAAAAAAAATAGCAAAGATGCATGGCCGGTGCGTCTAAAATAATTGTTGGGGGGGGGGGGGGGGGGGGGGGGGGGGGGGTGGTTCTATTGCAATGGATATGCTAGTATAAATGAAAAGAAACTAATAGTGGTGGTTAAACCTTTATGACAAATGGATGAATTGTGTGTTGCATTGAAATATATAAACTAAGAGTATAATAGGACTTCAGAAAGTTAACTATTGGAAAACCCTTTTTGGGTTAATTTAAATAGATGAATAGATTTATTTATCCATATGGTCATATATTTGACACATACTTATAGTTCTAATGTATTTAAGAAAAATAAAACACAATGGACATGAATCATTATTAATCTTTAGAGGTATTAGAAAACGAGATATCGTTAGCCTATTCTTGGTACATGCGTGATATTGCCATGCCTATCCTCAAAAATCTGCACACGGTTGCAACAAAACTCAATTATAATCACAGTACCTGGTTTTATAATCTCTGCACCAACAAAGGGGTTGTCTTTCTCGACTATTGTTTTAGATAGCTGCACAGGCTTTCCAACTAGTTCAGGCCATTCATATTTGTGTCTTGGTACAAAAACAATCAACGGTGTTAAAATAAAAGACTAAATTCTGCTTATTACCCTGTATTTTTGGGGTTTCATCAATTCAGTCTTTGAACTTTTAATTTAATCAAAAAAGTCCTCGTACTTTCCAATCTCATCAAATCGATCCATTTTGTTACCAATCCGTCAAGTTGATCTGTCATTAAAAACATAATTGATGGGGTATTTTGAGAAATTTCTCTATGAGAAGGTCTCACAAGTTGATATGTTAGATCTGCACTTGCCAGGTTAGCAAGTTGACGGAGATACTTGACGAATTGGTAATAGATTAGATCGATTTGATGAGATTGAAAAGTACGAGGACTTTTTTAATTAAATTAGAAGTTTAAGGACTGAATTGATGAAACCTCAAAAGTACAGGGTAGTAAGTATAATTTAGTCCGTCTTAAAATAAATTTGAGAGCTTTTTGAGAGAGAGAGAGAGAACCATGACCAGGACATGGCCAGTCGCGGCCTTCACAAGGAGGATAAGGACTGGGTCGATCATCATACATGTTTATGTGTGAAACGTTTAGGAAAGACAATATCATTTCTAATAGGGATAATATTAAATGATAATTAATGAAAATTACTACTAATATCATAATAAACGGTGATAATACTAATAAAAATTAATGAGAAAATCATCTTTGAATGGTGATGACCAAAATTTATGTAATTTCCATATTATGTAATTTCCAAATTTGTTTGATTTTGATTCCCCATTGATAAGCTAAGTTTCATTCTTCGCGTAATGATGTTTGTGCGTTTCTATAGTTCTTGGACTGTAAGCTACTTCTGTGAAATTTATGTATCAGACTTCACATAACATTTCTGGAATGCCAAATTACTATGTGGCTGCTGTAAAAAAGACAGATACAAAAAGCTGGATAACCTTCCACGCTCAAGATGGTAAAAGACTTGTAGACTTCATCTGAATTTGTCTGATTAAAATTTAGTAATTTTGTTATATAATTTTTCATATTAAAGGTATTGATCTTTTTGGAGGCACAAGCATATGCTCAGGTGAATGAATTGTTATACACTAGAGTAATTGGTATGTCAAGTAGAACGAAGAAGATCCTTTCAAAGATTATCATGAAATGAAATAAGATAACTTTTGCATATGCTCAAGCGTTGCTACTTTAGTGGCAAATGCAATTTTCGTTGTTGGAAGATTTGTGCCATCATTTTGTATTCTATGCCGTAGAGAACATTTGGCAAAAATTAGAAAGGTATAAAATTAAACAATATATTGGTAGTGTCAAATTGATGACTAGAATGCTGTGTTTCAGACCCCAAATGTCAAACTTTTTATTCATAAGTGTCAACTATGTGACACATTTCTATTTTATTTGGAATTAAAATAACACGGTGGACATCACTATTCTTTAAGGATGGATAACAAGGTTTTTCATTAGCCTAATTTTGGTATACGATTCTGTTGGACATTGCCATCCAAGTCCTCCCAAATCCATACACGGTTGCAACAATAGTTAGGAATTATCCCCACGCCTGGTTTTATAATCTCCACGGTAACAAAGGGATTGTCCTTCTCGACTATTGTTTTAGCCAATTCCACAGGCTTTCCAACAAGTTCAGGCCAAGCATGTCTGTATTGTGCTCCTGAAAAAATAAAACAATACTTGAGAGAGACAGAGAGAGAGAGAGCACCTTGACTGGGGCATGGCACTAGAGAGAGAGAGAGAGAGCACCTTGACTGGGGCATGGCACTAGTTCTCCGGTATCACAAGGAGGGTAATGAAGATACATTTTTAAGGTTGGCTTATGGAGAAATGGAAGAAGCAAACATATATAGGGTCTTCGATCGTGCCATAATGGTAAGAATATTAATGAAAATATCATTTTTAATAAATATTAAATGACTTTTATTGTCAATTACATGGTGATGATATTAGTGCAAATCAATGTAGATCATGGAAACAAAATTAATATATGTAATTACCACATATGTGTGGATTTGTTTTTGAAATACCATATAACACTTCCCACGTAATTACCTTAGTGGGGTCCGTTAAATCAGATTTTATAGCTAAAACTAGTTTTATCACACATGCTCTGCATGTGCAAGTGTTTTATTTTTTATTTTTTGTTTTATTTTTATCTATTTTTTCTGAGAAGAGATAGTGGGAGAGATGGAGAGAAAATAGGGGATTGTGGATTTCTTTTCATTTTATTTAAAAAAATTATTTTGTAAATGTCGTTATTGTCCTTGTGATTTAATTCATTCTCAAAGTTTTTTAATCTTTCAGAGACTTTTCTGTAAAAAAATTCTGTTTTGGCTAACAAAGCCTCTTCTGTTAATAATAGTATAGACACATGCTCTGCATGTGCAAGTGTTTTATTTTTTATTTTTTGTTTTATTTTTATTTTTATTTTTGAAAAGAAAATAGTTATAGGAGAGATAGTGGGAGAGATGGAGAGAAAATAGGGGATTGTGGATTTCTTTTCATTTTATTTAAAAAAATTATTTTGTAAATGTCGTTATTGTCCTTGTGATTTAATTCATTCTCAAAGTTTTTTAATCTTTCAGGGACTTTTCTGTAAAAAAATTCTGTTTTGCCTAACAAAGCCTCTTCTGTTAATAATAGTATAGACACATGCTCTGCATGTGCAAGTGTTTTATTTTTTATTTTTTGTTTTATTTTTATCTATTTTTTCTGAGAAGAAAACGCTTATAGGAGAGATAGTGGGAGAGATGGAGAGAAAATAGGGGATTATGGATTTCTTTTCATTTTATTTAAAAAAATTATTTTGTAAATGTCGTTATTGTCCTTGTGATTTAATTCATTCTCAAAGTTTTTTAATCTTTCAGAGACTTTTCTGTAAAAAAATTCTGTTTTGGCTAACAAAGCCTCTTCTGTTAATAATAGTATAGACACATGCTTTGCATGTGCAAGTGTTTTATTTTTTATTTTTTGTTTTATTTTTATTTATTTTTTTTGAAAAGAAAACAGTTATAGGAGAGATAGTGGGAGAGATGGAGAGAAAATAGGGGATTGTGGATTTCTTTTCATTTTATTTAAAAAAATTATTTTGTAAATGTCGTTATTGTCCTTGTGATTTAATTCATTCTCAAAGTTTTTTAATCTTTCAGAGACTTTTCTGTAAAAAAATTCTGTTTTGGCTAACAAAGCCTCTTCTGTTAATAATAGTATAGACACATGCTCTGCATGTGCAAGTGTTTTATTTTTTATTTTTTGTTTTATTTTTATTTTATTTTTTTGAAAAGAAAACGGTTATAGGAGAGATAGTGGGAGAGATGGAGAGAAAATAGGGGATTGTGGATTTCTTTTCATTTTATTTAAAAAAATTATTTTGTAAATGTCGTTATTGTCCTTGTGATTTAATTCATTCTCAAAGTTTTTTAATCTTTCAGGGACTTTTCTGTAAAAAAATTATGTTTTGGCTAACAAAGCCTCTTCTGTTAATAATAGTATAGATTATACTCCAATTATTATCCATTAGATCGAATAGCGATTAACGGTTAAGATAAGTCACAATAACTAAATTATACATGCATATGGTTAATTTAAAGGGAAAATGTCTATTTGGTGCTAATTTGACCCCCTGACTGCCCATTCAAATGACAAACTTATTTTTTTCCCCTATTCAACATAAGGTAACAACTCTATTGCCCATTTGAACAAATCTTTTTCAATTCTAGTACAAATTTAATTTTTTTTCTTCCTTTTTTGTCCTTTTGTCTTTTCTAAGATATTTTTGAATTATAATTTACTGAGAAAGTGGAAGATAAAAAAACGAACTTTGCCGAAATATCACTCAACTCCCTCCGGCCTCCCATGGCCGGTCGCCGGAGCCTGGCCGCCGGAGTCGTCGGATTCCGGTCACCAAAATTTTTTTTCGCCGGAATTTTTTTTGCCAGATTTTTAATTTTTTTTTTTTATAATCAGGTTATTAGACGATGGTTACTGACCCTCAGTAAATAATTTACAGATTACAGATTTCCAGTAATCGATTACTGACCCCCAGTAATCATGTTACAGATTTCATATTTTCCAGTAATCATGTTATTGACCCCCAATAATCGATTATTGACCCCCAGTAATCAGGTTACTGACCCCCAGTAATCAGGTTACTGGAGTTACTGATCCATGGTAATCAAGTTACTTACCCCCAGTAATCGATTACTGACCCCCAGTAATCGATTACTGACCCCCAGTAATCAGGTTACAGATTCCATATTTTTCAGTAACTATGTTACTGACACCGTTACTGACCCCCAGTAATCGATTACCGATCCCCAGTAATCGATTACCGACCCCCAGTAATCGATTCTCAATTCGATCAAAACCCTAATGTTGGAGGAGGAGGAGGACCCGCCGTCAATAGTATTACTGACCCCCAGTAATCGATTACTGACCCCCAGTATTCGATTACTGACCCCCAGTATTCGATTACTGACCCCCAGTAATCGATTCTCAATTCGATCAAAACCCTAATGTTGGAGGAGGAGGAGGACCCGCCGTCAATAGTATTACTGACCCCCAGTAATCGATTACTGACCCCCAGTAATAGTATTCCCAATTCGATCAAAACCCTAATGTTGGAGGAGGAGGAGGACCCGCCGTCAAATTTTTTTGTTTTTTTGATGCAATTCGTCGAACAAATTATGAACCGGTTGAACACATGAATGTAATCACTCCCTGCAGCCCTGGATTGGATCCACCATTTTAATCTCCAATCTCCAATCTCCAATCTCCAATCTCCAATCTCCGTAGGCCATAAGATTCACAAGATCTCCAATCTCCAATCTCCGTAGGCCATAAGATTCACAAGTCTTGTTGGTACAAGGTTGCTTATCAAGGAACAACAAAAAGTCTTCTTCAATCAGGATACAATTTCACCATCTGTCGATCAAAACCCTAATAGCAATTCAATCAAAACCCTAATCCGTAGGCCATTCTGTCGCATATCCTTCACCATCTCCACAATATTGTCTTGAGTCGTATTCACACAGAGAGAGAGAGAGAGAGAGAGAGAGAGAGAGAGAGAGAGAGAGAGAGAGAGAGAGAGAGAGAGAGAGAGAGAGAGTCGGCTAGAGAGAAAGAGAGGAAAAGGAGAAAGAGAGTCGGCTAGAGAGAAAGAGAGGAAAATGAGAAAGAATATATTAGGGTTTAGTATAGGGTATTTAGGTATTTTTAATAAGATTCATTGGTTTGGGATATAAACATTGGAATGGGCAATTTTTAAACCCATTTTGTTCAAATGGTCTTTTTCCCTAATTTAAATTATACTCCAATTATTAATTTAAAACTAAATTTTATTTTAAACAAGTATTAATTAGTTTGAATTGTAGATATTTTAAATTATACTCCAATTATTATTTAGTTTAAACAAGTAGATATTTTAAATTATACTCCAATTATTCTTTTTTTTTCTTTTTTTTATATTAATTTAAAATATCTACTTGTTAAAAAAAAAATTAGGTATTACATCAAGTATCCCGGTAAATCTGAGATTTCCTATCTACTAAAGATTCTACTAATCTAGTCTAATTAGGTCAAGACACACATAAGAAGTTACGAAATTATCCTTCCTTAAACACTCCCCTTGTGTCGCATACCTAATGTGACACAGTGCATAACATATTGCCTCGCTAAAACCTTGCCAAGCAAAACAAAAACCACTTAGGTAAAATAATTTTTCCCCAAAATGTAAGAACAGCCGACGATATTGACATTATTTCGTCGGCTATCACTGCTATAGCCGACGATTTTTACCAAATTTCAGTGAAGTCTGCATCTTCAATCATATCAGTGAAGTCTTCACTAGAATCCTCATAATCTTCTGATTCCTCATCATCCTCGTCATTAATGAAGTCGTCATTGACTCTATTTTGAGATATAGATGTATTTGGGACTGCAATGTATTCATCAGAATTGACGAAATGTAAGCGGTTGTTGTCGCGAATAGCCTCTACATTAGGGATTTGAGAAGCTGAATGCTCTTGATATGGTTCATCAGTGTCGCCGTCATCTTCATCATCATGTTCTTCACCCCCTTCAATTGTAGACGCACTCCATATATTCCTATGTGACATCGGGATAACCACTTTCCAAAATCCCCCGGCCTTAGGATCATTAAGATAAAACACCTGTTTTGCCATACTGGCAAGAATGAAAGGCTCATTTTCATACCAACTTGTGTTTGTATTCACTAATAACATGCCGTAATCCATCTTTGTACTCCCATGAACACTTTCATTAGTGTTGAACCATCTACACTTGAACAAGACAACGCTCATATTCCCATATAGTAGTTCGACAACGGCGAGTAGCACTCTATAGTAGGTTAAGTCGTCACCATCTACCATGACCCCAGAATTTTGGGTTATGCGGTTAACATCTCGTTGAAGTGTCACAAACTTGAGGCCGTTGACAAAACACATCGCTCGCACCCTGTGGGAAATCAGCGTTCTAGCCAAATGGTGCAATTCTGGCGAGTACCAATCACTCTTTTGTTTTCGGAGATTTCCCACCTGCCACGTTATGATAAATTATTTAAATTGAACTAACCAAAATAATAATATTGGAATGAAGATATTGTAACAGAAAAAATGTTATGACGTACCCATTTGCGAAAGTAATCAGGAAAGGTTCTTTTGTGCGTCAAATTCGTCCTTCGGTCTCTACTATTTCCTTCAATAAGCTTCAAATGCTCACGCATGAAATATTGTGCTTCGTCACAGTGTTGTAGTACGCACCAATGAGCTTCAATTAGCTCAGCATCTGACAATCTTTCTGAACTTGGTAAATTACCAAACGGACGTACAACACTCGAAAGGACTGAAAGTTTGCACTCTGGTACTGTAGAGGCTGCTGTAGAAGATTCTGCTTCGTCACTGGTACGGAGATATAAGTTGCAGTATGTTACACATTCATGTGCAATGTACGACTTCGCTATCGATCCTTCAGGGTTACTCATGCTTTTACATAACTGTTTGTATTGAAACAGTTGTCTGAAATTACACGTACAGTTATTAGTTAAGTATATATACAAGACAATATTATAACGAATGGGGAAATACGAATGATAAATAGTACCTTTCTTGAGGATACATCCATGCCAGGTGCAATGAACTGGACCAGTAAGCAGTGCTTGATCTAGAAGATGGATCATCAGATGAATCATACTGTCAAAGAAAGCAGGGGGAAAATCCTTTCCAATTTGCACAAAATGTAGATGATGTCTTCTTTGAGAATGAGAACATCTGACTTCTTCAACTCTTTAGCGCATAACTTCTGAAAGAACCTACACAACGCTATTATAGGTTCGACCACATCTGGATGGAAATAGGGTCGGATAACCACTGGAATAAGACGTTGTAGCAATACATGACAGTCGTGGCTCTTCAATCCGTTAAACGTATTAAGCCCCAAGTTAATACACCGAGATATATTTCCTGCATACCCATGAGGATACTGTACTCCTTTAAAACATATGAAAATCTGCTTCTTGAAAACCGGTTTAACTGTGTAAGGTGCAACAGGTATGAAAGTCTCTGACGCCGTCGTCACTGGCCACAAGTGTTTTCGTAATCCCTTCTCCTTCAGATACTGACGTGCTTTCAAAGTATCCTTACTCTTTCCTTTGATATGAAGAACTGTTCCCACAATGCTGTCACTTACTCCCTTTTCTATGTGCATGACATCTAGGGTGTGCCTAAGAATAGATTTCGACCAGTAAGGCAAATCATAGAATCTACTCTTGTGTGTAAAACACTTGTTCACGTCAGGGCGTTCCGGAACTGGTATAGATAAATCACCGCTCAACACCCCGAAATCGAAAGAGTTCAGCTTCTCCAAAATTTCATCACCGTTCCAAGGACGGGGTTTAGGACGAAGCTCTACTGTTTTATCAAATGCTTTATCATCAAACCACCACGGGTGGTTAGCTGGAAGCCATCTACGGTGACCCAAGTAACACACTTTCCCAGGGCACCAAACAAAATGGACTTTGTTCAAGCAAACAAGACAAGCTTTGTAACCTTTAGTCGCCTGAGACGACAACATCCCATAACCAGGAAAATCACTTATGGTAAACATCAGCATTGCTCTCATCATAAATGATCTTCCACTGTGCCTGTCAAAAGTAAGAGCTCCATTTTTCCATAAGTCTAACAGCTCGTCGATCAAAGGTTGCATATAGACATCCAGACACTTTCCTGGAGACTTTGGGCCGGGAATTAACAGAGACATCATACTAAATTCTTTCTTCATACACATCCAAGGAGGCAGGTTGTACGGGACGAGAATAACAGGCCATGTACTATGACTCAAACTCATATTTCCATGGGGATTAAATCCATCTGAGGCAAGGCCGAGTCTTACATTTCTAACATTTCTTGGAAAATGTGGGAATGATCTGTCAAAAGACTTCCACGCCTCGCCATCTGCAGAGTGTCTGAGAGTATCATCATATGTCCTTCTCTCTCCATGCCATCTCATTTCTTTTGCTGTGTGTAAAGACATGTAAAGACTCTTCAATCTAGGAATTAAAGGGAAATGACGAAGTACCTTCACAGGAACACTGTTTTCCTTAACTGTACCTTGCTCCCACCTCCACGCGTGGCATATGTGACATTTATCAAGGTCAGCTTTGTCTTTGTAAAACAAAACACAGTTGTTCTTGCAGGCGTGGATTTTGTTATAACCGAGACCGAGATCTCCCAATATCTTCTGTAGCTTGTAATAACTATCAGGTATGTAGTTAGGTTGTGGAAGGTGTTCCTTAAACTGTTTTAGAAGACTATCAAAAGAGTCATTTGTCCACCTACTCTTGACTTTCAACTGCATTTGTGACCCTCGAATAATGGGATCTGCACTTGAGCAAGGAGTCTGGTATACTTATCATAATCACCACTGTCAAGAAGAGGAATTGCGGCATCAGTGGTATCATCATAAATGGGCTCTTCCTGGTGCACTGGAGCAAATGTAGGAAAAATGTCATGTAAAATGTTTATAGCCGGGTCTTCATAAGGGTCGAAAGCACCACTAGATGTCCGGTCATGGTATCCCGCTTGGATTTCGGCAACCGTAGGTTCATAGACCGCAACTTCACCGTGTTTACTCCATGTTGTATAATTACGCATAATACCTCTGTTACTCAGGTGATCGTAGATTCTGACTATCGTCTTCAACTTCGTGTTCATATAACTTAAGCATGGACACATGTGTATTTTCTTTCCTCCACCATGTTCACGTACAAAATCCAAAAAAATGCATACTCCTTGTTGGTATTCAATGCTTCCCCTAGGGTACTGCATCCAACTCTTGTCTATATCCATCACCTGTCATATATAAGATAATAAATAACAAATAATCACAAATTAAGCAACAAACATGCATGTTTGTTCTCAAACTTATGCCTCGGTTAGGGTCCTAATCCCATTCAGGAGCACACGACTTTGTTTCACAGTTTGTAAGTCTTATGTGTTCGTTTTCAGTCGTGGGAAAATTTCGACAGCATCTCCCCACAGTTCCTCAAGTGCACGAATATCTATATACCTAGTATGTACTCGAAGAACAGTATTGGGAGACCCCGTCGAAATATATACCCACGACCGCAAACGAATACATAAGACTTATACAAACTGCGAAACAAAGTCGTATGCTCCCAAACTGTCCAAAAATGGGACAATTCAAGAATCTCTCCATGATTCTCGAACGGGATTTCTAAGGATATATATATAAATGCGCGCATGTACATCAATGAATAAAAGAATTAATCATTCTTTTATTCACCGCTAATTATAAATCATAAAACAATGATTTTCTTATAATAATAACAACTATTAATTTAATTAATTAAGATTAATTTATATCACAAATAATTAATATATATAATTCAACAATTTCACAAAAACCAACAATTAACTATATAGATCAACAAAAGGATTAATATATATACTATCCCGTCATCACAATATGCATGATTTTGTATATAACCACACAAAAAATGGATATATATATATATATATATATATATATATATATATATTTCAATAGAAAAAATGGAAATATTTGTTGAAAAAGATGAAAAAAAGATATCATACCAAGTTAAAATTCGATGGGTAGGAGAGGAGAAGCCTTAAGAAGACCTGCCTTGAAGGTTTTCACATCTAAAAACGAAAATCAGTGGAAAAATTTTGTGGGAGGAAAAATTTTCTGAAAATTTCTATTTTTCCCAATCTGTAAACCAGTTCAGTTTATATAGCTTGGGATCACTTAGACGACGAAACTTTATTTCCTCGCCTAAGAAAAACACTAAGACGACGAAATAATATTTTTTCCTCGCCTAAGAAATCACTAAGACGACGAAACCTTTTTTCGTCGTCCAAGAAAAAACGAGACGACGACAATGTTTTTCGTCGGAAAATGAACTTTCTTAGCCGACGAAAGTTAGAATTCGTCATCTTAGTAATATCTTAGGTGAGGAAATACCTAATTTCGTCGTCTTAGATTATTTCTTAAGCGACGAAATATTATATTCGTCGTCTAAGAAATTAAATTTGCCGACGATTACCATTTCGTCGTCAAAAACTTTTCTTAGCCGACGAATAAAGTATTTCGTCGTCTAAGAACACTCTTAAACGACGAAATTTGTTTCTTAGACGACGATATTTCCTTTCGTCGCCTTACATATCTTAGGCGACGAATTCTTTTTCTTTTCGTCGTGTAAGATGTTTTTTCTTGTAGTGATATATATATATATATATATATATATATATATATATATTCATATGAGCTCACATTTTCAAACAAGTATGTTTTTAAAAATATTATATTTTCGTATTATATTTAGAGTTGAAATCTAAGTATTATCGTATTGAAAAAGAAAAGAGAAAACAATTGTAAAAATGTGTTTTTTTATAGAAGAAAGACAAAATAATCTAGAGTCGTTGGATTGAGAATGACAAGATTGTCTTTTTACTTAACATTGATGTGGCATGATTTTTTAAATTGGTGACGTGTATAGGTGATATGGTATGCCACCTAGGATTGAGGCCCCAAATTTTAGGCCACACGAGAAATTTTTCAGTGCTACAGGAGAACCACGTGGCAGTACCTAGTGGTCTTCCATTCCAATTAAATTTTGCCACATGAGATTTTATGACATAAAATTATTTCAGTTATTTTGTCAAATACCATTTAGTGTTTTTTTATTGTTTTTCTAAACCCTACACCCTACACCTTAAACCCTAAACCCTAAAGAGTGTTTCTATTGGAATCTCCACATTTGCACACTTGACCTCGCTCTATTTTCAATTATTGAATTACATTTATATCCTCTTATATAAAGACGATTGAGGACAATAAGTGTATAAAAAGAGTATTATATTTATTGTCTATAGACTTTCTAATTCAATAATAATGTTATTTATTATTTTCCTTATCAAAATTATTTTCCAATTTTAGTAAGTGTTGAAACTAAGCGCATATAAAAAATATAAGATTGTTAATGTGACATAAAATTACTATAGTTATACATGTTTAAGCGCATATACAAAATATAAGGTCAAGAGTAAGTGTTGAAAACTAAACGCATATATTTTAATAAGTACGCAACATGAACAAAAAAAAAAGGGTCAAGTGTTTTGATATATATATATATATATATATATATATATATATATATATATATATATATATATATCTTATTAGACCTTAAATATATTTGCAACACACTAGTAACTATTGAAATAGTACAAGGGCATATGCTAGTGTGTTTTGAAATATTTGTATATCGTATGTTTTGAATTTTCTCATTAGATCTTAATTACACATGAAAAAAAAAATGGAGGTCTAGTGAGTGAATAGGAGGCTCAATGAGTAAGTTATTGAAATATAGGTGAATAACATATTTAAGGTTATTTCGGTAATTTGAATGGAGATCTAGTGAGTAAATGCTTGTATTCAAAAGTATAATGGAGGTGTAGAAAGTATTGGAGGTCTAATAAGCAAATGTGGAGGTCCCAATAACAACACTCAACCTTAAATCCTAAACTCTAAAACCCTAAACCCTAAACCGTAAACTATAAACCCGCAACCCTAATCTCTAAACCCTAAACCCTAAACTTTAGTCTAAACTCATCATAGATCTTAGGGGTGGGCGTTTTGGCCAGAGGACCCGAAAGCCCGGCCCGAAAAACCAAAAAAAGCCCGAAACGGGCCGGGCCTTGATTTCCGAAAGCCCGAACCCGAAAAAACCCGAACCAAATGTGTGCAGGCCCGAACGGGCTCGGGCCCTGTTTTTCTTTCGCCCGAAAGCCCGAATAGGCCCGATCTTTATATGTAGTGCCATGTGTCAGCACTTGATTGGTCTAAAATTAAATGAAAAAAAAAACCTAAACCCTAATATATTCCCCTGCCGCCCTTTGCGCCTCACTTCCTTAGAGCGTCTCTCCCTTTCTCTCTCGCTCTCTCTCGACAAAAACCCAGCCCTCTCCGTCGCCCAGCCTTCGCCCTCGCCCTCGCCCGCGCCTCGGCCTCGGCCTCTCCATCGACCTCGCCTGCGCCCGCGCCTCGGCCTCGGCCTCTCCCTCGCCCTCGCCTGCGCCTCCGCCTCTCCCCGCCCCCGCCTTTGCCCCGCCCTCGCCCTCTTCTCTCGTCTGGCCTCGCCTCAGTTTTTGGGCCCGAAAAAATCTCGAACCCGGCCCGAACCGCCCCGGTCGGGTTTTGGTTGGTCCCCAAATCTCAGAAAGCCCGAACCAGCCCAAGCCCGAAATTTCGGGCTTTGGGTCGAGTTCACGAAAATTTCGTCCCGGCCCGGCCCGTGCCCAGCCCTAATAGATCTATTAAAATCATTTTACAAAAAATAAAAATAGTTTATGTCATAAAATTCCACGTGTTGAAATTTAATTGGGAGGGATGACCACTAGGCATTGCCACGTACATGGTCCTCCCGTCATATTTAAAAATTTCTCCTCAATGAGGCCACAAATCATTTTCTTTAATTTAAATAGGAAACGATTATGCTTTGTTTTTTCCTTTCTTTTACAAAGTAGTAACTGTTCAAGAAATGATAATTCTGTAACTTCCTATGTGTGTCTTGACCTAATTAGACTAGATTAGTAGAATCTTTAGTAGATAGGGAATCCCAGATTTACCGGGATACTTGATGTAATACCTATAAAAATGCCTCCTTATCTATCAATAATAAAACGCTTTGCGTCTATTCCTTTTCTCCTAGAACAAGTTATCAACACGTGGCTCTAGCCTTCGTCTAATAGTCTTGAAAAAAAAAAATCAGAAACCCTAGGGTTCCAATTTGAAGAAAAATCTAAAAACCCTAAATTCTCTTTTCTGCCGGCAACCCCTTTGTCGGCAAAAGAAGACCCCCATCAGAAATTTTCTTCTGCCGACAACCCCTTTGTCGGCAACGAAGGTCAAAAGTACTTCTGGCGACAATTTGTTCGTCGAAATAGAAAGAAAGAGTCAGGATCCCAGTTCTGCCGACGACAGCTTGTCGGCAAAGATTGGAATAAGCTCAGGCCACCCAGAAATCTGCTCTGGGCACGCACCCGCTTCGCCTCCTCGGAATTATGTTGTTACTGTTGATGTTGCTGCCCTCCGAGGGCGCTCCCATGACGCCGACGACCTCGCGCCGCCCTCCGCCACGCGTCCTCTACTGTCCCTCGACGTCGCCATAACCAAGCGTCGCCCAAAGTCCAGCTCCACAGCCGACTTCAGCCACCCCGGCCTCTGCTCCACGACCCAGCGGCGCTCTCTTCTTGCTTAGCGCCTTAACGACAGTCTAGCGCCCCCGAACCAGCCCTGCTGCCCCGATTCGACGCCGTTTTCAGTCCGGATCCAGATTCCCAGATTCGATCCTACCCAGAACCGACTTGATCCGGTTCAAATAACCCGACTCGATTCGGGTTTGGGCCTCTGCTGATCCCAATCAGCTTTTGGGCCCTCCTGCCGAGCCCAGTAACCCTTTTGGGCAAAATTCGTTATTCGTCAACCTTTTATGACAATATGTACGCGATGAAGAGAAGCAATTTTCCGCATTTCGTTCAAGAATCGAAGCGACTATTGCAATTTGCACAAGAATGAGAACTGAGTCCTCAAGCGCAATTTACAACATAGTTCATTTAATGAACTAACAAGTAAGATTTTATAAAAGTTCCTGCTTTTTGCAATTTCAATTGTTGGGACTTTTGTTTTTTCCGAGATTTTCAAACTCCCTGCTACATCATCCCGATTCTTCTGCTTCTAGGGACGATACAAAGGGGCCCCACCCACCCCGGCGTATCACTCAGGGGTAACTGTGATGTTACCATCCAAGTTGTGCTTATGGCTGTGATGTCACGTTGAACCACAACTATATATGACTATTATGTCATTTTTCCGACAGAATATTGTCGATGCTTGTGACGGTCCTAAGGGAATCACATTATATAAAAAGGGACAAACTCATGATGTGTGACGAAAATTGTCACTGTAACATCGATATGTGACGAAAATTGTCACAACAAATATTGAATTGAGTTACCATAATCTTGGTCTCGTCCTAAATTCAATACCTTCCCTCTTATTCTTTTGAGAAAAAGAAATTGACCGCAAAATGCGCCTTACAATGACATTAAAAATAAAAATGACAAAATTCATGTCACATGTTCAGAAAAAGAGGGGGAGGCTATGCCTCGAAACCCCTATGTCATAAAAAAAAAAGGAAAAGGGCCATTGAAAATCATGTCATTGATATGGTTCTACATCGGTTCACTAATTGCAAAAATAATGCAATCATATGGTCAATATATACAAGAGATATATGGAAGAAGATGAGAGTATATCCTCATGATGACGGATTTTTCGATTTCATAGTCAAAGTGACTACAAATCCGTTTATTTTGTGAAGGCATAGACCTCACATGTATGACTAATGCTACTTAGTCGATACACTCTTTATGGTACAGACCTCGATGTAACCGTTGCCATTTATGATGCATACATGGTTCGATTCCCCTAAATAGCTATATGTGAATGCAATGTATCGCATTACACATTTACATGGCATGTTGATTTGAGTTCACCAATCTAATTGATGATGTTAACTCGCAAATCACAAAGATAAATGAGCCTATGCTAGTCAAGAAACAAATAGACATGCTTACGCACATGCCCGGACGCATGCGCATTGCCCGGCCTCGGCTTTGGCAACCTTGCGCATGCCATAGCTCGCCTCGCCTTGCCTTGGTTTTGGCCTTGGCATGACTTGTGCACGGCGGCCAACAGCTCCGCCACAACCTAACCGTTGCAGTCGCCTTGGTCCCCGAACCTTGACTTGCACTCGGCTCGCCTAGCCCTGCCCCGGTCTCGACCCCGGCAACGGACTGCACACGGCCTAGCAAGCAGCCCCTCTCGGACCTATAAGCCCCTGCACCCGCCCCGGCACGTCTTGACTTCGGTCTCGGCATGCCCTCGGCCCTTTGCACGGTATCGGCCTCGTCAGGTTCATGATTCATGCCTCGGCAAGCCTTGGCCTCGTCCTCGGCTAAACCTCGGCAACCTACATAACCTCGACTCCAGCATACAAGCCCCATAGACCTTTGCTTTTTCCTCGACACGCCTTGGCTTTGGCCTCGGCGTGCCTTGGCACTTGCTCGTCCTCGGCTTGCCCGTGCACTATCTCGGCTTCGGCCTTGGCAAGACTTGCACCCGCCTATACATGACCTCGGCCCCTCTCTTGCCTTGCTTTGGCTTGGCTTTCACTCTAGCTTGGCTTCTGCCTCAGATAGCTAGCTCATGGCCTCGGTCCTTGATACTTGATTTTTAGACATTTATGTCTATATAGTATCGATACTGGATTATTTGGTTGTTTTTTTGACTCTAGTTTTGAGCGTTAACGGATGTATTTGCTATATCTTTAAGTATGCCTATGTTTCATCTTGTGATATCACACGCCATGTAATGTCTTCATAGAGACACTAAGTGCATAGCTATTCTTCATGGATTTTTTGTGTTTATAAATCCATTGTGACTATGATGACTATATCATCACATATAATCATAGAGCATTCTCATGCTCAAAGTTTCCATGTCTTATGACATTATGATTCAAAGTCACATATGTTTTCTATGCATAAAGAAGCAATCGAACCTTGCTCATTACTTATAGATATTCGTGTCAACGTTTATCACCTTGAACTCATTATGAAAATTGAAGAAATTTCTTATGTATCATTTCTAATGAATGCGCACAACTTATGAGTCAATATTGTGAATATATTTCACGTATATTATGATTTGGATTCTTTGAATCGGCGACTCATATAGACTCTAATGAACATAGTCCGAAAATTTTGGCCATGTTTTGATGATAAATATATGAAAGTTGCATGGACATCTTTTCTTTTGAGCAAAGAAGCTATTGGGATTAAGGATGACATTAAAGTCACCCAAGTCTTCCTCCAAGTCAATGGAAGCAATATTTTATACATTTAAAAATACATATGACCCCCCCTCTTATGATCCTTCATTAGCTACGCTCAAATATTTGAAAGCCTAATCTTTAACAAAGTTTTGGAGTAACGCCCTCCTACACTAAAGATAATGATACATAAGATGATGGCTTTGATGCCTTATCATAGTTCAATTTTGAGATACACTGATACTATGGTGATATATCTCATGGTTAAATCAAGCCATAACACTTAGATGTTATGAAGCACCTTGACAATGATTGAAAAAGTTGGAGAAAACCTAGAAATTTCGGTTTTCCAGCTTGCGGACTCGTTATTGGACGGATGCGCCACCACAAGCGCCTAATGATGAGTTATTTGATTATGAATAAAGTCTTTGAATAAGACATAAGCTTCCACCTATAGTCCGCTATAAGAAACCTTAACAGGCGATCTCGTATATGTCACTTTTTGATGAGCCAGTCTCCCCGTCGTTAGGAGGAGAGAAGAACAAGTTTGTTCAGGTAGAACGACTTGGCATTGCCGCGGTTTGTCCCCACTGTGCCTCATCATGTTCCCAAAGTCCCATAAATCAAAGTGACAAGATTTGATATACATGCTGCAAAGAGCAAACTATTAGTCTTTCAAGGAAAATATCGGAATAATACTTTTGTTTCAAACATGCCTGCAAGGATTGATGTCCGGATAAATGGACACATTGTCATCCATAGATGGTGACATGGTGACTCCACAAAAGTGGTAGATAGTGTCACTAGGCCGTGACTCTCACAAGAAGTGTAGAGAGGGTACTTAGTTCGATATACACTCGTCGAATGCGAGTATGGCATAACTTGATCCTTCGATCAATGACAACTCATTCGTCTCATGGATTTTCTGGATTATGCTTATCATTGGGAGATGCCTCAATGCAAAGCCGATCCATATAGAGATCTCTACAAATGCGAATTACACTAGTGTACATGAGTACGTGGTCTATGAGTTAGATATCGAACACTCACTTCGTTGAAGCAAATACCAACGTTGTGAATTGGCCTACACAGAAAGATATGTGATCCAGTTTAAACAAAGAGATAGGTCCTTAGTCAGGTGATGTCGACACCGCAAGTGTAAACCCTATCGATAATCTTTGATTGAAAGCATAGTGAGAAAAAGAGCCTAGACTCACCTTATAGCGCAAGGTCTCTAACAAACGCTGTGGAATCGACTACGACGACATATGCTCTCGTAATGGCGTCATATTGTACTCCACTACCTTGTCAGTTAGGTAGTTCCGAAAAACTGAACATGCAGCTTAAATCATCTCTATTGGGACTAAGTAAAGAGATGTGCATAAACATCTTAAACGGATTAGTTTTCACCCAAGTCAAGTGAGCAAAAACCACGATTGAGTGATTACTTGATTGGAGATGGGATGTAAAGAATCATGCCTATTTGCGTGTAAACTTCGGATGAATTATGATTAAAGTATCACTAATCCGACATTAAGAATGAAAAGATCTTGGGAATACTTGGTCTCGAGAGTGAGAACCGTTAGTGATGAACTTACTCATCAATTGGCTTATGGCTATCTAAAGGACGTTAAACCAAAGCCTATATGTATCCCATGATTAGTCGATGTCTTGAGAAGACTTGTTTCGTCTATGTGACGAGAAGTCTTGGGAGATGACATTCTCCATCTAAGTACCATGTGCGCAATCATGTACTTGTCATAACATGCTCGACTCGATATCTCATAAACTTATAAAGCCTAGGTAATGGCTAGATGCGCCCACGCAATGCCATAGTATATGGCGGTACTTTCTTTCAAGAGAGAAAGGTTTAGGCTGTTTCGATCCCATCATGAAAGACACATCAAAAGGCAATTCCAGAATCTGCCTGGTTCTGTACGTCGACTTCCCTGAGATCTACAGGACAACCCACTTGTCAGAAAATGGTGAAATTGATACCATTGGAAAGGTCTATGTGTCTATTTTCTAAGGACACCAACCATTTTATCATAGATATCATATTGCGTGAGTTATGACTGTTTTTGAAAAGTAGGACGAATCTGTCCGGTAATTTGCAGATCAGTCACCTTCGACGGAGCTTTGTGATCAGCTCCGGATGAACCATGTTGTGTACTTTATATCACTGGAAATATATGGGTGTCTAGTTTCCAGAACCTTTTACGGTTCATTTATACCTACTGTATCGAAAGAGTTATGATTATTTAAGTACACGAAGGTCATGCTATGCGTGAATATTATTTTCAACGCGAACTCTTGTTTTGAGTTGTTAAGCAACCTTCTTCCTTAAGACCAAGCAAAGCTAAGTGTAGCTGGTCTAATACAAGGATAATGTGACCGTATTCAATGACTCAATCATTGGCAACACCTACTTTTGAAGCTTGTGAGAAGCGTTTGTATACGCCATTAATTTAAACTCTGAGATTGAGTTACCAATCAGGGGGAGTTGTTTTGTAGACATCAGGGGGAGTATACCTCACATGTAATCTTCAATTGTAGTTAGTGCGTTGCGTTCTTTAGAAATTAAATTAATTTCTAAATTACCATTCCAAGCAACCTGCAATTCACAATGATAATCCAACAAGATACACGTTTTTCATTAATTATTTAATTTGTTCCATCCTGGCCACCATCCTGCTGTCCATCATGCTCGTCATCCTGCTGAATTAACTCAGGAGCTCTCGGCATTCGAGGTTCATCTAACGGCTCAAACGGGGGCGGGATTTTAAGGCCTTGTTGTTGTGCCGCGAACATAGCATACCACCAGTTTTGTTGGCCGACGTAGTTCTGTCGCCGAATTCTCTCGCATTCAGCATGCCAACGCTCCATTTCCATCTGATACTGTTGTGTTCTGCGTTGTTGCTCATGTGATCTCCGAATAGCTGTCAAATGCATCAGCCATCTGGAAATTAAACAAATAAATTAATACATTAATTAATATTAAATTATATTACATTAAATAACAAATTCTAATTAATATAATAACCAATAATACTAACATATTTTAAAACATACTAACAAATTAATATTTATAATTTAATTTATTTTAAATAATACTAACCATTAACATAAATATAACCATTTATATATTAACATAAATATAACCATTTATATAATTAGGCTACCAATTTATATATATAATTAATTTAACAATTTATATATAACAATTAAAATATACATTAACATATATATATATATACAAATATGTGTATATATTAACAAATATATAACAATTTATATAATTAATCTACAAATTTATATATATAATTAATCTAACAATTTATATATATAACCAATATATATAACAATTTAACACACACTTAAATATCTAAATTATATACCTAAATTATACAATTAAAATAAATTGTAAAAAAAATAAAAAATTACCTAGCGGAGGAGGAGAAGGAGGAGGACGCTGCAGATCGGAGAAGGAGGAGGAAGTCGATGAAATTCGAAGGATTGGAGACGCAGATCGGCGAAGGAGAGCGGCGGAGATGTTTTTCCGGAGGAGGAGAGAAACAGTCGGGCTGAAAGCGACTTTCAGCTTTTATAGCAAAGAGAATAGCCGCCAATTTAAAATATTCTGTCGGCTATTCTTTGAATGTCGTCGGCTATACTTTAGAAGATCAACAGCCGTCGGATCTGAGCCATTCAACGGCGGACAATAAAAAGGCGCGGATCGCAACAGTTTAGCCGACGAAATATAATTTTCGTCGGCTAAACTATAGGTCAAGCCACTAAGTCAAACCTCTAAACGCTTAAAAACAGAAATTAGTCTAGTTAAACGACGGTTTCTGGCCTCACCTTCAACATATAATAGTTTCAAATCAATGAGACGCAACTAATCATATAAAAATTTTACAAAATTGATTTAACGAACGTCAGGCTACCCATAGGAAAACAAAAGTAAAAAACAGTTAACCGCAACATTCGGCACACAGATTTTATCAGAACCTTGTCATTTTTCAACCGTAGACGTATTTCATTATTTCGGTCATATCCTATTTCACAACATTTTTGCATTTGAAGAGTCTACGTATAGTAACTATTTGAAACTATACATTCACTTAAACACTTAGTAAACAAGTTAAGGAACATTAGTGCATATGTTCTGATTTTGAATCTAAAAGTTTAGAAAATCTATTCTAACCGTCAGATATCACCGTTAATATTATATACATGTATGGAAAAAAATTGAACTTCAGCTGACAATGTTAAAGGCTCGATCGGAACAGTCAACCGGGTAAGTCAAACCTCTAAAAGCTTAGAAATGGTAATTGGACTGTCTAAATAACCTTTTTTTGCCTGACCTTCAACAGATAATAGTTTCAAATTGATGAGATGCAACTAATCGTATAAAAGTTTTCCTCAAAATATTTACTGAAGATAACGCTACCATTAGGGAAACGAAGGAATAAAACCTTTGATCGCATCTTTCGACACTTAGATTTTATCGGAATCTTGTCATTTTTCAACCGTAAACGTATTTTATCATTTTGGTCATATCTTATTTCACGACTTTTTTCTGTTTGAAGGATGAAGCAATGGTTTATCGTTAGTGATAGAAAATAGAATCTGGTCATTTTTTATTTATTTTTTTGTTTTAAATCATAGTCGACGAGAGACAACCTCGTACTCGTCGGCTATTCTTTTGTCGTTTTCTGTCTAAAATAAAATATGTATTTTTCAATATAGTTATGGTCGACGAAATAATGCATTTTTCGTCGGCTATTATGAGTATAGACGACGAAATAACGTGTTTTTCGTCGGCTATTATATGAAAAAGATAAAAAAAATCAGTAGGTTTACACCTCTCATATTCCTATTTCCTGTTCATATATAACCAAAATTGAACATCAAGAAAACAGAAACCCAGCAGTCAACTTATTTCAAATTTTTTTTTTAAGGGGTTTGGAACCCAGCCTAGCTGGGAGGCTCATCCCCACGCCCGTTCATTAGAAATTAGTGGATTACAAATGAAAGGATTACATCATCTAAATTACTTAATCCGTTGAATTGTAATCGGAATCATCGGATGAGTCTTCTTCGGTTTCTGAATTGCTCGATAGGGGTAATCTATGTCTTTCCTCACCACTAGAGTCCTCGTTAGTTTCTTCATTTGGATCAACATCAACAAGCAGTGGCTCTTCACGTCGAATTCGCACCGGCGTGTCTAGGCAAATAAAAGAGGAGTCAGGAATACCGTTTAAGTTGGGCTCTTGATACACGGTGCCACCTTCCTCGTTCTCTTTAGCCACTCCAAGTGTAGACGCCCGGTAAATGTTGCGATTGTGGATAGTGTTGACTACTTTCCACGGGTCACCCTTGGCGAGATCATCAAGATAAAACACTTGTTTCACCCATGTGGCTAAAACGAACGGGTCATCCTCATACCATGATGTACTAGTGTTCACAGAAGTTATGCCGTATTGATCGGTTTTCATGCTCTGCGGCCGTGTGTCAAACCATCTCTTATCCGGATCCATATATAGCTTGAAAATAATATATATATATATATAAATCCTTAATAAAATTAATTACATTACAATATATATTATTATCAACATCAACTCATATATATATATATATATATATATATATATATATATATACCATTAACAACCATTATTTAAGTTACACTATATATCAACCATTATTTAAGTTAATTACACTATCAACAACCATTAATTAACAAATATATATATATATAATTAAACTCCGCGCACACACACACACACACACACATATATATATATATATATATATATATATATATATTTTAATACTAATTAAATTAACATCAAATTAAAACACATAATTAAACTCTAACTTGAAATTAACTCAACTACAACTCAAAATCAACATATATACATACATTCTAACTGAAAGGAATCATGGATTATTGAAATTGAAATACAGAAAATATAAAGAAACACTAGAAAGGCTCGAATGTCTACATCTTGTATTTAATTGTTGAAGGAGAACAATACATCTTAAACTATTTATAGGCTAGGGATTACAAGCAAATGTCTGTACTACCCTCATATGGTTAACACCCCCCTCAACCATATGCTTGTTACCAAGCATTATGGTTGGAAGAGACAATCAACCAAACTACAACCAAATTACATGATGTAGAGCATTACAAAGATAACATCCCAAAAACAAAACCCAACTACTTGATATCCAAAGACATCAACCATATCTTGACTATCAGCTGATGAAGGAGGAGAGAGCTTGCTGGAAAATATCATATGTCACATGGCGCTAGCAAAGGCAGTAGTGCAGCAATATCAACCAGTCCCAATAGCAAGGCAGCAAATGACTGAAACTTCAAATTTGAAAACTGCATACTTGATGTGAAGCTGAAATGTATATAACACTGAAAACGCTGCACATGGTTGCCACCAGGATGACTTGAAGCTTTAACTGTTATATCTTAACCGCTTGCACAACCATTTAGGAATCTACCTTAATCTTTAACTCCAGTAGCACCTTAGCAGCTCAATACCAATTTAACTTTTCTCCCCATTCAAGCACATCAGCAACAATATGACCAAAAAGCAACATTCCAGAACCAACAAACTACCAACAATTAGGCTTCAACCATAGATCATAGGAAACCATCCTCTGAAAGTAAACACAACCAGCACACAGAGCCATACAATCAAATCTAGAATCCAACTCATCTACCCAATTCACCACTCCAAAACTAAAGAAAAATTAAACTTCTTCGTCAATTTTGACTTCAACTTAAACTTTGATGAAAAAAAGAAAATCGGAAAACTGATGAACCAAGGCAGAATAACCGAATTTCAGAGATAAATCCTATGCTCCAAGTAATAGCAGTGCCCAATCAGAAAGAAATTACCAAATGCTCTGTGACTTAAGCAAAGAGCAGGATTGCTGAGGACTGAGGTTAAAAACTAAACGGCTGCTGACTGAACACCCATCTCAAATCTCAGTAAATTCACCATTAAAATCAATTCTTCTTTCCGGAGCCCATTTTTCTTCTAAAATCAGGTAAACATCTCCCAAAGATTACACAACTAGCAATGAAGTCACACAATCGAATTGATATCCAGATCATCTAGCCAGTATCACCAGCCCAAAAAAGAGATTAAATTTCAACTTCAAACTTAGAACTTCAATTAGAAAAATAATAGACAAATGATGATGCAAGGCAAGGCAGCCAGGACCACAGCTCCAATTATATGATCCAAGAATAGTGATGCCAATCGAAAAGTGATTACCAAAAATCTGATGACCAGAAGCTAGCTGAGAAGAGAATATACCCAAGCCCAGTCGAAGTGCCAAAACCTAAAACATAGAACGTCAAACGCGAATCAGCCTTCAAAGCACCTTCTTCTTTGTGCACCGAAGGCGAAGAGAAAAACGGGATATGCAACCGAAAGAGCGACGGCGGTCGCAAAGACAGAAACCGACGATGACTAAGGAAGGCTGGGCTTCGATGAATGATTTCCGATTTGAGAACTGCTCGGCTTAACCAACAGGATTGAGCATAAAATTCAGAGGTTTGAGACTAGGGTTTTGAAATTGGGGGAGTTGAGACTGAACTACTGAAATTAATAAACGCGGAAGCAACTAAACACAGAGGCCAAGGCACCAGATTGGATACCAAGGCTCTGATACCATGAAAGGAATCATGGATTATTGAAATTGAAATACAGAAAATATAAAGAAACACTAGAAAGACTCGAATGTCTACATCTTGTATTTAATTGTTGAAGGAGAACAATACATCTTAAACTATTTATAGGCTAGGGATTACAAGCAAATGTCTGTACTACCCTCATATGGTTAACACTAACACTAAAACAACAACAAAACAAAAAATCATTTACTAAATCAAAATCACTAAAACTCAAAATCAACTCAACTAAAACTCAAAATGAACATATATACACATATACGTACCTATATATAGCTCCACAATGTAAGAGAGGACGGATTTCAACAATACCCACAGATTTTTCACTCTTTCTCCGGTTTTTTTTTTGTTTTTTTTTTAAATGAGCAGCTGCTGTCTAGATCTGAAAATATATAGACTTATAGCTGACGAAAATGTCAATTTCGTCGGCCAAAATTTCAAAAGTTTTCGTCGGCTAACGTTTCAGAGAAAGGCCGACGAAAATCCAAATCGTCGACTGAAATATGAATATAGCCGACGTTTTTTGTTTATACCAACGAAAAAAAAGTATCGTCGGCTATGGTTAAACTATGGCTAACGATTTTGTTTTTCCACCGACGAAAAATAAAATCGTCGGCTATTCGTTGGAAGTACCGACGAAAATTTTAATTCGTCGGCCGTTTTTTTTAATTTCGTCGGGAAAAGCCTTTTTTCTTGTAGTGCTTAAAGGAAAATTGTGTTTACGTAAAGTGTGTATAAAATTTATTTACCTTCTTCTAGGTCAATTTTTTATTCTGGGAGATTGTGATAGAAATCTACAGATCGAAAAACTGCATTGACAACAGCTATGCTCATCAGCAACGGTTTAATTCGGTGAAATTTATGCATCACACTTCAAATAACATTTGTTGAATGTCAAATGACTATAGTGGCTGGTTTGTTCATCCATAAGAAGCTGCAGCGATCTTCCATTCAGTTTAACTGCCATTTTTCAGCCTCCTGTACTAGCTAGCAGTTCATATATATTGAGCTCTGGAAAGTAAGCTCTCTGCTTTTCAAGGTCTGGTAGTGAAGTGTATTCAAGAGTTTCTTTTTTAGCTAGCTAGTACAACGTTCTGCGCATATTACAGATAGATCAAAAGTGAGACAAATATCAACTCTGTGTTTAAAAATCTACAAACTAAGAAGAAACGAACAGAATATTGTAAGTCAGGATTTGGAATGTTTATATATATGAAACTCTTGCAGACCTTCCAGACTTGGTGGACTTGATATGCTTAGGACTCAATGCTGCAATATCCTATTCCTTCAAATACATGCCTTCTTATTGATATTCACATATTCCTAATGTATTACACAATATGATTGATAAGCTTCAAACCGATGATTAACATTATACGTTCATTATACATGTTTGATAGTTCATCTGCTATTTATGCCTAACATGAGTTTTATTTCATGTACTAGTTTCTGATGTGTTCGTGGCGGATTTAGTATCCGGCGAACGGTCAATACATGGGATGGCGGACGTCAATTTCAGTCCTGTTGTAATGTGTGCGAGCGTGCCAGTACCTTTGAGTTAGGTACAACTTCGATGCGGACGACTTCTGGCGAGCATACTTCTGGCGAGCGTACTTCTCTGGCTAGTGTATCTGTTTGCTCCCAATTCCTGACTTCTTGACCAAGCGACTGTTACGCGGGCGTTGATTAGACCGGCGTAAGAGGCTCGAATAAGACCTAACAAAAGTATATTATGATTTTCTTTCAACCTATGATAGATTGAGTAATCTTACTTCGATCCTGTGATGCAAAGCAGAGCAATAATTCAAGATCGCTGGGAATAGTTCTCCTCCAACCTATAGTAGATTGGTTTACGTTTTGTTACCGGAGTAACGACTCGATTTGCTATTGGCGTAGCGACTGACACTGGGTGCTTCAGCGAACACGAACACGAGGCGAGCGAGTGACTCTGTACGTATGGCGGCGAGGTGCAGCTCTGTACGTATGGTGGCAAGTTGCGGCTACGATGTGCGGTATGCTGGAAGCGATAGGTCTTAGCGACTCTCGACACTAATGCAAAGCACACTTCGACAACCGTGCAAGTATATAGCGACCAGTGGAGGGCGTAAGGTTGCAGCAAGGTTGGATGGTGATTGTTTGCGGTTTGTGGAGGCAGTGCGCGAAGATGCTCCGGATAGACTTTGCAAGGTTTGCGATGTGCAAAAGCTTGTGTGTTTGTTTGATGGTTGGGAACTTTTTCTACGTTAGACAAGAGTTCTTTATATAGAGAATGACAAAACCTAATACTTGCGTATCAAGCAGCATAATAGATTTGGAGATCGATTAGGATTCAATTACCTTAAACCACCTCATTCTTGGATTCCCAAAGGAACCCCAATTCCTTTCTAAGAAGGAACGACTAAATGAATATCAGATTATTCTTTAATGAATAACCTCATGGGCCTCGATCCACTATCTCGGACAAATGTTAATTTATGCCCAAACATGATGCAGACCCTCTTAAACTTGCTATATTTCTATTGCTTTAATTTCTTTATGTATATATCATTTTGTCAAAATAACAGAAGATACTTTACGAAGAATGAATTTGATGGAAGACTTTCCGACAAATCTGAAACGTTAATGTATTCATTTATTCTTAATGATCAAATATTTGACATATATGTCTAATTTATTTGGAATTACTAGAAGATGATAGATATCACCATTCTTTAGGGATTGGATAACAAGGTTCTCAATAGCCTATTTTTGGTACATGGTGCTCCATGGCATTGCCAGACTAATCCTCATAAATCCTTACACAGTTGCAACAATAGTTACCTATCGTCCCTGTGTCCCATTTTATAATACCTCCGGTAACAAAGGGATTGTCCTTCTCGATTGCCAATTTGGCTAGCTGCACAGGCTTTCCAACTAGCTAGTTCAGGCCATGCATGTTTGTATTGTGGATCTGAAAAATAAACAGTATTTTAACATATTTTATTTTATTTTATTTTGTAAAGCAGGAATAGGGTTAACTCCTCGCCCTACCCAAAAATTTATTGAAAAAGAGAAAATAGTACAGAAGAGGTGGAGGACGATGCCAAAGCCACACTCCAAAAAATAACCAAACAACACCCACACTACCAGAAAAGGCCTTATAGCCGACGAGGCCATCTCGTCGGCCGTTACCATTAATTCGTCGGCTATAGTCATAGCCGACGAAGTATCGTCGGCTATAGTCTCGTCGGGAATGCTCCGTCGGCTATACTATAGCCGACGACACGAGGCGTAAGTCGTCAGCTTATAAACCGCGGGGTATAGCCGACGAATAAAGAGTCGTCGGCTATACTTCGAACATTGCCGACGACAAGATCGTCGGCTTCAACAATTACGTAATTGCCCCTAAACCGAAGTATAGCCGACGACACTATCGTCGGCTATACGTCCAATATAGCCGACGACACTATCGTCGGCCATAACAATCGCCGGTACCAGGAACGGTTTTTTTTTTGCCTGAAGCCGGGAGGGTATAGCCGACGACATATGGTAAACATCGTCGGCTATAGCCCTTATAGCCGACGAAATAATGCCAATATCGTCGGCTATAGCCCTTATAGCCGACGAAATAATGACAATATCGTCGGCTATAACCCCTAAATATTTAAAAAAAATTAAAAATTTAACTCGGGCCCAATTTCACTTCGTCTTCGGTTTGGCTGCAGAAAATGCACAAACAAACATCCAAATATCCAACAAATATCCACATCAATCCATCCCTAATATCCTACATACTGTACAAATTAACCCACTATCTACTCATCATCACCCCCTAAACGCGTAGCGTCGTCGACCGGATCGTTCGAGTTCCGGTGGCTATGGCTGTCCTGATCGGCTGGCGTACTCCGATGCGGGGGGGGGGGGGGGGGGGGGGGGGAGTGGGGACGACGAACTGGGGCATCTGTGGCGGAGGCGGGGGCTGGAGTCCAGCCTGCTGGGCCTCCCAAGACTGCTGCATCCATCGGTACATCTCTGCCACAGATGCGTCTCTGGCCTGCTGCGCCGAAGCCTCCACGGCCCTCGCCAACTCCGCCTGCTGGAGCGCCTCCACCGCCCTCGCCAACTCCGCCTGAGTCCTCTGCAGCTGCGTCTGCAAGTCTCCTCTCGTCGAAGCCGCACGCTGCGTGCTGGGATTGGCCGGCGTGTACTTGAGAACCCCATCTCCCGCCGCGCCTAGGCCTCTCTGGTAGAAGTAGTTGTTCCCCGTCCCTACCGCCGCGTGCATGATCTGAGAGGCCAAGCGCGGCTCAAGGGTGTCGATCGTGGAGGCAAACTCCGCGATCGCCTCGTCGGACGCCCCGTCTCCCAGGGTGTCTCGCGCGATCCCGAAGGTGATCGCGTCGGTCTCCGCATCGATTTCCGCCTAATTGACAAGAAAATATAATAAACGAATTAAAAAAATATATATATAAATTAATTTAATAAAACACTTTTATTGAAGATGGGCGAATACTTACCACTTGGTCGGGACGCCCCGGATACATCTGCGCATGAATCCACGACAACGGCCTCAGCGGTCGGTCCCTCCTCGCCATCTCTGCCCACTGCCTCCAGGAGCGGGCGCCGCCGTGGTGGGGGTGCTCGTTCCTCCTGCGGTTGTCGCTGTTCGTCCGCGAGATTTTCTGTATTATAAGAACGAACATATAAACGCAAATATAAATTAGTAACTAAATTAAAATATTACGAACTAACCAAAATAAAATTATTAACTAATTTAGTTACTAACTAATTTAATTTAATTAGTAACTACTTAACTAACTAATTTAATTTAGTAACTAACTAACTTACTAACTACCTAATTTAATTTAATTTAATTTAATTTAGTAACGAACTAACTAACTACGTAACTAACCAACTAACTTAATTTAATAACTAATAACTAACTAACTAACTAATTAATTTAATTAAGTAACTACATAATTTAATTATTAAATAACATTAAAAAGTTATATACTAGCAGGCTAAATTTTCTTACCGAGACCCTGTCGCTCCCGAAGTAGGCTACCAGCCATAGCCACTCGTACTCCCTGTACCGGAACTCGTGGGGGGTTGCACCTCGCCCCAAGCGCTGCTCCACATGGTACATCCTGTAGTGCGTGGACAGCTCGTTCTTCCACTCGGAGTACCTATATTAACAAAACACAACTGTTAGATATATTCGTACACTGCCAATAAATATATTTATACAAAAAAAAGAAAAACACATAACCTGTTCTTCAGCTGCTCGTCTCTCCACCAGTCCAAGGTAGGATTGACTCTAAACCATTGCTGCAATATTATAAATTAATTAGAAAATATTTTTATATAGTTATAAGGACTGAATTCATAAATATTTATTTTCTATAATAAAAATCATATTTAACTCACCGACAGTGTATTGTACACTCGCGCCTTGATCTCATCGGGCACAGAGCCCCAGTCGGGCCACAACAGTGGGACCCTGTCCCGCACGAGCATGCCCGTCGCGTTGATGTACTTGGTGGTGGTGTCTCTCCGCTCAATCGGGCGTCCATCCTCACCGGGACCGGGCAGGATCTCTCTGATCCCACCGGCCAGCTCCCTCTCCAGGGTCGACATGTTCGCTGGCCCTCTAGTCCGTCTCGTCCCCGCGGGTTTATTGACGAGGACGCCTGTTTCATAATTAAAATGAATACATAGTTAAATAATTATTTAAACTAACTAATTAAATAATTAATTAAACAATCTAAATAATTAATTAAACTAACCAATTACCTGCGTCGTTGTACTGCTTGTCCTTCTCACGAACGGCCCACAGGCCGCGGCAGTCCTCTGAGTCGAAAGGACTGTAGAAGTAGGCCTCCTCCCAGGGAATCTCGTGGGGCCGGTCGTGCCTCCAAATCTGCCTCCCCCTGGCGTCGTACTCAGGGATGGCAGGGAGGAACTGGACCATGTACATCCCCGATGGCGGAGACATACGGGGCGTGGACCCTGAGGGGCCTGCTCCCCCTGACGGTGGGCCCCGTAGCTGTGGACGCTGTCGCTGTGGGGGGACAGGGAGCATCTCTGGAGGGTCCAGATCGGCGCGCGGTGGGGTCGGCTGCCGATCCTGGAACAGTGCTGAAGTGCACTGGGGTCTGGTGGCTCTGCGTCCTCCTCCGACACTCGAGTCAGGGCCCGCTCCCGTCGACTCATACGAGGAGCCCCCACGTGGATCGCTCGGAGTCAATCCCATCAACGTCTCCTCTCGTCGACTCATAGGCCGGCCTAGGCCCCGACGACCGCTGGATCCTCTCCCCCCACGGCTGGATCCTGCCTGAGTGTCGGAGTCGCTCTCGGTCCGTCTGCCAAGCCATCGGTCTACAAAGCGCCGGTTTCCTGCAAAATTAGTATATAAATTCCATAAATTGCACAAAAATTCCACAAAAAAATTAAAAACTTCATTCAATGTATATATACCTAATTATATATATACTTACCTAAATATATTTATACCTAATTATATATATATATACACCTAATTATATATATACCTAACTATATTTATACCTAATTATATATATATATATATTCCGAAAAATATATATATATATATATATATCGTCCTAAAAATTAAAAAAAATATTTATACCTAATTATATATAAATTAGTATATAAATTAGTATACTAGTATATAAATTCAACAAAATTCCACAATTAGTATATAAAAACCGTAAATTTAACAAAAAATCCACAATATTAGTATATAAATTCCACAAAATTAACAAATTTAACAAAAAATCCACACAATTCCATAAATTTCACAAAAACCCTAAATTCCACAAAAAATTCACAAAAACCCTAAAATTCACAAAATTCGACAAAATTAATAAAAACCCTAAATGAGGCTCGATCGGGACTACCTGACATGGTGGTGCAGTCTGGACGAGGACCGGTGGTGCGGTGCGGCGGCGACGGCGGCGACGGCGGCAGGGGCGGCTGCGGCAGGGGCAGCTGCGGCTAGGGGCGGCTGCAGCAGGGGCGGCAGGGGCGGGTAGGGGAGGCTGCGGCAGGGCGGCTAGGGCGGCTCGGGCGGCTCCGGCAGGGGCTTTCGGGTCGGGGAGGGCTCGGGAAGGAGGGGGCCGGGGCGGGGAGGAATCAGGTGGGGCCGGGGAGGGTCGATCGGCGTCGGGGAGGCTCCGTCGTGGTCGGTCGGCGTCGGGGAGGGGTGGGGAACGATTGGGCAATTTTGGTTCTAAGCAGAAAATGAGGGAGAGGCGCCTAGGGCTCGGTTTAAATCGACGGATTATAGCCGACGATTTAATTTTAATTCGTCGGCTATAGTCATAGCCGACGAAATTCGTCGGCTATACTCTTACGGGCCGGGCCAAAATCCGGGCCGGGCCGAAGTTGGGCTTTGCGGGCCGGTTATAGCCGACGAAGTTAGGTATATCGTCGGCTATAATATGCATGTCGTCGGCTATAATATGAATCTCGTCGGCTATGCTTTACGCTCTCAGCAGCCGTCAGATCTCGCCCATCCAACGGCGGACAATGAAACGGCGCGGATCGCAAGAGTTTAGCCGACGAGGTTAAGTATTTCGTCGGCTATTCCCTGGTCAACTTTTGGTCAAACCTCTAAACGCTTTAAAACGGCAATTGACCCACCTAAATGACGTTTTTTGGCCTGACCTTCAACAGAGAATAGTTTCAAATCGATGCGACGCAACTAACCGTATAAAAATTTTCCTCCAAATATTTACCGACCGTCAGGCTACCCATAGGAAAACGGAAGTAAAAAACACCTAACCGCAACATTCGGCACACAGATTTTGTCGGAATATTCCCATTTTTCAACCGTAGTCGTGTTTCAATATTTCGGTCGTATCTTATTTCACGACACTTTTGCATTTGAACGGTCTACGTATGGTAACTATTTGAAACTATACATTCACTTAAACACTTAGTAAATAAGTTAAGGAACATTAGTGCATATGTTCCGATTTCGAATCTAAAAGTTTGGAAAATCTATTCCAACCGTCAGATATCACCGTTAAGATTAAATACATGTATGAAAAAAAATCCAACTACATCTGACAACGTTAAAGGCTCGATCGGGACGGTCAAACTTTTGGTCAAACCTCTAAACGCTTTAAAACGGCAATTGGCCGGTCTAAATGACGTGTTTTGGCCTGACCTTCAACAGAGAATAGTTTCAAATCGATGCGACGCAACTAACCGTATAAAAATTTTCCTCCAAATATTTACCGACCGTCAGGCTACCCATAGGAAAACGGAAGTAAAAAACACCTAACCGCAACATTCGGCACACAGATTTTGTCGGAATCTTCCCATTTTTCAACCGTAGTCGTATTTCAATATTTCGGTCGTATCTTATTTCACGACACTTTTGCATTTGAACGGTCTACGTATGGTTTCGGTCAATATACTTTAGCCGACGACTTGCAAGTCGTCGGCTACAGTATAGCCGACGAATTGTAAGTCGTCGGCTACAGTATGGGCATTATAGCCGACGAATTATGGTCCATTTCGTCGGCTATAATGCTGATGTTTCTGAAAATTTGCCATTTAGGGCCTGAAAATTGCCTATTTCACCTGATAAATTCCTGAATATCGCACAAACAATTCAATACAATTTCCTAAAAATTCGGAAAACGGTAATTAAGGGCAAAATTTTTTTTCATACATGCATGCACCTTTGTACACAAATACATACATAAATAGTATATATACTAAGGATGATAATCAGAATCATCCTCATCACTTGAGTCAGACGTAGTATAGTAGTTAATATCTGGCAACCGGTGCTCGTACTCGTCGTCTGAGTCATCGTCTGCCTGATATAGACGATTCAGATTAACATCATACATGGGCACCTGACCCCTAGGAAGTCGAACCACTCTGCCCGGCGTCACATTATTATCGCGGATGGTGGAGGATTCTGGAATGTCGCCGGCGTCCGGCTCTTGGTATGCGGTCGCTTCTTGACACTCTGTGCTCACACCAAGTGTGGTAGCACTGTATATGTCTCGCTGAGACACATGGTTAACTACCTTCCACGTGCCTTTGTTCAAAGGATCGTCAAGATAAAAGACCTTTTTGGCCGCTGTGGCGAAAACAAAGGGGTCGTCTTCATACACACTAGTGGCGGTATTCACCGAAAGTATGCCGTACTGATCGATCCGTATGCGGTGCGGCCTAGTATCAAACCATCGACACTTGAACAAGTGGACTTTCATGCGGTTCCCATAAATGAGTTCAACAACTGACTGTACGACACCGTAAAAATCCACGCCCCCCTCTGCACCATCCACCATCACCCCACAATTTTGTGTTTTGCGTTCCCCGTCTCTAGCTTCACATATATACTTAACGCCGTTGACATCACACATTGGGCGGACTGTGGAAGATATCGGCTTCATCGACAACAGCCTCAATTCCTCTGAGTAATTTGTATGACCACCACTCGCAGCCACTTGCATCAGCTGAAAAATATAACTCAAATCACTCGGTGTGTTTATGATTAAAGAATAGGGAACTGTAAAAGAAAGCCATCTAATATATATATTTATACACTTACCCATTGTGGAAAATAGTCTGCAAACGTCGTGTTGTGGTAGTCGACATCACCGCGAACTTCCTTGCAGTGAAGATGGTGACGTTTCCAATATTGTACCTCCGGACAGTTTATTAGAACCCACCAGTGGGCAATCCCTACCTCATTGGGCGGACTGTGGAAGATATCGGCTTCATCGACAACAGCCTCAATTCCTCTGAGTAATTTGTATGACCACCACTCGCAGCCACTTGCATCAGCTGAAAA
This sequence comes from Potentilla sterilis, assembly GCA_963682095.1. Classification (NCBI taxonomy): domain Eukaryota; kingdom Viridiplantae; phylum Streptophyta; class Magnoliopsida; order Rosales; family Rosaceae; genus Potentilla; species Potentilla sterilis. The sequence continues at coordinate 37,464,860 of OY821764.1, forward strand.
ATATAACTCAAATCACTCGGTGTGTTTATGATTAAAGAATAGGGAACTGTAAAAGAAAGCCATCTAATATATATATTTATACACTTACCCATTGTGGAAAATAGTCTGCAAACGTCGTGTTGTGGTAGTCGACATCACCGCGAACTTCCTTGCAGTGAAGATGGTGACGTTTCCAATATTGTACCTCCGGACAGTTTATTAGAACCCACCAGTGGGCAATCCCTACCTCATGGTCAGGCAACTTGTCCACACCCTTTTTCTTGAAGCTTCCGTATGGTACAACAGAGTTGGCGACGATAGATAGGTTGAACTCGGGGTCATCTCGACTTGGATGTTGTGGGGGGTCCTCCATCGCTCCCAAGTACAACTTGGCGTACGTTACACACTCATGCGCAATGTAAGCTTCAGCAATACACCCCTCAGGCGCAGATTTATTGTGCACATATTTCTTGTAGTCTCCAAGTTGTCTGCAAGGTTAACAAGTGCATGTTAAGAGCATGCAACTTTTATTTAAAAACATGTATAAATCAAATTTATGAATAACATGTACCTTTCGATGGGATACATCCAAGTGTAGTGTACGGGACCGGTAAGCAACAATTGTTGGGGAAGATGGATCATCAGGTGAGGCATGATGTCAAAGAAGTTTGGGGGAAATATCCTCTCGAACTTGCACAAGATAAAAACGATTTCCTCATGCATTCTCATGAGGTCTGATTTTCTAACTTCTCTAGCGCATAACTTCTGGAAGAATCTTGACAACGCCACCAACGGCTCAACCACTTCATCCTCCAAGTACGCTCGGTAGTTAACACACTTGCTTATGTTACCCACATAGCCATAAGGATACCTGCATAGCCATTAACAACAATTAGATTTCATGCATATATAGTCGTCCAACAACAGATGGATTCTTTATGGAATACATGCCTAATAAAAAGTTACCTGACATTACTCAGCCATCCAAAGTTTTCATGTTTCTGGTCCCTGGTGACGGTGTAAGGAGCTTGGGGCATTTTGCTCCTGCCCTCTCTCAACCACAAATGGTCCCGCAGTCCCATATTTCTCAGATCAACGCGTGCCTTGGGGGTGTCTTTTGTTTTCTTCTCCCAATTCAAAACTGTGCCAACCACGGCTTCACCCACGTTCTTCTCTATATGCATGACATCCAGGTAGTATCTGGTAGCCAACCTGGCCCAATAAGGAAGTTCCCATAAGATGCTCTTGTGTGACCAGAACCTATACCGATCCGGCCTCTCTGGAATCGTGCGCAACACATCGGGATGATTGCTAAGCGGACCAAAGTCATACTCATTCAACACTGCCAATATTTCCTCCCCTGTCCATTGCTCGGGTGCCCAGCCCCTTTCTTCAGTCCCATCAAAAGCCTGTGCATCATCCCTAAATGGATGGTCATGCGGAAGCCAACGACGGTGACGCATCTGGACAATCTTGCTGCAATGAGGACTGGAGCAATCAACAGTCATGCACTCTGAACAAGCCCTGTAACCCCTGGTGACGCTGCCCGACAACATACCCCTCCCAGGAAAGTCACTGATCGTGCCAACAAGCATGGCATGCATCCGGAACATCTCATTTTTGAACCGGTCGTAGACCAGGTGGCCGTTCAGACTCAAGTACCGAAGCTCCTCAATTACGGGTCTCAAATACACATCGAGACACTTTCCCGGATAACCTGGGCCTGGAATCAACAATGTGAGCATGTTATATTCCTTCTTCATGCACATCCACGGTGGAAAGTTGTACGGAATCAAAATAACTGGCCACACACTGTACTGAAGCTCTTTCTTGCCAAAAGGGTTGAAACCGTCGGATGATAGCCCTAGCCAAACATTTCGAACCTCTGATGCAAATTCAGGAAACTCCAACACGTTCTTCTTCCAAGCCTCTCCGTCGGCGGGATGTCTAAGGGTGTCATCGTCAGACACATTCCTCTCAGCCCACCATCTCATAGCTTCGGCCGTGAAAGCACACATGAACAACCGCTCAAGCCTATCAATCAGCGGGAAGTACCGAAGTATCTTCACAGCTTTCTTGTTCCCTTTAGGAGTGAACTTATACCGCTCTGTATTGCATAATGGGCAGTATTCAAGATCTGCAAGTCCTTCCCCGTAAAACAGAACGCAATCGTATCTGCATGCATGAATCTTGATGTAGGAAAGGCCGAGATCTTTAAGGATATGTCGCACCTTATGATGACTGGTAGGAAGCCGATGTCCGGGGGGCATCGCCCCACCCCATAGCCGAAGCCAATCATCAACCGATTTGACAGTGCCTTTGTTCTCCGTTTTGATCTTCATCACTCCCATGACAGATTCAAGGACAGTCTTACTGCATCCGGGGTACAACGGAGTCTGTTGCAATGCGATTAGGTTGTTGTACTTTTCCATACCACTTGTGTTGACCGGAGATCGGGGTAATGGCTCGAGTGGCTCAATATCAGGGAAACACTCCATCTCCGGAGGTGGGAGTTGCACATCTGGTGCTTCCTCAAAGACACCGCTCTCACGAGGAAACATATCGTTGATCCAGTTCGTTGTCGGATCATTGGAGAAACTCCCTCTCTCGGCAAATTGTCCATGATCATGACGACCCGCAAACTCTGGTTCACCGTGATAAATCCAATTAGTGTATAGGACCCAAAATCCATATCTAGCCAGGTGTTGCTCCACTGTCTCTATGGAAAACCGGTGTCGTGGGGTGGCACACTTGCACTTTTTACACGGACAATAATGAAGTGTAGTGTCTCCACAGTTAGCCATCACAAAATCCAGGAAACTCCTAACTCCATCATGATACGCCTGATCCCATCTTCCAAGGGTAATCCAACTCTTGTCCATCCTGTAAATTCAAGAAATAAATATAGCTATATATAGATATGTATATATGCACATACTACGTACGTACGCACGTACTAATTAATTAAAAAATTCATCATTACACACACACACATATATATATATATATACACATGCATCCCTAAATTAATTAAAACATCGTCAATCTCCCTAATTAATTAAACACAATGTATTTTTTATATATACCAACAATATATTTTTAATTACAATTAAATTAATTAATATATATATACATTTTTTCATCAAATTCATCTAAAATCACCTATAAATCAACAATCAATCACTAATCTTCAACAAAACTTCAATTCTATCTAACCAATACAACATATATATCAACCCATTAATAATCTCATCTCAACACATATATATATATATATATATATATATATATATATATATATATATATATATCAAATTAATCACACATTTATTCTAATTAAACTCTAAATTAACACACCTTTGCATATAACCAACTAAATCAACACACACAGCAATATACGTACCTTTCAAGCTTATGGCCGAGGTTTTGGACGATTTCAGAGCGTTTTGGACGATTTCATCGACGAATGAGCTCCCTGATGCAGAAGGTCGATCTGATATAAGAGTTATAGCCGACGAATACCCTCCTCGTCGGCTATAACCAAAAACTTTTCGTCGGCTATAACTCTTATAGCCGACGAATACCATTCTCGTCGGCTATAACCAAAAACGTTTTGTCGGCTATAGTTATAGCCGACGAGTTGTCGGCCGTCGTCGGCTATAATATTATAGCCGACGATGTGGCCGACGAAATAGTAATTCGTCGGCTATAAGGGGTTATAGCCGACGAGATACTATTTCGTCGGCCGTTTTTTCCCATATCGTCGGCTATAACCCTTTTTCTGGTAGTGCCATAAACATTTTAGCAAAAACTTAACAATAGACCAAACTAGGAAGCCAGCAGGCCGAGCCATAAACAAAAGATACCAACATAAAAGAAAACTATGAAGCATAGGAACCAAATGAATGATGCCTACATCTGAAAGTAGGCAATGAAGCAAAGTCACGTCCATAAGTAGGAGCTAAGAACTAAGGAAGCACATCCCAAGAATGTGAACCAATTGAAGATGCATCAAAATTCGCTAACCTGTCTGCTTAGGCATTTCCTTCACGGAATGTGTGTGTAACCTGGATCTGAAAATTTCGAACAAGGGACAAACCATTCAACCACTGAGTGCGCAGTCTCCAGAGAATCAAAGAAGGTGTCTGCAAATAATGTACTACAACCATCGAGTCCTGCTCTATCCATAGATAATGCCAGTCTCGAAGATTAGCAATGCGAATTGCTTTCAAGAAAGCCGAAACCTCGAAATCTAACTCACTCGGAACCTGAGCCTTACTCGCAAAAGCATGTAAGTATTTTAACAATATATATGAGAGTTTAAGAAAACTAAAATAATACTTTAGAGAGAGAAAGAGAGAGAGAACCCAGACTGTGGCAAGGTTTTGCCATCCGGAATTGTAAGGAGGGTAAGGATCAGCAGACATTTTTAAGGTTGGGTTTATGGCGAAATGGAACAACCACTCACACACAGAATATATAGATCTTTACTCGTGCAAAATTGTAACGAAAGAAAGCATCTTTTCTAATGGGGATATAATGATAACTAATGAAAATTAAAGCCATCTTTTTTTGGGTTACAATGCCAATATCCTTTGAATTGGTGAGCGGGCTGTGAACTCAATGAGCGGACCTCTCTCTATGTACCACCATGGTACTAGCACAACTTCTTATTCTGTCTACAGATGACAACAGACGGGTATGTAATGGCCGCTCTGGTTTTAGGCTAACAAAAGTTTCTCCAATCCTAATAACACACCATACAGAGTATCTGCTTGTGTTTTGGATGCTTGTCACCAAGCTCTATATTGTAATCATGCTCTTATGAGCTTCTCTTTATATTCATAATAAAATTAATAGCTCTTACCTTAAAAAAAGGCCAATATCCTTTGAATTGGTGATTATAGTTACGGAGAATATCATATTCATATTAGTGTGGATTTGTTTCTAAAATACTGCAGGCCATATAATATTTAGATATAATATTTACCTTCTCCGTCAGCCTAGCTTTCTCACTCATCTTCGGCCAATGTAGATTCATGTGCGACTACATTCTGCCTTTTTTTTAAGAATGCATGTACTACTACATTCTAACACTTAGAAAAACCAAATAATTAGTAATTACATTCTATGTCTACCGTTATGTTTGACCTTGTTAATTAATTAAATGCACATTAGACAAGACACATTAAAAGAAGAAAATCCCAAATAGGCCTTCCAAGTCCTAACACAAACAAAAGCAAAAGAGGGGACAAGAAAGGCCCAAACTTCTCCCAAAAACACATACAAACTGTCTAAACGAGAGCTAAGCAAATTATGCATGTTACGTTTGTATTGTATCTGCTACATTATAACTGTTCTCTACAATGAATTTTTTCAACTACATGCATGTGGTGGCTGTCAATATCTTTATCTTGAAACGTTTAAGACGTTCTATATCACGTCTTGAAGGAGCCAAATTATTCATTATGTTGTGTGGCTCCTATATACAATTGTTCTGCGCATCAATTTATTCCATTATTTGCTATGGTTGTCAATTATGTGAGGATAATGCAACATCTTTTTCTGTTCATATATTGTATCATAGAGAAGCGGTTCAGAATTCCCTTTCGAAAGTTTGTTGACGTTTAGAGGACTTGGAGAGGGGAGGGACAAAATTGAGAGGACTTGAGCCATTCCATTATCAAAGACTATAAAATGAGTGATAACGATAAGACGGCACTAATTTGGTCACTATGCTTTGGTGGTCCAATCCATCTTCCAGCTTATGTATGTTTGTAGGAATTGCATCATATATGTTTGTAGCTAGCCAGAATTGTTTCAGACTTGAAGCCATTTCTCATCAATGGCTACTCTAGCTCTAAGAGTTCTGTGCTCAATTCTCTTCTCAATCACAGTTTCTGCACAATCTCACACATATATTATCCACATGGATTCTTCAGCCATGCCCAAAGCCTTCTTTGATCACCAGAAATGGTATTTGGCTACCCTTTCATCTCTATCAGAAGGTGTTGAGGCTGAAGCAACTACCAGTGCTATCACAAAGCTCATTTATACATACAGTAATGCAATTCAAGGGTTCAGTGCAACTCTCACACTTTCCGAGCTTGAATACCTCAAAAGCTCTCCTGGATTCGTCTCTTATATTCGTGATCGCCCCCTTAAACTTCACACCACCCGTTCTTCTCAGTTCCTTGGTCTAACACCCTTGTCTGGCGCTTGGCATGCTTCAAATTATGGTGAGAATGTCACCATTGGTGTAGTTGACACCGGAGTTTGGCCCGAGAGTGAGAGCTTCAATGACGAAGGAATGACTGGAGTCCCCTCCAGATGGAAAGGAAAATGTGAATCCGGCACCCAATTTAACTCTTCCTTGTGCAACAAGAAACTCATTGGAGCTCGGTTTTACTACAAAGGCTTCATTGCAGAGAATCCTGACATGGATATTTCGATGAAGTCAGCTCGTGATACAGATGGACATGGAACACACACTTCCTTCATTGCTGCTGGTAATTATGTAAAGGGCGCATCCTATTTTGGCTATGCTACCGGCAAAGCTGTAGGCATGGCACCAAGAGCTCGAATAGCGATGTACAAAGTGGGCTGGTATGGGCAAGCTTCCTCATCTGATGTTCTTGCTGCTGTAGACCAATCAATTCAAGATGGGCTGGATATGTTATCTTTCTCCTTGGGTTATACTTTGGATGCATATTTGTACCATGACATTATTGCAATAGCAACTTTTGCAGCCATGAAAAAGGGAATTTTTGTTGCAGCTGCAGCAGGAAATGATGGTCCTTTTTATGGTACCTTAGTCAATGGAGCACCATGGGCAGTGATAGTTGGTGCAGGGACTATCGATCGCCAACTCGGAGGATTGCTAACCCTGGGAAATGGTATAAAAATCACTTTCCCATCCTTGTACCCAGGGAAGTTTTCTAGAGATACTCAATTGCCACTTGTCTCCAATGGTTGTCAAAGTGTGACGGAAATGAAGAAACTCAAAGGCAAGATTGTTGTTTGCAGAGACGTTGTGAGCATTGATGATCAACTTGATATAGCAAAGTCTGCAAAGGTTTCAGGAGTTGTTTTCATATCCAATACTACATTGCAAGATTATGACACCATAACCATATTTCCAGCGGCAGTTATTGGTGATCAAGATGGCAAAGTGGTGCTGGACTATATTAAGAAGAGTAATAATCCTACAGCAAGTTTGGAATTCAGGAAAACAGTCATTGGTACAAAACCAGCACCAAAGGTTGACGATTACAGTTCCAGAGGGCCATTTCCAAGCTGTCCAACAATTCTGAAGCCAGACATTTTGGCCCCTGGATCATTAATATTGGCATCATGGTCTCCAACTAGTTCAGTATCTGAAGATTCAAGCCCTTTGTTTAGTAACTTCAATATTGACACAGGGACTTCAATGGCAGCGCCTCATGTGGCCGGTGTGGCTGCACTTATCAAATCTGTGCATCCTGATTGGAGTCCTGCGGCTATTAGATCAGCTCTTATGACTACAGCAAATCCGTTTGACAACACTCATAGCCCTATTAAAGACGTTTTTGGAGACCTCACTGCTAGCCCTTTAGCCATTGGAGCAGGACACATTAATCCCAACAAGGCACTTGATCCTGGATTAGTCTATGATGCGACAGCAGATGACTACATAAAGCTTCTATGTGCAATGAATTACACAGCAAAGCAGATACAAATGATCACAAAGTCCATTTACAAATGTGACAATAGGTTCCATATTGATCTCAATTACCCATCTTTCATTGCTTACTTTAACACTAATGGATCAAATTCTGATGCAAAAGTTGTACATGAGTTCAGCAGGACACTAACAAATGTGGGAGAGGAAAAGACAAGTTACTTTGTAAACCTTAAAACCATGGCTGGTTTGAAATTGAAGGTGGAGCCAGAGAGGTTAGTGTTTACAAAGAAGTACGAGAAGCTGAGGTACAAGCTGACAATGGTAGGTCCAAAATTATTGAAAGATGATGTAGTTCAAGGATCACTTAGTTGGATTGATGATGGTGGAAAATATGTAGTGAGAAGTCCTATAGTGGCCACAAACATAGTGCCAGATTCTCTGATAAGGGATTAACTAGCTATTGGTAAAGCATAAAATTGATATACATCTCTGTAAGTGTTGTTAAAAGTTTGTACATGGGAACAGGAAAAGATCAAATATGATCAAAATAAAAGGTCTGGTGATTCTCAATTTCTCCACTCTAAAACTTTGTTTGCTACAGACTTAAACAAAGGAACAATTTTACAGAGATACCTAAAACTATACCAGGTATAGAGAGCTTTCAATAATTCCTCAAATCCATTAATTAGTAAGAAAGTCATCCATTTGTGAAAGCTCTCATTATCTCGACGCACTTCAAGTGCTGTATTTTACAGCACAAATACGTGTAGACGGTGTAGTAACAGCAGTATAACCCAGAGAAAATGTGATTTAACACTAGTTAATATCATGAATGCACAAGATAAAGGAAACAGATGAAAGCTGGTCTTATTGATATGTCATACATATTTCTCATTTTACTGTAATTTTATTTTAAATAAGTAGACAACATTATTCGATTGTTTAGAGATTATTAGATCATAAGGTTTCCTCCTTAACCTACGAATGGTGCGACATGGACATTGCCATGGCCATTCACCCTGATCAATACACGGTTGCAGCAATAATCATCAATTATCACCGCGCGCGCCTGGTTTTACAATCACACCTGTAACCATGGGGTTCTCTTTCTCAATCATTGTTTTGGCTTCCTGCCCTGGCTTTCCAAGTAGTGCGGGCCATATATTTTTGTGTTCTGTGGAAAATCAACAAACTGTTCTAAGTATGGTGATAGATTGTAAGATAACTATGATCCAACCACAGAGAGAGCGAACCTAGGCCAGGGCATCCGAAATAATCATTTTGACAAGGAGGGTAAGGCCTGCGATCGTGAAGAGACATGTTTTAGGTTTACTTATGATTGAGGTGAAAATGAACAAGCAAATTGATGGAAATGAACAAGCAAGTGATGGTATTTATATATGTGTGTGATCAGGTCAGAAATTATACGGACATCTCTGAAAATTAATGTAATCAATAACGTGGATTTCCGTTGTAGAATACTTTAGGAAATAGATGATTGATATCTATATATATGGTCTATTATCGAGAAATTTTTAAATATGACGGGAGAACTACGTGGCAATACCTAGTGGTATTCCCTCCCAATTAAATGTCAACACGTGGAATTTTATGACAGAAATTATAAAGTTATGAATTTTACTTTTTATAAAATGACTTTAATAGATCTGTGATGAGTTTAGACTAAGGTTTAGGGTTTAGAGATTAGGATTTAGGGTTTAGAGTTTAGGGTTTAGGGTTTTAGGATTTAGGGTATAGGGTTTAGAAAAACAATAAGAAATCTAAAATGGTCTTTGACAAAATAACTGAAATAATTTTCTGTCATAAAATTTCATGTGTCAAAATTTAATTAGAAGGGAGGACCACTAGACATTGCAACATGGTCCTCCCTTAGCACTGAAAAATTTCTCGTCTCTTATCATGCCAAATCGTAAGGAAATCAATAAAATTTATGTAAATTACTGAAGTAGAGTACCAATAAAGACCATCAAATTTTTTTCCGTTAAGAGTCAAGATGATACTTTAATTGTAGTTGGATTACATACCAATCTATAAGGTTTATATATTTTGCTTTCGATCCCAATCATTTCTATGAATTTAAACTTATTTAATGCCATCTGATTGTGATTTTTTTTTTTTGTTAGAGGAAGCCCTTAAACAAGAAAGCATCTTATCAACATGTCTTTTTCTTCTTCTTTTTTGTGAGAAAATCAACAGGCCGTTTCTATAAGACTTAATTGAATTGTGTAACTGTCTTTTTTCCAAATGTTATTTAGTAATCAAGTTTAAATTAGTTTGATTTTGATTCTGACTCAATATAGCAAGTAAACAACTCAATAGAAATGAATAACCACATACTGATTTTATCCCCTCTCTAATTTTTTTTGTCTCACACTCATGATCAATTTCATTCCAAGTTAGTAAGCGTACCTAGATTGTGTATAGCCCTTTTCTCTCGATGCTTCCCAATTTTTTCTATTTCTTTCCTACAAACTTAGACAGAGGAACAGTTCTACATAGATACCTAAACCTTTTTCCTAGGAGTGTGTTTGGATGAGGGAAACTCTGGATGAATTTAATTGAAAGTGAGGATTTCATAATTCCTAAAAGCCAATTTATTGTTATCAAATAGGAAATTCTAACTTTCTGTGGAAAATAAAACGAAGGAATTCATTGTTTAATTAAATTCATCTCTTAAATTCCTCACAAAATAGGTGTTATTTACAAATTCCTTTGCAGTGTTTAATTATCTTTCTAAAATAAGACTTTTTATATTTTATTTTTTATTAATTTTTTTAAAACTTTCTTAATCTATAACACACTTCAAATTTCATATAAATTTAACCAAACAATAGAATTTGCAATTGATGAATTTCAAATTGAAATTCCATCAATTATAAATTCACATGGATTTCATAATGTTCTTATCCAAACACACCATAAGAGCTTTCAGTAATTTTTCGGTCAAATGTATTTGTAAGAAATTGTGTCATCCATTTGTGAAATCTCTCATTACCTTGACGCACTTTAAGTGCTGTAGTATAGATACAGCACAAAGATAAGAAGCAGGGCAATTCAAGAATCATGTAAAGCACGAGGACGACGTCCTTATTTCATTTTAGTCGCACAATTGCAAAGCAGCGCCAAATACATGTAGTTCAGCACGACAAACCAGACATAATGCGATTGAACACAAATAACATCAGTGAACCAGATTGAGAAAACATATAAAAGCTGGTATTATGAATATGTCATACATATTTCTGAGTTTACTGTGAATTTTATTTTAAATAAGGTAGACAGAGATTAGATCACAAGGTTCCTCCTTAACCTACGAATGGTGTGACATGAGCAATGCCATGGGGATCCACCTTGATCCATACACGGTTGCAGCAATAATCATCAATTATCTGTGTGGCATGGCCTGGATTTACGATCACACCTGTAATCATGGGGTTGCTTTTCTCAATTATTGTTTTGGCTTCCAGTCCCGGCATTCCAACTAGTTCAGGCCATCTGGTTTTGTATTCTGTATAAAATCAACACACATATATTGTAAGCCAAGTATAATCCAAAGTTCCAAACCCCAAAAAGAGTATGAGAGAGAGAACCTAGGCTTCGGCATACGAATTCATCACTTTGGCAAGGAGGGTATGGCATCCGAGAAGACATTGTTTAGGTTGCTTATGATTATGGTGAAAATGAACAAGCAAGTGTATATATGTGACTTTGGTCATGCCAAAATTACATGTAACTCTATGAAAATGAATGTAATCAATAACTTTAGGAAACAAGTGATGTGGTATTTACGTTTTGGATTAACTTAGGAAACGGGTGACAAGGTATAAACTTTTTGGTCAATATTGTACAAGGAAAGGAAGTTAATTAATCATATTTATATTCAACTTATCCTTTTTTTTGGTCCATATTCAACTCATCCTCATAAATGAAATTTCAAGAAATTTATATATATGGGTGTTTTGCTATCTAAGGTCATTAAAAAAATAAATCCAATGGTGTTTTGCTATCCCTTTTTTAGGTCTAAAAAAGGGATCTCTTATTAGAAGGGTCATGTATATATATGGCCCTTCTAGTAAGGGATCCTTTTTTTTTTGTCTAAAAAAGGGATCGGTCATTTGACAAACTTTTCGATCACAGAATCACATCTCCACCGTTCAGTTTGTAGGTCTATATGAGTAGATCACCTCTAAAAATTTCATATTTTTTTCTGATCGTTAAGGCCTTTAAAACTTTGATTTATTTTTATTGACCTCGAACGGTTCAGGTTTCTTAGAATGTGACTGAACTTTTGAGTTAATCTCAGCCATCTAAGATCATTAAAAAAAAAAAATTAAGAGTGTTTTGCTATCCCTTTTTAAGACCCAAAAAAAGGATAACTTACTAGAAGGGCCCAGAGCGGGGCTCCGCTATGAAATTAAAGAACGGCCCTCTTTATTTGACCCACTTTTCGGTCAAATTTCTACATCCCCACCGTTCAATATTTATATATATGCGTGTAGATCACTTCTGCAAAGTTTCAGCTCATTTGGTGATCGTTAAGGTATCAAAAAGATAAAAAATCAATGAACAAATTAAATTTGTTCAGTATGAATCATTCGTGTTAATCACGACTAGGAATGTTTAAATGATTATCAAATTTGATGAAACTTTGCATAAGTGATCTACACACATATATCTAAATGCTGAACGGTGGAGATGTAGAAATTTGACCGGAAAGTTGGTCAAATAAGGATCCCCGCTCTTTAATTTTAAGAACGGAGCCTCGCTCTGGATAGGTATTATTTATATATATATATATATATATATATATATATATTCATATATATTCAAAAGACATTGGTATGGTGGAAACCCGTTACCCAGGTTCGAGCTGTAAGAGTTTGCTGTAAATTTATGAAATTTCGTTTTCTCATGTTAAGATCTATATTGCACAGACACGCCAAAATGGTGGCGTATCTCGTATCGGATACAGACACGCACACGATACGGTGAAATATGGCTAAATACGTCTGGACACGATATGCACACGCGCGTATTTGTGTTTGACACGTGCGTGTCTGGGTGGACACGAAAATAAGCAGGACATGAAAAACTCTAGAATTTCAATTTGAAAATTCTCCTTACCTGGGTTTAATCGGTTTAATTCCTTCCATAGAATTGACGTGTAGGCCGAGGTCTTCCATTCCCGACCGAAATCGGGTCGAACGGTGGCCGGAGGAGCGCGTTCCGGTTCGACACAGTCGAACCCTCTCCGCCTTTGTACGTCTAAACGGCGGCGAATCACGCCGCGCCACCACCACAGACTTGAACAGGAGGCCGAGACAGTCCGAACTTGACCGGTGCGGCGGTCCAGTTTGGCCGGACGGCGGAGATAGGAGCTCGACGATGGAGGTCGGTGCAGAGGCTCGGGGCCGAGTCGAGGAGGAAGAGAGAAAAGAAAAAGAAAGAAAGAAAAAAAAAAAAAAAAAAGGGAAACTTGCCGTTTTAGGAAAATTCCTCCTGGCTATTTACTCGTCCAAATTAAATGTGCTACGTGTCTACGAACTCCAAGTTTTAGGAAAGTTACCGATTTTTACATCGTAACTTTTTTATACGAACTCCAAATTAAATGTGCTACGTGTCTACGAACTCGTTTTAACGTCCTCTAACTCATCGTGAAATAAAATTCTTGTTCAGGTCAACTTAAAAAAGTCAATCTTTGAAACTTCCGAATCTTGAAAGCCGATGGGGAAAGTAAAGCTTGGAGGCTGGGGGGGGGGGGGGGGGGGGGGGGGGGGTGTGAAGGAGAAGAGGTGGGAGTCTGAAATACCAAGAATTTTTGTTTGCATATTTTTGTTTCTACTGTTATTATAAACTATTTTGTTTACATTTCACATATTTTTGTTATGCATATATATAATATTTAAAATAAAATTTAGTTAACGTGTCCACCACGTATCCCTATACAAAAAAAAATTTGGTGTATCCGCGTATCGTATTGTGTCGAACACGGACACATGTACTAGTATCCGTGCTATGTAGGTTAAGATAGTAACTAAAATTGAGAAAATTAAAAAAGAGAATCTTCTTTTAGCAAAAAATAATCATATTTTCTCTAAAATTGAGAAAATTCAAATACGAGGAAGCTATTGGAGTTGCTCACAAGCTATGCAGCATGGACACGCTCTACAGGTCGCGTGTCGCGTGTCCGACACGAATTGGACACGGACACGCCAGAATTCGCCCCAATACACGTGGACACGCGAACTGAGATTTCGACACGACTTGGACATGCCAGATGGTGTTGGACACGGGGGTAATTATGTCTTTTACTTTTTAGATTTGGGGTTTAGGGATTTCGATCCCCTCCTGTCTTCATTCTTCAACTCTATCCGTTCCTCTCTGTCTTGTCCTGGTCTCCGCTCCGTCAAGTCTCCGCTCCGCTATCTCTGACAAATCCTTCATCTCCGCTCCGCTCTGGTCTTTCGTCTCCGCTCCACTCTCTCGTCTGACATTGCACAGCAGCTGAGAACCAAGTTGGCTGAGGTTAGACCGCTCATCTTTGATCTTCATTATTAGTAAACTCGGTTGTGAGGAGAATTTCTTTGTTAGAAACTCGTTTACTGACACGTAGTATAAGTTTGGGAAGTTTGGGATTGCACAGAAGCTATTTGAAGAAATGGGTGTGGGAGATGTGGGTTGGCGCCGAATGACGTTACGCTGGTTAGTATGGGGCACTATATTGAGGGAAGTGGATTGATTGGTTTAAACAGCAAGGCGGAATGGAATTGGGTCTGTATTTGGATATATATGTATGCCAAGTGTGGCTGCATAACTGAAGCTAGGCTGGTTTTCAACAACATGCAGGAGAGGGATGTGATATCAATACTGGGTTGGCCGTGAATGGTTCATGGTGATTAAACATTCGAGTGTTTTGATAACTTGATTGAATGTGGTTTGAAGCATAATGAAATTATGTATATGGATGAGCTTTTTGAAAGCATGTACTCATGCTGATTTGGTAGAAGCTACTGGTTGAAGTTTTTGTTCAAATCCTGCTTATTAATAACACCTTTATTTCTGCAGCTTGAGCCTAACATAGCTTCAGCTTTCCTAAAGGTACCCCCCATAGCTTCCTCTGCTTATTATTGCTGTGGCACTTGATTATTACTTATGAGCACTTTGCAACTTGGCTCATCCTATGTGATTTTGTGCAGTACAAGATCTATCTACAGAAGAAAGACCAGGATGGGGCTATTAGTCAGATTCAGGCAATGACAACCTGCCTTGATTTTACGCCAGACTTTCTCTTCCTTGCAGCACATGAAGCTGTTGCCTGCCGTGCTCTTTCTATTGCTGTTGGTGCTCTATCAAGTCTGCTGAACTTTTATGCCCCAGGAAAATCCATGCCAACGAGTGAAGTTGTAGTTCTGCGCACCTTGGTTACAATCCTTACTCAAGAACCTGGGAATGAGCTTGAAGCCCTCAAGTTTGGATTTAGATATGGAGAAGCTATTTTGCTTATGTTTATTTTTTTTTAATTATATATATAATATTATTTAATTAACGTGTCCACCGCGTGTCCGTGTCCGGCCAAAAATTGATTTTGACGTGTCCACGTATCGAATCGTGTCTGTATTGGACACTCGAACTCGTGTCCGTGCTGCATAGCTCACAAGTCTATACATGGATAGTAACTGGAATGGGGATCATATAAAAATAGGAGGTTATGCTTCTGTAATTTTTTTTATAGTAAATTACACAGTAGCACCCGTCCAAATTTACAAACATAAAAAACTTACTTTCTGTTGAATGAAAAACGTATTATGTGCCTTCGTCAATGTAACTGACGATAGATAATTATGTAGTCATTATTGTCATTAATGTATTTCCTATTACCGTTGTAATACTCACCCTATATAAAGGAGATTATCAATGAAATGAGTAGACCAATTCCCATTTTTCTACAACACATTATCAGCACGTAGTTTTACTAACTGAGCCTTTAGTCAGAAAAAAAAACCCTAGGTTTTGTCTCTGAAAAAAAAATCAAAACCCTAATATTTTTTTTCTCTTCTGCCGGCAAAGAAAGCAAAATCCCAGAAATTCTCTTCTGCCGGCCACTTTTTTGTCGGCAAAGAATGCCTCCTTCCCCATAAACTCTTTTCCCGACGACTATTTCGTCGGTAAAATAAAGTCCAAGCACTCTGCCGACGACGGCAGAGACGGAAGATTCTCAGGGCACCCAGAAAATTGCTCTGGGCACCCATGGAAAGTCCAGATAGGCGTCTTCTCCTCCGATCTACACATCAAGATTGGACCTCAATTCGACGTCAACCAAACCGATGCCAACAGCCTTGGCAAACGACGTCAGCCTCTAGATCGACCACCTCCAGCCTCCAGCGCCTCCCAATCACGTTTCCCCGAAGCCGGCAAGCCCCAACCCTCGGCTGCGCGTCTGCTCCTTCGAACCCGATCGGGCTGCCTCGCCTTGATCAGCGTCTGCACTGTCCAGTCGACGCCGCGCTGCTTTCCCCGTCGCTCCAATCGGCCTCCGATCGATCCCCCCCCTGATCGGCCTCAACCTCATCCCGGATCGGATCGACCTCGCGCCGCCTTCCGCCCTAGAGCAGCCCTCCGCTCCGCTCCTCTGCTGCGAATGAAAAAAAAATCGACCCGGCTCCTTTGGGCCGGATCTGACCCGAATCCTTTGGGTCTGATCCGACCCGTGAAAAAAAAAATATTTACCTTTTACCGGTAAATGCAAAGGTAATTTTTTGAAATTACTAAACAGTGAATTATATTTACTGATTTACAATTTTAATTTTTCGAAATTACTGTACAATGGATTATATTTACTGTTTTACGAATTTAATAGTAAATATGAAATTATTTAATTTATATGGTAACTGTATGATTAAAGTGACTAATCATATGAATATTGTTGTTTTTACATGTGACGTATTAACTACGATGCGACAATGAAAATGGAACTGAGATCAAGCAATCGCATTCATATGCAATTTATTTGGCAAACTTACAAGTAATATTTACATTGAAGTTCTGCTTTCATTATATTTTGTTTCAGTTATGATATGATATAATGCTCTATTTGATCGCATTAGTATTTTATATAAATGTGAAACATGAAACATTATATGTTCATTTTATTACTGTTAAATAATTGTTGTATTTAACATGTTATTTAGTTTGAGCATTGCCATGATAATGCAATTTCATGAGCATGGTAATATAAAGAAAAATGGACAAACCTATTATTGTGAAAAAGTATTTTCACGAAGCAAGAAAAATATGACCATTACAAATTTCAGTCTTGAGATCCAATTTTTATTTCTTGAAATTTTTCAAGATGGATATCTTATTAATTGTGTAAAAAGCAACAATAATGGAATTTCATTAGCTTCACATGCAATGAAAACGGAGAAACCAAAAGTTTACTGTGATAACGTAATTTCACAAAACATCGGATTTACCATAATGTATCTTGGTTTATATTAGTTGTCGTGAATGTCATTTAGACCGCGAAGCTAATACATTTTATTCTTCCTATATTTTACAGATGGTTTAACCATCATAGTTTGACTTTGACACATTGGACTTTGAAGAACTTGAGTACCAAATTCCCCTACTAAAGCTTGAGCATGATATATTTATGCAAACTGCTTTATGTAAATAGCTAAAAAATAATTACAATATCTTAAATGACAATGTAAGGTATGAGAAAAAGAAATCTCCTGGAACATATTATGTAAAGTAATGCAACAACCCTAAACCAAAGGGCAATGACAATATGAGAAAAAAAAAATTCCTGGAACACATTTTGCAAAGTAATGCAACAACCCTAAATCAAAAGGCAATGACGATGTAAAGTCTTAGAAACATATATATATATATATATATATATATATATATATATATATATATATTCTTGAACAAATTGGGCAAAGTAATGCAACGACCCTAAAACAAAGGGTAATTACCATGGACGTAAAATTCATATAATCATCCAAAAGTAAGTGGAAATAATGTAACATTTAAAAGATGACATAGGGGACATGTCATGTGCAGTGAAGCACTCTGCCATTGTTGTAATTCAATGAACTATTGATACGTACATTATAAGCTAACAAAGAATTAGCTACGACTTTCAATAAATATGAAGAATCATATGAGTACGCGGATTTTGGAAAAGTATCTTCAATATCCAACAATAAACATTGAAAATGAGTTTACAACTAAAAACATAACATCTGGGAAGAATATGTCAAATGACACATCTCATCATTGCAGCTATTAAAAGAGCAAAAAGGATCTGGCTCAATCCAAGATAGACTTTGATTAGTCTACTTTTAAATTTACAAGATATCCTTATAAAAGCTATTTCGCCTGTTTCTGCACAAACCCTGAGGCCTAGTAGATACAGATGAATCCAACTTGATCTCCTGCAAACCTGCTTACTAAGGGGAATACTGGGTGGGCCGGTTTTCTCCTCTCCGATGCCTAAGTCAGTATAGTTGGAATATATAACTTGAGCACGTATGTAAGCGGTGAGAGAGATTAGTTACCCATTAAGGAAGGTAGTTGGGGCCCTTATATAGGTGGTTGGGGGTGAGGGCTGGCCTCACCCTTCGATGTGGGACTGTGTTGACAGTAGCCGCAGAGAGGCTACAGCAGACCCACAGACCCGCAGCAAGGGCACCAGGGCCCGGCCCAAGGCTCGGGACCGGATCACCAGCACCCGGCCTCGGGGCCCAGAACTCTATCCTGCCTCCAGGGACCCTGGGGCCGGGGGCGCCAGCCTGCCTAAGAGGGCACCAGAAGGTACAAACAGAAGGGAACCAGTCCCACATCGAAGGGTAAGGCCAGCCCTTACCCCCAACCACCTATATAAGGGCCCCAACTACCCTCTTTATTAGGTAACTTATCTCTCTCCCTGCTTACATACGTGCCTTGGTTATATATATTCCAACTATACTAACTTAGGCATCGGAGAGGAGAAGACCGGCCCGCCCGGTATTCCCCTTAGTGAGCAGGATTGCAGGAGATCGAGTTGGATTCATTAAGTATCTACTAGACCCCCGGGTTTAGGCAGAAACAATTGGCGCCGTCTGTGGGAATCTTGAACGAAAAGCTGTGTAAGCAACACCGTTGGGAAAGAACTCGGAAATGAGTCAAGAGAAAGGTACCGCCGAGGAGGGACGCCTTGCAGTAGTGCAGACGCTCACCTCCACCCCAGCCGTCACGCGGGAACCGCGCGGCGACCGGGGCAACGGTCAAGAAGTAGGGAGCTGTGGGGGACCATCCGGTGTGCCGGATCCCCACCACGACAGCTCGCGCGGGAAAGGCCCGGCAGAGGAGGAAGACAGTCCAGAGCAACGGGGCTTCTCCTTGACGTTCTCAGATGATTCAAGCGATCGATCTGAGAGCCCGGACCGGGACCCTACGTACAGCCCCGGCCATAGTAGTATGGCGGGAGAACTACGGGCAATGGCCGCGGAGGTCAGTCGTCTAAGAGAGGAGAGCGACAGGGACAGAGCTAAGTCCAACGCTCGGTACGAGGAAATGGAAGCGGTAAATACTGCCCTGGTAGCCGCCCTGGAAAGGGGACAGCAGCGCAGTGACGCCATGGCCGAGGCACAGGCGACACTCCCGCCGATCCAACCTCAACACACCGAAGCAGGGCAATCTTCGGGCGGTCGGCCCGGTGACCCCGTGCGAGAAAAGCCGCCAGCAGGCGCAGGCCCGCCAAAGAGCGCGACAACCTCCCGCCAGCCCGGCGCTTCGTCAGTGGATGAAGCTGAGACTCCGACCGCACGAGCGCTGCAGATGCTAGCCAACACCGTGTCGGACTTAAAGGCCCAAATGGAGGCTAACGAGAGAAGAGCCGCGCGGCCGATGGAGTGCGCCCGGTTTAATGAGCGCATGGGTCCCTTTTCGCACCGGGTCATAGAGTCGGGAAGATCTGGCAACCAGAAGTCCCTCAAGCTCACCTATTCAGGATCCGGCTGCCCATACCAGCATCTGGACAGCTTCCGGTCCCAGACCTGCGCCAAGGGCTACTCCGATGCAGTCTGCTGCAACATCTTCCAGGAGACTTTGTCCGGGGAAGCGCTCAGCTGGTTCTACGAGCTTCCGGCGAACTCGATCGAGGCGTTCGAGCAGTTAGCCGACCGGTTCGTAGGCCGCTTCATTCTCCGAGTCGAGAGAGCCCGGACGTCGACCATCCTCTTCAATTGCAGACAAGCCCCCGGAGAGGAGCTGAGAACCTTTGTCAACCGCTGGCAGACGGCCACGGCCGGAGTTCGGAACCTAGACAAAGGCATCGCCGAGATGGCGTTTAAGCAGGGGCTCCGAGCGGGCAAGTTTTCCTACGCCGTCCGAGTAGAACTCCCGCAGGGATATGACGAGTTGATGGCTATGGCCATCCGGCATGCTCAGGCCGATCATGAGACCTACGGGCACTACCTACTGAAGAGGAAGCGGGATGAGCAGCAGGAAGACCATCCCCGGGAAGAGAACCCTCCGCCCGGCCAGGAAGCCAAGCCCAGTCAGCGGACCGAGAACCGCACCGCTCGACCCAGCCGGAACGCCAACAACAGAAACTGGCCACAGCGGCAGCAAAGGCCCTATTCTGATAGGCCCCAGAACGAGCACAAGTCGGCGCCGTTCGGCCAAGAGCGCCCCCTGGCAATCATGCCAGCACCACCACCGGCCGGTCAAGAAGTCTTCACCGCTCTCACCACTTCCTACGAGGATATCCTACTTGAGAACGGGAGCGTCATTCCCCCACCGCCCAAGAGAAAGTACCCGAAGGGGAAGCTTACAACGGCGCAGACGGGCAAGTACTGCTCTTACCATGATGAGGCGACTCATCGAACGAATCAGTGCTGCGCTCTTAAGACGGCGGTGCAGGTTTTGATTGATAACGGCCAGCTCCAGCGGTACGTGGGGGAAAGAAGAACAGACCCCGACCGGGAACGTGACCAGGCCTGGTAAAACCCGCTAGCACCGAGCGGTTAGTTTGGCATAGTTCGCGGTTCAACCGTTGTAAAAACATATATATGCAAACTACTTTTGAGAAATTTCACCGGCTCTGCCAGTTCCAGTATATTCATGTTCAAGCAAGTATACAAGCAGTAACCGATCCGGAAAGATTACAAGGAAAAGGGCAAGAAAAATCCTAAGGAGCCACGGCTCCGCCTTCAGCAGGCAATCCGCCAGCCTCTCCTGTGGTACCCTCGTCGTCGACCTCAGTTCTGGTATTGACTCTGGCTCGGGGAGACTCGGCACCGTTGGTAAAAGAATCCAAGTCTGAGCGAATCGCTTCGTCCGGCTGCCCCTCCACCGCCTCCTGATGGATGTCCGACTGCTCATGGATATCTCCCTCAGCAGCAATCGGCATCAGGGAAGTGTCTAACCATCCCTTCCCCACCCATTCCGTGTACGCATCCGAGATGCCCTCTTCCCTGCCCTTCACCAGAAACTCCAGGAACTGATCGCTCTCGCGGTATTTGAGAACGACCCGCTCGTAGAGTTCCGGGTCATCTTCCCCGGTCGGAGCAGCAGAGGCGGCGCGCAGAGCGGCAGCTCCCACTTGGAGCTCGACCTTGGCCTCCAGTTCGGCCCTCTCCTTCTCCAGGCTCCGGTTCTGCTCCTCCAGCTTCTTGGCCCTCTCCTCCGATCTGGCCTTCTCCCGGTCCGAGCGAGACTTTTCCACCTCCAGGCGCTGTCGGACCTCCGATAGAGCAGCTATCTGTCTCTTCAGCTCCGACAGCTCCTCGCTCGCATCCGGTTCATACAGACTGTACAGTAACTGCGCAGCAACAAAGGCAGTTAGTCAAGCAGCAAAAGAAAACAAGCTACAGGCAGGATAGTGGTACCATGCAGTGCTTACCCGGAGGACGGATTCCTTGCATTTTGGGCGATTCCCACCCGCCAGGGCTCCCGCAACCCCAGGTATGTCCAGGCCAAGGCCGGCCAAGTCCGCCGCCACTTGCCGGGCGAGTGCACCATCCGGGCTTCCCCTCGGTGCCTCCGCAGGCGCGGGACTACTCTGCCGGGCAGCAGCAGCAGCCTTCTCCCCGGCAGCGTTAGTTTGCGCACCGCTGGTTATCCTGAACCGTTTGGCCAGGTTCTCCCGTGCCGACTCACCGGTAAGCGTCACCAGCGCGGCGGAAGGAACGTCCCCGCCTTTCCGTTTCTCTCCCCGGCCTTCCGGAGAAGAAGATTGTGCGCTTACGCGGGCGGGACGAGCCACGTGCGGCACAGACACCGGCCGGTTGGGGATCCTGTTCATCCCACCGGGAATCCTCACTGCCCCCCCCAGTACTCTTGCCCTTTCCAGGCGCCAGAAGGCCTGCAGCATGATGGGTCTTCACCCGCTTCAGGATATAGGCGTCGTCATCAACGTCCATGGCCCTCGGCTCCGCATGAGTCGTGAGCCGGCCGGACTCCTCGTCCACCGACGTCCATAGACGATCTCGCCCTTCTCCTTCAGCTTGTTCAGGAGGTCTTCCCCGTCCATAGAGAGAGTGGTTTCGGGCTTGATAGTCGCCCGGGAAGATGCACCTGCAAGGAAGGCGAACAGTTAGTATTTTGCAAAAACTAGCACAACGAATCACCGCTCAGGGGTTTCCTACGCACCGGGACCCCGCCCGAGTTGGCAGTATTCCAGCACTTCTCGTCGGATGAAGTTGAAAGAACTCCGCTCCAGATCGTCCCAACATCCGATTATGGTCGAGACCCTCTCATACTCCAGATCGGATAGCTCGTACGACTGGTCGCCAAGGGGTTGGAAGACGCCAGGAACCCGGTACATTTTGCTCCTCACCTGCCACCTCCCGCCCACCATCACCACCTTCTTCCTCCAGCTGTTGTCTACCCATGAAGGCATATTGGTGATGATCGGTGGAGGTTTCCGGGCGTTGAAGGACAGGCAACCCCGGGACCCCTGCTTCCTTGAGTAGGACAACCTATACAAGGACCGGAATTCGTTTACCGTTGGCATACTCATTCCGGACAAATCGTATAGGCAGCCGAGGCTCAGTAATCGCCTCCACTGGAGCCCAGGAAGCTGCGCGAGCGACACTTGCAGCGCAATCAGCATATACTGCACGAAATTTGGCAGCGGGAGCGAGAGTCCATGCCGGAACTGGTCCTGGTGCGCGACAACCCAACCTGCTTCCGGGTTGCAGGCCGACTCTCCTGGATTCAGGGGCCGCAGCAGAACGTCATCCGGGATACCCCACGTTTCCCGGAGCGCTGCAATCTCTCAGGGAGTCATGCTACCCTCAGGCTCGTCGCATACCACAGCGTAGCTCAAGGCCGGAGCATCTGCAAGGCGCACCCCGTGCGGTATTTCAGTCTCCGAGGATTCAGCCCCGGAAGACGAAGATGAGGACGGAGTCGAAACCCTGCTTCCGGAGCAGTCAGCGGCTTCGGACACCGGAGATTCCGAGCCGAGCCAGTCCTCCAGTCTCTCCTCATCGTCCTCGATAGGACCCCTGGCAGCCGATTCGGAAGCCCGGTCAGAACCTGAAGATGACATCTTAACCTAGGGGAAGAAAACAAAACTCTAGCGCTCGTTAGCAACAGGCTACAACAACGCCTTCTACGGCCTCTCCCCAAGTTCGCCGCAGAGCAGTTCCGTCAGCGACAGAGATCCCTCCCCCCCTGACGTGTCGCTGAAGCGAGCATCAAGCAATAATAACCCTACAATCGTTAGTAGTATAGAATAAGTAGGGATCGTTCTAGGCCGGGGATTAAGGGTACCTGAGATACGAAATTGTTAGACAAATATATACAAACATATATACAAAATCGTCACATATGGGGGTGAAAGGATTTGGCAGCTAGGCTGCCCTAAACTACACACGGCACAAACATTAAAACAAGAAATTCCTAGGTTCGGCAGCAAGAAGGGCTGCCTTTAAATCATGCATAAAAACAGAAAATTAAAAATCCTAAATTACTATATACAAGGTTGGTCGACATTCTTCCACAAATTACTAACACAAAAGCACTCAAAACACATAGCAAAGTTATAAGATAAGACACGGCAAGAGCACACAATATCCTAGATCCGACTTAGTTCCAACCTAATTAGCTCCTTATCGGTTTACTAATCGATTAAGACTCTCAAGTACTTCAAGATTAACTTATCGTCTAACCCTAAAGTTATACTAAACACATTTGAGAACACTTATCGTCGAAATCAAATATGCAAAGTAATTAGGCACAAGGTCTTTTTAGTCGGAAACATATCAATCAAGCAAGGCGTCACCACTTCTTGTTAACATGCATAGTCATTTAAACCACTCTAGTCCTATTATTGACGGATACAAGACCAATACTCAAAACACATCGCGAATATGCTAAGTACCAATCTTTGAGGCACACGGATTTAAAGACTAAACCAAGAACGAATTACTAGAATCAGAGTGAACATGCTTGCCTATCTAATCCTATCTCTTTACTTCATATTTTCATTACAATTTAGCATGCAATTCGAAACTTATCTTTGAAATTCCTTATTAATACTATAAGAATTAAATTAACATGCATCATTATAAAACCAAATTCACAATTGTTTTTCACATAGACATGAAAACACAATAATCAAACATACACATGAGTTTCATAGACAAAACTACACATAACTACATAAAAACTATTACAAACCAAGAGTAGGGAGTAGATCACACTTTTGCAGACACCTTTGAGGCTTCAAGTCGTGTGGATCCAATGGAAAGTGGTTCGGTGGTGGCTGGATGAATGATGAAGACAATCGGCAGGAATTTATGGTGGTGGTGGTGGCTTTTGGTTTGTGTTTTTATGTAGGATCTTTGGCTGAAAATTGGTAGAGCTTTGGCTAGGGTTTTTGCTTTAGAATGTGACAGTTTTTATGATGGAAGCAGGCTTCTATATATAGGAGAAAAGGTCTGTGCAGTTTGAAGCCTTTCCTTATTCAAATCGGCAAAGAAATCTTCAGTAAATAAGGTTTCCCAATCCAAGTTGGCATAGGCTTTTCTTTCCGTATCGAACAAAGAAACCTTGCTTGGTCAACTTATAATTTCTTCTTGGCCGTTTCATAGCTCTTTGGAATGATTTGGCACGCTCGCAGCCGCTTGATGACAATACAGGAAATTCCTCTCTGCTCGCGAGTACAGACTTTGCTAGTATCGGGTACTGGCGAGGCTAATCTGAGTGGCGAGGCTAGGCTTCTGGCGATAGCGCGAACATGCATGTGTCTTCAGTCGAGTATAACTTTTTCTTCGATGCTCCGATTGATTCGATTTCAAATCTTAGATAAACTAGACACAAATTGCCATCTCTCCATAAAACAGTTTGATCAAAATCCTTGTGAATTGACGGGAATGAGTTTTCGAAGTTGGGACACAGTCCCAGGAAAATCCTGGAAGTCCCTGGATTGGAATGCTCGGACTGCCGTTTTGCAGCCAACTTTTGGGTGACTTCCCGAACTCCGATTGATCTGAAATTTTAACACAACATTCCTCAGCATATGAATATTAAGCACGCCAAATTTCATAGAATTTGGACAAGGATGGATCATAGTTTCATTCATCTCAAAATCACAAAAAAGACATATTTTGCACTATTTTCCAGATTTCTCAAACTTAGTCATTTTTCGGATTCTTAACCATTTTTCACAAAACTCTACCAAAATTAACACTAACTACATTATGACTCAATCTTAGACAAATAAGGGTTAAACAAAGCATAAACGAGGGTATAAGCATATAATATCGTCGCACATTGTGCTCCTATCAACTACCCCACACTTATCATTTGCTAGTCCCTTAGCAAACTAAATTAAACTAAGACTCTAAACAAACTATTGCCCCTAACAATTTGTCTCAGGCTCGTATGTACACATAGCTTTCAAGTTAATGCATGAGAATGCGAAGCACGAAAATTCCAAGCTTCATGAACATGTGACATCAATATGAACATATAAGAACAAAAAAGTAAGCATGTAGACATGTTAAAGTTAATTCAATCCTCCTCACTAGGCATACTCTCTTCTTTTCTCTCGAAGCAAGGTAATTCACTCATAAGTATATGCAAGCGAAAGATAATGAATTACAAAGAGTGACTTGCATATATCAAAGAAACGAAAGCACTTTGTGAATTTTTATGGAAAAACCTCATATGATAACTATATGCACCAATGAACCAAAACCATATGCTTACTCTTGAGATAATCTCCACAATCAAATTTAACCATCTTAAGAATCATGAAAAGATCAATAAAAGGGATGTAATGGGGCTAGGCTAAGAGGTATTCGATATTTGGATAAGAAGGCTCAAAACGTCACCGTGCGCTTTAGCAAAGCTCGAATCTCCTTATGTCTTCTCGCCAAGGGTCAAATTTTATCTTGTTGGACCCATACTTCATTCTTTACTTCCCCACAACATAGTGAATACGAACAAAGGTCAAAATATAACAATAGTAGACCTTCACATGCAAACAAAAACTCCAAATTCACAACAATTAGACTTAGCCAAATTTTCTTTTGAAACCGTGCCTCTTTCTTTTCTTTTCTTTCGGACTTGATTTTTCTCTTTTTTTTTTCTTTTCTTTTTGTCCGATTTCAATTTTTCTTCTTTTGTTTTCTCATAGGCACGGCACAATTACAATTTTCACATAATTTTCTAGCTAAGTCTACCCCACACTTGTTCTTCTTCATCACTTCACGCGAAAACTCCTTCGAAAATCAAGCTTTGCCGACACACAATGGTCAAGACATCACTATACTAAGCTCATGGAAAGTGTTTAAGGGTGATGAAAGAAAAGGCTAATTGTAGGCTCAAAGGGTTTTACTAAGGTGTCCCACGACGGGCTCCAATAGGGCTCATGCTTTATTTGGCTTTGGTGGTAAACCTAAATGATCTTTATTCAATCACATTCAAAATCAAGGTATTTTATGATAAAAACGTTTCGAAAATCAACGAGAGTAAGTTCTAGCATACTAGAGTTCATTAAAAAGCTATGGCACATAGTCATCGAATAGTCAAAGAATTATGAGGTTTCTTGCTTCTTATGAATCTATCGAATTTTATCTTTTTATCGCTCAAGAAGAAAGCAAATTGGCTCTAAAGCTCACATAGGTTATTATGGAAACAAACTAGCTAAAACATGCATGCTTCGTAATCAACAAGTCCTACATGCTCCTACCAATGCACAAAATCCATGAAACTCACAATTTTAATTGTATGCACAACCATCATCTATGTATGCAAAGAGGAGAAAAACATCATTGACAATTTAGGGGCATCCTAAGACTCGAAACAAATTTAAACACTCTATTTTTGTGGAACAATTTTCTGAATTTTCTTTTCTAAACTAAGCACACCAAAACATAAACGGAATACGTTATCCCACCCCACACTTAGAAAATTACATTGTCCTCAATGTAAGCACAAATCTATATCAACGAATTTCCTAAGCATGCAATAGTCTAACATATACCAACATATCATCACAAATCAAAGATAAAGAGAAGGGTTAAGAAATTGCAAACTCTCGGTGATGGCTCCTTCACTTTTCTTTGATCGAATTGGGTTGCCTCCCAATTAGCGCTTTGTGTTTATAGTCCATTGCTTAGACTTTTCACCGTGTTTTGCATGTGTTCATCGTGTTCCAAAACACTTTAAATCGGCAAGAAGAAGATCGATAAGAAGATCGTTGCATGAGGTGTCCGAATCGGTGCTTGTATAGGTGGTTGTATCTTGCGTTGTATCGGAGGCAGCGGAAGGCGTGTCCGACTGTGTCGCCTTCGTGTCCGGTACCAAATCAAGCGTATCCGGCGTATCCTTGAGTCCAGCTAGGTTGTGCTGCACCTCATGTGTTATATCATCAAGCCTGCCGGCGATGGCAGGTCCGGCAGGATGCTCGGTAGTAAGGAGTGTATTCGGCAATGTTGTGTGTAAGCTGCCGGCAATGGCCGGTCCGGCAGCTTCTTGGTCTCGGCATTGGGGTGCGGGTGAAGGGTGCAGCTCGGCAGGGACTTGTGGTGGGGAAGGCTGCAGCTCGGCATGGACAATAGCAATGGTAGCCCCTTGGCTTGGAGGATCATGCACATCGGTTTCATCATGTATGGGTTCAAATGGCTCGTAGTACGGCTTGAGTCTATGTCCATTTACCTTGAATATGTTTCCCGTAGCTTCATTCCGAATCTCTATGGCTCCATGCGGAAACACTTGAAGAACAATGAATGGTCCAATCCAACGTGAGCGCAACTTACCCGGAAAACGTTTGAGTCGTGAATGATACAAGAGAACTTTTTGTCCAACTTCAAACTCCTTCCGTCGAAGCATCTTATCATGTGCAACCTTAGTCTTTTGCTTGTAAATCCATGCGGCTTCATAAGCTTCATTCCGTATTTCTTCAAGTTCGTTGAGTTGAAGCTTCCTATGAAGGCCGGCCTCATCAATGCTCATGTTGAAGGCCTTAACCGCCCACCATGCTCTATGCTCAAGTTCTACCGGTAAGTGACATGCTTTGCCATATGTTAACCGAAAAGGTGACATACCTATCGGTGTCTTGTATGCTGTCCTATAAGCCCACAAAGCATCATCGAGACGATCACTCCAATCCTTCCTTGAAGGTCCAACGGTCTTCTCAAGTATTTGCTTGATCTCTCGATTACTTACTTCGGCCATGCCACTAGTTTGGGGATGATAAGGTGTAGAAACTTTATGTGTGACTCCATACTTCTTCAATAAGGCTTCAATGGTGCGGTTACAAAAATGGGATCCTCCATCGCTAATCAAGACTCTTGGAACTCCAAAACGTGAAAAGATGTTGGTCTTGAGAAACTCGGCTACCACCTTAGCATCGTTGGTGCGTGTAGCCTTGGCTTCAATCCACTTTGACACATAATCCACTGCAAGCAATATGTAGAGAAAGCCCTTACTTGAAGGAAACGGTCCCATGAAGTCAATCCCCCAAAGATCATGAATCTCAATAGAAGTGATGGGGTGTAACGGCATTTGATCTCTTGGTCCAATATTCCCCATTCTTTGGCATCGATCACATGACTTACAAAACATGAATGCATCTTTGAAAATTGTAGGCCAAAAGAAACCACAATTAAGTACCTTCAATGCCGTCTTCTTTGGTCCAAAATGTCCTCCACACGCCTCATTATGACAAAAAGTAAGGATGGAACGATGCTCGTTCTCCGGCACACATCTTCTAAGCACTTGATCACCACATTGCTTCCATAAGTACGGATCATCCCACAAGAAGTGTCGAGCTTGCTTCCTTATTCTTTGTTGATGGTGGTTCGGCAACTCTTTGGGAAATCGGCGTGTAGCTAGAAAATTTGCAATGTCGGCATACCAAGGCTCATGTACTTCAAGTCGAAAAAGTTGCTCATCCGGAAAGGTCTCTAATAGGGGCAGCCGATCCACATCTTGCACAAGTCTACTCAAATGATCGGCTACGACATTCTCTACACCTTTCTTATCCTTAATCTCAATATCGAACTCTTGAAGCAAAAGAATCCATCGAATAAGCCTCGGCTTAGCATCCTTCTTTGTCATAAGATATCTTAAAGCGGCATGATCACTATAAACAATAACCTTGGAATTCAAAAGATATGATCGAAACTTTTCCAAAGCAAAGATTACCGCTAAGAGTTCCTTCTCCGTTGTTGTGTAGTTGAGTTGTGCATCGTTGAGAGTCCTTGAAGCATAGTAAATGGCGCATGGCTTCTTTTCAATTCGTTGTCCAAGTACCGCTCCAAGTGCATAATCACTAGCATCACACATCAACTCAAATGGCTCGTCCCAATTAGGGGGCACAAGTATTGGTGCCGTACATAAGCAAGCCTTCAATCGGCAAAATGCTTCCTCACACGCCTTTGTCCACTCAAACGTCACCTCCTTTTGTAACAAGTTGCTCAATGGCTTGGCAATTGAAGAGAAGTCCTTGATAAATCGTTGATAGAACCCCGCATGGCCAAGAAAACTTCTCACATCTTTCACACATCTAGGGCTCGGCAATGCTTGTATGAGCTCCACCTTGGCTTTGTCAACCTCTAAGCCTCTTGCCGAAGTTATGTGCCCTAGAAAAGTGACACTTCTCCCAATTGAGCACAAGATTTGTCTCTACACACCTCTTAAGTATCTTCTCCAAGTTCCCCAAACATGCATCGAAGGTGCCTCCATACACACTAAAATCATCCATAAACACTTCGATAATGTCTTCAATAAAATCCGAGAAGATAGCATACATACATCTTTGAAAAGTGCCGGGTGCGTTGCAAAGTCCGAATGGCATCCGCCGATAAGCAAACGTGCCAAATGGACAAGTAAAAGTGGTCTTCTCTTGATCGTCCGGGTGTATCATGATTTGATTGTAGCCACTATATCCATCAAGAAAGCAATAGTAAGAATGACCGGCTAACCTCTCTAGCATTTGATCCATAAACGGCAAAGGCATGTGATCCTTCCTCGTTGTAGCGTTGAGCTTCCTATAATCGATGCACATACGATGACCGGTTACAAGTCTTTGTGGCACAAGCTCATTCTTCTCATTCTTGACAACCGTTACACCACTCTTCTTTGGCACTACTTGTACGGGAGATATCCACTTACTATCCGAAATTGGGTAGATCACCCCGCAATCAAGCAACTTGATAATTTCTTCTTTAACAACTTTCATCATGGGAGGGTGAAGTCGACGTTGAGCTTCCTTTGTCGGCTGAGCTCCTTCTTCTAACAAAATACGATGAACACAAGTAGTAGGGCTTATTCCCTTGATATCCGCCAAGGTCCAACCTATGGCGGTCTTGTATTTCTTAAGCACACTAATTAAATCCTCCTCTTGCTTCTTACTAAGCATTGAAGACACAATAACCGGTAGTGTATCTCCTTCTCCAAGATAAACATACTTCAAGTGACTTGGGAGTTCTTTTAGTTCTAACTTTGGGGCCTCTTCCACACTTGGTCGGAATTTTATTGTGGCACTTGGAATTGACAAGAACGAATTAAAGGTTTGGGCATAGGGCCGAGCCTCTAGCTCGGCACAAACTTTCATCACACTCGGCTCTATCATAAATGGCTCGGCAATGGTGCCTTGCTCGGCACTTCTTGGCTTGGCCGGCTCTTCTTCCTCATTCTTATGCATGATTCGTTCTCCCCTCTTGTCAAATCCGACCCCTTGCTCAATCGCTAATTGCTATGCGTCAAGCGAGGTCGACATAACTTGCTCGACCTCCTCTAAAACATCAATGGCACAACCCTCCTTCAAATCAACGTTGGGGAATTTCATGGCATCAAACACATTGAACTTTATCATCTCACCATCAAATTCCATAGTTAGGTTGCCCTCGGCCACATCTATCTTTGTACGCGCGGTCCTCATGAATGGTCGCCCTAAAAGCAATTGAGTGTTGTTAACCGGCGAATCCTCCATCTCAACCACATAGAAATCGGCGGGAAAAATCAATTGGTTGACTTGCACCAACACATCCTCTACATAGCCCTCCGGATATTTGCTTGAGCGATCCGCAAGTTGAATGATGACATTATCCTTCTTGAGAGGCCCTATACTCAACGATTGATACACATTGAGTGGCATGACATTGATTGATGCTCCCAAGTCCAACATAACATCATCAAACCGTGTATTGCCTATGACACAAGGCACATTGAAGCTCCCCGGATCTTTCATCTTTGGTGGCAACTTCCTTTGAATAACGGCCGACACCGTCTCGCTCATAGTTACCACACGAGTCTCTCTAGTATGCCTCCTTGCCGTGCAAAGCTCCTTTAAAAACTTAGCATACTTTGGCACTTGCTTAATGCATTCCAACAAAGGGATGTTGACTTGCACTTTCCGGAAAATCTCCAACACCTCTTCATCGGATTTATCTTTCTTCGTTCTAGCAAAGCGAGAAGGGAATGGAATGCTTGATGATGACACACCTCCCTTACTTGCTTGGCTCGGCAATAACTCATTCTTTGATGTTGCGGGATCGTACTCAAGCTCATTACGCAGCCCTTTATCTTTAATATTAGTGTTGCCGGCACCGTGCCCTTGTTCGGCAGCTTCCTTCTTCTCGGCATCACCATTGTTTCTGGCATTATCATGACCGGCAATGTGTAACTCGGCCTCATGCATGTGGCTGCCGGCAATGTCACGTCCGGCAGCCCTCTCTTCATCCCCAATACCTTTGAAAGTCACTCGCTTCTTCTTTGGACTTGTTGGAGGAAACAACTCTCTTCCACTACGAGTTTGAATCACTTTGGCTTGCTCGTTCCTCGGATTGGGAATAGTATTGCTTGGCAACTTCCCTTGCTCATTAAATCTTCCCATAAAATCCACAACTTGCCCCATTTGAGTCTTGAGCTCACCAATGTCCTTTTGATGATTTTGTTGCCCCGCGAGTAATGCTTGAGTAGCACTTGACAAAGATTGAATCAAAGCATCATAATTAGGGTTGCTTGGCGAAGCTTGGCCTTGGCCTTGGCTCGGCCCTCCTTGGCCTTGGTACGGCACAACCTGTGCTTGGCTCGGCATAGCTACACAATTCCCTTGGTTCGGCATGTATGGCTGCCGAGGCACAAATGGTGGCCTCGGTGCAAATGACGCTCCTCCCTCTCTCGGTTGCATAGGTGCCCTAAGCACGTTGTCATTGTTTGCCCGTCGAAAGTTCGGATGATCATTGAACCTTGGATTGAAATTTCCAAAACGTTGGCCTCCTTGAAAACCAATGGCATTGCACTCCTCAACTCCCTCACTAATTCCAAATTGAGGGCATTGGTCGGTCTCATGGCCCTCGGTGCAAATACCACATGCACTAGCACGCTTCTTCATCAAATTACTCACCAAGTCGATAAGCTTGTCCACTTTATCCTCTAACTTTGAGCTCGAAGACGTCTCATGCACTTTCTCATTCCTTTGCACATTGCCTCGTGCCATGCCAAATTGTTGGTTGTTCAAAGCACGAACTTCCAACAAACTTCTTGCCGCACCAGCATTTAACTCCAAAAAGCTACCTCCCGCGGCCGAGTCAAGAAACTCTCTCTCCATGACGCGCAATCCCTCATAGAAATATTGTAGCAAGAGCCCATCGCTAATGCCATGCGATGGACACAAAGAAACTAGGGACTTGAACCTCTTGTAGTAGTCAAAGAAAGTTTCATCTCCGGCTTGCTTCACACTTGTTATTTGCTTCCTCAGATCAGTGATACGTGAAGCAGGAAAGTACTTAAGCAAAAACTCATCCATCATAGTACTCCACGAAACAATGCGACCACTAGGCACCTCAAACAACCACTCCTTTGCTTGATCTTCTAAAGAAAATGGAAATGCCTTCATTTTGAAGTGTTGCAAATCGGTCCCTCTTGGACACATAGACTCCGTGGTGAAGTTAAACCACTGTAGATGCTTGTTAGGGTCCTCACTCGGCATCCCATAAAATGACTTCAGCTTATGGAGGAATCCACTCCTCAATTCAATCTCTCCAGTCTTGTCAGTCTCCAAGGGAGGATAAGTAATATTAGAAGGAGCAACTCCAGCTCCAGCAACATGACCATTCTGTGATCTGATTGATGCCA
Organism: Potentilla sterilis; assembly: GCA_963682095.1. Taxonomy (NCBI): domain Eukaryota; kingdom Viridiplantae; phylum Streptophyta; class Magnoliopsida; order Rosales; family Rosaceae; genus Potentilla; species Potentilla sterilis. The sequence goes on from OY821764.1 coordinate 37,498,116, forward strand.
TGATCTCTTCTTCTTCTTCTAATTCGGCAAAGGCTTCAAATTCTGGATTCTGAAGATCACAAGATGACGAAACAAATGATGGGGAGCTCGGCACACTATCTGATACTGATGGCACAATAGGGGAGGATGGTACGGATGATGCTACTGATGAACTGGTTGGTGACGATGGTGGTAATGGCACAAAACGAGCAATAGCGAGTTCTTGGTCTAAACGTTGCAAACGGCCTTTAAGATCTCTTGCCCAAATACTAGATTCGGACATGCACTATTTCTGAAATTTGCAATATTTTAAACAAGTTAGAACATCGTAAAGAAATAGAAAGCAAGAATATACATCATTACAAGCCACGGCATTGGCGATTACACAACAAATTTCAAACCATAACACATGCACATTCGGCAAGATACAAGAAGGCACACACGGCAAGACACAAGTATACACGGCAAAAGTACAAATATGGTTCGGCAATAAGAGATGATCATGTAATCACTAAGTCTAGTTTCTTTTAATTTTGTTCTAACTCTCGAAATACGTGGAGCAGAGGAGATAACGGTGCAATGGACTGATACAGCCCCCGGTAGTATCATGCTTAATCCGATATACCTCAAGAGTTTGAACCACACAACATTTTTTTATCTTTGAAGAAAATAGGCCACATATGTCAAGTTATGTTCTAGCGTCTAAAGTGAGGTGATGCTTCGGCACAAGCTGTCGACTAGGTCGTGCGGATTTTACGTTTCAAAGGTCATTAAAATCACGGAGGGCGAACCCCCTACAGGAACCAGGCAGGACTCGTTGTTGGACACCACGGAGGGCGAACCCCCTATCGACTCACTCACTGAGAATGAACATCAGTCTATGGGCCTTGAGATCCAGTTAAACAAACCTGAGAACCATATCTATGATAATAACTTCCCCATACTTTGTAAAACAAACACGGATCCCTAGCGGTCTCAAGTGTTGATTAAAACCGCCCTCAACCTCATAGAAGTAATACTATTACCGAAGAAACGCTTATATGCGTGGGGGGGAAGTATCCCGCGTTTCCCAATCTACATAGAAACGCCCTCCGACAAAGCACCATTCACATGAAGGGTTTTGGTTATGATCAACAAAAGAGGCTTCACCTACATGTTACACTTTAGAAACTACAATAAACTCAAACATACACAACACTATCAACTCCCTAGAAATTAAACTAAGTGATTACCAACATACATCATTATACATCATGCAACTTTCGAAATTTAAACTCTACATGCCGAAGCATATTTCTACTTTACAAAATCCCAAAATAAACTTAAAATTTACAACTTTACAACTTCACAACAAAAAAATTTCCAGCAACATATATACGCAACAATAACATAAAACAAGCTTTTATAATCCCCGGCAACGGCGCCAAAAATTGACGTGTCGCCGAAGCGAGCATCAAGCAATAATAACCCTACAATCGTTAGTAGTATAGAATAAGTAGGGATCGTTCTAGGCCGGGGATTAAGGGTACCTGAGATACGAAATTGTTAGACAAATATATACAAACATATATACAAAATCGTCACATATGGGGGTGAAAGGATTTGGCAGCTAGGCTGCCCTAAACTACACACGGCACAAACATTAAAACAAGAAATTCCTAGGTTCGGCAGCAAGAAGGGCTGCCTTTAAATCATGCATAAAAACAGAAAATTAAAAATCCTAAATTACTATATACAAGGTTGGTCGACATTCTTCCACAAATTACTAACACAAAAGCACTCAAAACACATAGCAAAGTTATAAGATAAGACACGGCAAGAGCACACAATATCCTAGATCCGACTTAGTTCCAACCTAATTAGCTCCTTATCGGTTTACTAATCGATTAAGACTCTCAAGTACTTCAAGATTAACTTATCGTCTAACCCTAAAGTTATACTAAACACATTTGAGAACACTTATCGTCGAAATCAAATATGCAAAGTAATTAGGCACAAGGTCTTTTTAGTCGGAAACATATCAATCAAGCAAGGCGTCACCACTTCTTGTTAACATGCATAGTCATTTAAACCACTCTAGTCCTATTATTGACGGATACAAGACCAATACTCAAAACACATCGCGAATATGCTAAGTACCAATCTTTGAGGCACACGGATTTAAAGACTAAACCAAGAACGAATTACTAGAATCAGAGTGAACATGCTTGCCTATCTAATCCTATCTCTTTACTTCATATTTTCATTACAATTTAGCATGCAATTCGAAACTTATCTTTGAAATTCCTTATTAATACTATAAGAATTAAATTAACATGCATCATTATAAAACCAAATTCACAATTGTTTTTCACATAGACATGAAAACACAATAATCAAACATACACATGAGTTTCATAGACAAAACTACACATAACTACATAAAAACTATTACAAACCAAGAGTAGGGAGTAGATCACACTTTTGCAGACACCTTTGAGGCTTCAAGTCGTGTGGATCCAATGGAAAGTGGTTCGGTGGTGGCTGGATGAATGATGAAGACAATCGGCAGGAATTTATGGTGGTGGTGGTGGCTTTTGGTTTGTGTTTTTATGTAGGATCTTTGGCTGAAAATTGGTAGAGCTTTGGCTAGGGTTTTTGCTTTAGAATGTGACAGTTTTTATGATGGAAGCAGGCTTCTATATATAGGAGAAAAGGTCTGTGCAGTTTGAAGCCTTTCCTTATTCAAATCGGCAAAGAAATCTTCAGTAAATAAGGTTTCCCAATCCAAGTTGGCATAGGCTTTTCTTTCCGTATCGAACAAAGAAACCTTGCTTGGTCAACTTATAATTTCTTCTTGGCCGTTTCATAGCTCTTTGGAATGATTTGGCACGCTCGCAGCCGCTTGATGACAATACAGGAAATTCCTCTCTGCTCGCGAGTACAGACTTTGCTAGTATCGGGTACTGGCGAGGCTAATCTGGGTGGCGAGGCTAGGCTTCTGGCGATAGCGCGAACATGCATGCAGGCATGTGCGGATGGTTGGCGAGCGGACATGTACTAGCTGGTGAGCTGACCAGTTCTGCTGAATCTGCTGGCGGATGAAGCTTGGCGGATGCAACTTGGCGGATGAGCTTCTGGCGAGCAAGATCGTTGGCGAGCGAGCAAGGGCTTGGCGAATGAGACCTGGCGGATGATACCTTTGTGTCTTCAGTCGAGTATAACTTTTTCTTCGATGCTCCGATTGATTCGATTTCAAATCTTAGATAAACTAGACACAAATTGCCATCTCCCCATAAAACAGTTTGATCAAAATCCTTGTGAATTGACGGGAATGAGTTTTCGAAGTTGGGACACAGTCCCAGGAAAATCCTGGAAGTCCCTGGATTGGAATGCTCGGACTGCCGTTTTGCAGCCAACTTTTGGGTGACTTCCCGAACTCCGATTGATCTGAAATTTTAACACAACATTCCTCAGCATATGAATATTAAGCACGCCAAATTTCATAGAATTTGGACAAGGATGGATCATAGTTTCATTCATCTCAAAATCACGAAAAAGACATATTTTGCACTATTTTCCAGATTTCTCAAACTTAGTCATTTTTCGGATTCTTAACCATTTTTCACAAAACTCTACCAAAATTAACACTAACTACATTATGACTCAATCTTAGACAAATAAGGGTTAAACAAAGCATAAACGAGGGTATAAGCATATAATATCGTCGCACATTGTGCTCCTATCACCCCCGCCGCAAAACAACAAAGCCAAAACAAGAACAACACCGGGGCAAAGAAATCAACAAACTTACCGATTAGTATGCTCAACCGAGGACAATCCGCCCTGCGAAAGCAGCGAGCAATGGTAGGAGGAGAGTAGGGAGCACTCAAGAAAACGGATCTCGTGGGGCAAAATTTATGGTGGTCGCCGGATTCTTCTCTTTCTCTTAGTTTCTCCAAAGCAAGAAGCAACAGCAGAAAGAAGAGCAGAGGAGGCCTTTTTATAGAGGGAACCGATGCCCTAGGCAATGGAAATCCCGCCAAACACGCAAACAGGGCAACTCAAACGCCTGCGAATCAAGGCCCTTCATCTCAAGACCGCACCCCGCTGGTACGTGTCCCAGCATTGGTAAACTGCCCATGCCATCATAACTGACGGGACTGATGGACTTCCTCCTTAAATGCATGTCAGCCACTTGTCCCACACGCTGGCGACAGGAGGGTAGGAGCGGGAACCAAGGAGTTAGGCCCTCCCACTTCCCCAGATTCCACGGTTGCACGCCACCTTTGCTGCAAGATTAACCGGTCATGATTTCTTAACCTGCTGCATGGCTTCTTCGCTGCATCTTGAAGACCTCTCACCGGTTATGATCATCCAACCGCTTGGAGAGCACACATCCGGGTATGAGCAATAGGGGACCCGTCTCGATATGGCAGGACGCCCGGTCGAGGTCCGCCCGGCACCATGGCAGTTCACGGTTATGATCATTCAACCGGCTGCATGGCTTCTTCATCGCATATCACCGGAGGACTCGTCTCGATATGGCATGTCGCCCGGTCGAGTTCCGCCCGGTCCGTAGTAGTTCGCGGTTAGGTATCATTCAACCGGCTGCACACCATCCTACTGGAGACCTCGTCTCGATATGGCATGTTGCCCGGTCGAGGTCCACCCAGTTGTATCTCTCTTGGGGGACTCGTCTCGATATGGCAGAACGCCCGGTCGAGTTCCGCCCACCGGTTACGACGCATCCAACCGGCTCGAGAGCATATTCCGGGAATAGGATCCACCTGGCCCCATGGTATTTCACTGGCGGACTCGTCTCGATATGGCAGGACGCCCGGTCGAGTTCCGCCCGGTACCATGGCCAACCCCGGTCATGAGAACATTCGACCGGCTCGGGCTTTATACACCCGGGTGAGTTTACATCTAACCCATGTACACTTGTCCAGCAGGATAAAAACCCTGCATCGCACCAGCTGCGGCAAACGGGGGCTGCACGGCGAGCCTTGTCACCTCAACGCCACCCCCTACCGGGAACATAATTCACCCGGCCCCATGGCATTTCACTGGGGGACTCGTCTCGATATGGCAGGACGCCCGGTCGAGTTCCGCCCGGTACCATGGCTGACCCCGGTCGAGAACATTCGACCGGCGGGTTTTATACACCCGAGCGAGTTTGCATCTAACCCATGCACGCTTGTCCAGCAGGATAAAAACTCTGCATCGCATTGAAAGGCGATCAACATGGGGCTGCACGGCGAGCCTTGTCACCTCAATCCCACCCCCCTTACCTCAACACTTATTCAACACAAGCTGAGAAGAACTAGCAAGTGTTCACCGGTGCTTCAAACAGCCCGCAACACCGGGGTAATCTCCCTGCAGCCTAGCAATATGGGACTCGTCTCGATATGGCATGTCGCCCGGTCGAGTTCCCATACTCCTGGACTCGTCTCGATATGGCAGAACGCCCGGTCGAGGTCCCATGAACTTCACCCCGTCCGCTTTGGCAGATCGCCCGGTAGAGGCTCAGTGAACTCCGTTTCGGCAGATCGTCCGGTAGAGGCTCAGTGAACTCCGCTCCGTTTCGATTTGGCAGATCGCCCAGTTGTGACCCAGTGAAGCTCCGCCTCATACCGATAGGGCAGAGTGCCCGGCCGAAATTCCGTGCACATTTCTTGCATGGCGGATTTCAACGCCTCATTATCATCCCATGCACAAATCTCTTGCATGGCGGATTTCAACGCCTCATTATCATTCCATGCACACATCTATTGCATGGCATCATGGCATCATGGCATCATCTCATACACTCTCCGGGTTCCACCCGGCTCCATGCTCATAGCACCACAACACTTAAGCATATTACTGCTTATATTACAAACGTGCTTATAAACTATTGCTTCCCATCAGTAACAGGTACTCACCTCGGTCACGCCCAATCTTAAACGCGGACTTGGGGGACTGGGCACCGGTAGGTTGGTAACCCTGCGGGCCTGCGGGACAAGAGCAAGACAGATTTAAGTCCCCATTCAAGATTGCACTTGACCGGGAACTTGGGGGACTTGTTGACAGTAGCCGCAGAGAGGCTACAGTAGGCCCACAGACCCGCAGCAAGGGCACCAGGGCCCCGCCCAAGGCTCGGGACCGGATCACCAGCACCCGGCCTCGGGGCCCAGCACTTTATCCTGCCTCCAGGGACCCTGGGGCCGGGGGCGCCAGCCTGCCTAAGAGGGCACCAGAAGGTACAAACAGAAGGGAACCAGTCCCACATCGAAGGGTAAGGCAGCCCTTACCCCCAACCACCTATATAAGGGCCCCAACTACCCTCTTTATTAGGTAACTTATCTCTCTCCCTGCTTACATACGTGCCTTGGTTATATATATTCCAACTATACTAACTTAGGCATCGGAGAGGAGAAGACCGGCCCGCCCGGTATTCCCCTTAGTGAGCAGGATTGCAGGAGATCGAGTTGGATTCATCAAGTATCTACTAGACCCCCGGGTTTAGGCAGAAACAGACTGGTTCCCTTCTGTTTGTACACTCTGGTGCCCTCTTTGGCAGGCAGGCGCCCCCGGTCCCAGGGTCCCTGGTGGCTGGATAAACTGCTGGACCCCGAGGCCGGGTGCTGGTGGTTCGGTCTTGGGCTTCGGGCCGGGCCCTGGTGCACTTGCTGCGGGTCTGTGGGCCTACTGTAGCCCCTCTGCGGCTACTGTCAACAAGTCCCCCAAGTTCCCGGTCAAGTGCAATCTTGAATGGGGACTTAAATCTGTCTTGCTCTTGTCCCGCAGACCCGCAGGGTTACCAACCCAACGGTGCCCAGTCCCCCAAGTCCGCGTTGAAGATTGGGCGTGACCGGGGTAAGTACCTGTTTACCGATGGTAAGCAATATTTTTATGAGTACGTTTGCAATATAAGTAGTACTATGCTCAAGTGTTGTGGTGCTATGAGGATGGAGTGGGGTGAAACCCAGAGAGTGTATGAGATGATGCGATGATGCCATGCAATAGATGTGTACATGGAATGATAGTGGGGCGTTGAAATCCGCCATGCAATAGATGGTGCATGAGATACCGACCGGGCACTCTGCCGGATCGATACGGAGCGGAGTTCATTGGGCTACTACCGGGCGTTCTGCCATATCGGTACGGAGCGGAGTTCACTGGGCCACTACCGGGCATTCTGCCATATCGGTACGGAGCGGAGTTCACTGGGCCACTACCGGGCGTTCTGCCATATCGGTACGGAGCGGAGTTCATGGGACCTCGACCGGGCGTTCTGCCATATCGAGACGAGTCCCAGGTGAACTTAAGTACTGGACCTCGACCGGGCGTTCTGCCGTAACGAGACGAGTCCAGGAGTATGGGACCTCGACCGGGCGTTCTGCCATATCGAGACGAGTCCATATTGCTAGGCTGCGGGGAGATTACCCCAGTGTTGCGGGCTGTTTGAAGCACCGGTGAACACTTGCTAGTTCTTCTCAGCTTGTGTTGAATAAGCGTTGAGGTAAGAGGGGGGGGGGGGGGGGGGGGGGGGGAGTGTGGTGGCGTTGAGGTGACAAGGCTCGTCGTGCAGCCCCCGTTTGCCGCAGCTGGTGCGATGCAGGGTTTTTATCCTACTGGACAAGCGTACATGGGTTAGATGTAAACTCGCCCGGGTGTATAAAGCCCATGCCGGTCGAATGTTCTCATGATCGGGGTCAAGCCATGGGGCCGGGGGGGACTCGACCGGGCGTTCTGCCATATCGAGACGAGTCCCCCAGTGAAATGCCATGGGGCCGGGTGGATCGCGTTCCCGGAAAATACTCTCGAGCCGGTTGGATGATCAGAACCGGGGAGATGGTCTCGAGCCGGTTGAATGTGACGTAACCGGTGGGCGGATCTCGACCGGGCGTCCTGCCATATCGAGACGAGTCCCCCAGTGAAATACCATGCAACCGGTTGAATGATCATAACCGAGAACTGCTATGGTACCGGGCGGATGGCTCATACCCGGTACGAAGCTCTCGAAGCGGTTGAAAAATCATAACCGTGAGAGGTCTTCAAGACTTGTAGCGAAGAAGCCATGCAGCCGGTTGACAGATCATAACCGAGAACTGCCATGGTGCCGGGCAGATGGCTCATACCCGGATTAGTACTCTTGAAGCGGTTGAAGAATCATAACCGTGAGATGTAATGAGGATGGCGTGCAACCGTGGAGCCTGGGGAAGTGTGGGAGGGTCTGACGCCTCGGTTCTCACTCCAACCTTCCTGTCGCCAGCGTGTGGGACAAGTGGCTGACATGCATTTAAGGAGGAAGTCCATCAGTCCCGTCAGTTATGATGGCATGGGCAGTTTACCAATGCTGGGACACGTGCCAGCAGGGAGCGGTCTTGAGATGGAGGGTCTGGATTCGTAGGCGTTTGAGTGGCTCTGATTGCGTGTTTTGGGGGGATTTCAAACGCCTAGGGCACCGGTCCCCTCTATAAATAGGCCTCTTCTGCTCTTCTTTCTACTTTTGCTTCTTGCTTTAGAGAGACTAAGAGAAAGAGAGAAATTCGGCGAAAGCTCTGAGCTCCTTGCCCCACGAGATCCGTTTTCTCAAGCGCTGCTTACTCTCTTCCTACCATTGCTCGCTGCTTTTGCAGGGCAGACCTTCCTCGGTTGAGCATATTAATCGGTAAGTTCTTGATTTCTTTGCCCCGGTGTTATTTACTTTTGTTGTTTTGCGGCGGGGGGGGGGGGGGGAGGGATCTCTGTCACTAACTGACTTGCTCTGCGGCAAACTTGGGGAGAGGCCGTAGAAGACGCTTGTTGTAGCCTGTTGTTGACGAGCGCTAGGGTTTTGTTTTCTTCCCCTAGGTTAAGATGCCTTCCTCAAGTTCTGACGGGGCTTCCGAATCGGCTGCCAGGGGTCCTGTTGTGGACGATGCGGAGAGGCTGGAAGACTGGCTAGGTTCGGAATCCCAGGAAACTGAAGCCGCTGACCGCTCCCGGAGCGGGGCTTCTTCTTTGTCTTCGTCTTCCGGGTCTGAATCCCTGGAGACATAAATACCTCTCGGGGTGCGCCTCGCCGGTACTCCGGCTGTGAGCTACACCATCGGTAGAGGGAAAGGTGCCGTAGTGTGTGACGAACCGGAGGGTAGCATGACCCCTGGAGAAATAGCTGCGTTCCGGGAAACGTGGAGTATCCCCGGATGAGGTTTTGCTGCGACCGCTGAATCCTGGAGAATCAGCCTGCAACCCGGAGGAAGGTTGGGTTGCTGTGCATCAGGATCAGTTCCGGCATGGATTCTCGCTCCCGCTGCCAGATTTCGTGCAGTACCTGCTTAGTGCGCTGCAAGTGTCGCCCGCGCAGCTTCCTGGGCTCCAGTGGAGGCGACTACTGAGCCTCGGCTGCCTGTATGAACTGTCCGGAATGACTATACCAACGGTAAACGAATTTCGGGCTTTGTATAGGTTGTCATACTCGAGGAAGCAGGGGTACCGGGGCTGCCTGTCCTTCAAATCCCGGGCGGGTCAGTCGATCATCACCAATATGCCTTCCTGGGTAGATAACAGCTAGAGAAAGAAGGTGGTGATGGCGGGCGGTAAGTGGCAGATGAGTAAGAAGAGGTACCGGGTTCCTGGCGCCTTCCAGCCTATAGGCGACCAGTCGTTCGAGCTGTCCGAGCTGGAGCAGGAGAGGATCTCGACTATCCTCGGATGTTGGGATGATCTGGAACGGAGTTCCTACAACTTCATCCGTCGAGAAGTGTTGGAACACTGCTGTCTCGGACGGGATCCCGGTGCGTAGCAAGTCATAGCGGGGACACTTTTGCTACCTTGCGCTGAAAAAATACTAACTGTTTGCTTGTCCTGCAGGTGCATCTTCCCGGGCTGTCATCAAGCCCGAAACAACTCTTTCTATGGACGGGGAAGACCTCCTTAACAAGCTGAAGGAGAAAGGCGAGACGGTCTCGCGAATCTCGGTGGACGAGGAGTCCGGCTGGCTCACGACCTATCCGGAACCGAGGGCCAGGGATGTTGATGACGGTGCCTACATCCTGAGGCGGGTGAAAAGCCATCCTGCTGCCCCCAAGGCGGTGCCCGGTAAGGGCAAGACTACTGGGGGGCCAGTGAGGATTCCCGGTGGGGTGAACAGGATCCCCAACCGCCCGGTGTCTGTGCCGCTCATGACACGTGTCGCCCGGGTAGGCGCACGTTCTTCTTCTCCGGAGGGCCGGGGAGAGAAACGGAGGGGCGTGGAGATTCCTCCCTCCGCGCTGGTGACGCTCACCGGCGGGTCGTCCCGGGAGAACCTGGCCAAACGGATCAGGGTAACCAGTGGTGAACAACCTAGTTCCGCTGGAGAAAAGGCTGCCGCTGCCCGGCAGAGTAGCCCCCCGCCCGCGGAGGCACCGAGGGGAAGCCCGGACAGTGCATTCGTCCAGCAGGTGGCAGCGGACTTGGCCAGCCTTGGTCTGGACAGACCCGGGGTGACCGGTGTCCTGGCGGGTGGAAGCCGCCCAAAATGCAAGGAATCCGTCCTCCGTTTAAGAACTAACTGGTGCCATTATACTGCCTGTAGCTTGCTTTCTCTTGCTGCTTGATTAACCGTCTTTGTTGTTGCGCAGATGCTATACAGTCTGTACCAACCGGACCAGAGCGAGGAGCTGCCGGAGTTGAAGAGGCAGATAGCTGCTTTATCGGAGGCCCGGAAGCACCTGGAGGTGGAGAAGTCCCGCTCGGATCGGGAGAAGGCCAGACTGGAGGAGAGGGCCAAGAAGCTGGAGGAGCAGAACCGCATCCTGGAGAGGGAGAAGGAGCGGGCCGAAGCTGAGAGGGCCGAACTGGAGTCCAAAGTGGATGAGCTCCAGATGGGAGCCACCGCTCTGCGCGCCGCTGCAGGGGAAGAGGACCCGGAACAATATAAGCGGTTCGCTCTCCGATACCAGGAGAGCGACGAGTTCCTGGAGTTCCTGGAGAAGGCCAGGGAAACGGGCATCTCGGATGCGTACACAGAATGGGTGGGGAAGGGGTGGCTGGATACCTCCCTGATGCCGGATGCTACTGCTGAAGGAGATATCCATGAGCAGTCGAACATCCAGCAGCAGCCGGAGGCGGGGCAGCCGAAAGAAGTGACTCGCTCGGACTTGGATTCTTTTACCAACGGTACCAAGTCTCCCCGAGCCGGAGTCGGCGCCGGCACTGAGGTCGACAAAGAGGCTACCGCAGGAGAGGCTGGCGAATTGCCTGCTGAGGATGGAGGCGCGGCTCCTTAGGATTTTCCTTGCTCTTATCCTTGTAAACTCTTCGGAGCGGATACTGCTTGTATACTTGCTTGATTATGAATATACTTGAACTGGCAGAGCCGGTAGAATTTCCTCAAAAGTAGTTTTGCATATATTTATTTTTACAACGGTAGAACCGGCGATATGCCAAACTAACCGCTCGGACTTAGCGGGTTTACCAGGCCTGGTCATGCTCCCGGTCAGGGTCTGCTCTTCTTTCCCCTACGTACCGCTGGAGTTAGCCGTTATTAATCAAGCCCTGCACCGCAGTCTTGAGAGCACAGCACTGGCTCGTTCGATGAGTAGCCTCATCATGGTAGGAGCAGTACTTGCCCGTCTGCGCGGATGTAAGTTTCCCCTTCGGGTACTTTCTCTTGGGTGGTGGGGGAATGATACTCCCGTTCTCAAGCAGAATGTCCTCGTAGGGAGTGGTGAGAGCGGTGAAGACTTCTTGACCGGCCGGTGGTTCTGGCATGATTGCCAGGGGCGTTCTTGCCGGTACGGCGCCGGCTTGTACTCGCCCTGGAGCTTATCAGAATAGGGCCTCTGCTGCCGTTGCGGCCAGTTTCTGTTGTTGTTCCGGTTGGGTCGGGCGGCGCGGTTCTCGGTCCGCTGGCTGGGCTTGTCCTCCTGACTGGGCGGGGGGTTCTCTTCCCGGGGATGGTCCTCCTGCTGCTCATCCCGCTTCCTCTTCAGCAGGTGGTGCCCATATGTCTAGTGATCGGCCTGAGCATGCCGGATGGCCATAGCCATCAACTCGTCATACCCCTGCGGGAGCTCTACCCGGACGGCGTAGGAAAACTTCCCTGGCCGGAGCCCTTGCTTGAACGCCATCTCGGCGATGCCCTTGTCAAGGTTCCGAACCCCGGCCGTGGCCGTCTGCCAACGGTTGACAAAAGTCCTCAGCTCCTCTCCGGGTGCTTGCATACAGTTGAAGAGGATGGTCGACGTCCGGGCTCCCTCGACCCGGAGGATGAAGCGGCCTACGAACCGGTTGGCTAACTGCTCGAATGCTTCGATCGAGTTCGCCGGAAGCTCATAGAACCAGCTGAGCGCCTCTCCGGACAGAGTTTCCTGGAAGATGTTGCAACAGACTGCATCAGAGTAGCCCTTGGCGCAAGTCTGGGACCGGAAACTGTCCAGGTGCTGATACGGGCAGCCGGACCCCGAATAAGTGAGCTTGAGGGACTTCTGGTTGCCAGACCTCCCCGACTCTATGACCCGGTGCGAAAAAGGGCCCATACGCTCATTAAACCGGGCGCCCTCCATCGGCCGCGCGGCTCTTCTCTCGTTGGCCTCCATTTGGGCCTTCAAGTCGGACACAGTGTCGGCTAACATCTGCAAGGCCCATGCAGTCGGGGTCTCAACTTCATCCACAGACGAAGTGTGGAGTTGGCGGGAGGTTGGCGTGCTCTTCGGCGGGCCTGCGCCGACCGGTGACTTCGACCGCACGGGATCACAGGGCCGACCGCCCGATGATTGCCCTGCCTCGAACTGCTGAGGTTGAACTGGCGAGGGTGCCGCTTGGGCCTTGATCATAGCGTCATTACGCTGCTGTCCTCTTTCTAGGGCGGCCACCAGGGCAGCATTTACCGCTTCCATCTCTTCGTACCGGGCGTTGGACTTGGCTCTGTCCCTGTCGCTCTCCTCTCTTAGACGATTGACCTCTGCGACCATTGCCCGTATCTCTCGTGCCATACTGCTCTTGTCGGGGATGTACGTAGGATCCCGGTCGCTGTCAGGGCTCTCAGACCGATCGCTCGGATCGTCCGAGAACGTTAAGGAGAAGCCCCGGTGCACCGGACTGTCTTCATCCTCTGCCAGGCCTTTCCCGCACGTGCTGTCGTGGTGTCCCGGTCCCGGCATGCCGGACGGCCCTCCACAGCTCCCTACTTCCTGACCGTTGCCCTGGGCGCCGCGCGGCTCCCGCGTGACGACCGGGGTGGAGGTGAGCGTTTGCACTAATACAACACGCCCCTCCTCGGTGGTACCTCTCTCTTGACTCACTTCCTTACCCTCTGCCATTGGTGTTGCTTACACGACTTTTTGTTCAAAGATTCCCACAGACGGCGCCAATTGTTTCTGCACAAACCATGGGGCCTGGTAGATACAGATGAATCCAACTTGATCTCCTGCAAACCTGCTTACTAAGGGGAATACCGGGCTAGCCGGTCTTCTCCTCTCTGATGCCTAAGTCAGTATAGTTGGAATATATAACTTGAGCACGTATGTAAGCGGTGAGAGAGATTAGTTACCCATTAAGGAAGGTAGTTGGGGCCCTTATATAGGTGGTTGGGGGTGAGGGCTGGCCTCACCCTTCGATGTGGGACTGGTTTCCTTCTATTTGTACACTCTGGTGCCCTCTTTGGTAGGCAGGCGCCCCCGGTCCCAGGGTCCCTGGTGGCTGGATAAACTGCTGGACCCCGAGGCCGGGTGCTGGTGGTTCGGTCCTGGGCTTCGGGCCGGGCCCTGGTGCACTTGCTGCGGGTCTGTGGGCCTGTTGTAGCCCCTCTGCGGCTACTGTCAACATCGCCTAAAATTAGACTTTTGGTCTTAATGTTTCTATCTCTAAATTGGACAAGACTAAATGTAATCGTTGGCACGTTAATTTTTGAAATTTCTCTAAAGGAATTGAGATTATTCAAATTTTATTCATAATATACATGATTCAATTTTCTACATCTAACTTTGCAAAGTATTACATAAAGTAAAATAACATATCATAATATATGCATGACACAAAGAACTGTGTGCAAAGAAACGCACTATGTAATCCCTAGAATAATAGTACTGAAGGACAATGGTACTAATATATCACAAAAATAGCACAATAGTACTAAAGAACAGTAGTACTATAATGAAAGTGATAAGGATCGGTATATCTGTTCCTTTGGGATTCATAATGCACCTGCCTAACTGGGATTACCATAGTTTTTATAACAATCCTCATCGAGTTACTCTAAAGAACTTGAGTTACGTTTCGATGTATATATTGATCATATGTCAAATTGACAATTTATGCGATAAAAGAAAATTGAATTTGTTCCACATTTTAAAGAAATTTCTGCCACGATGTTCATGTAATAAGACATAGATGAGAATTTCATCTGAGCTCCTTTGCATTACCTCTAATGACTGCGGATGTAAACGAGTATTAGAGAAGTATATATGTCAACTTAGTGGGTTATATGTAACCGCTAATTGAACTCAAAGTCAAAAGAAAATGATATTTTTGGAAATCTGACATACATTGGCTTTGATCTGGTGATCCGAACATTAAAGAAATTACTATGGACACCCATATTTGGGATAAATAGAAGCAAACACCAGAAGAATATGGTTAACACACGAAACTGAGGACGATCAAAGAACATTTTATCCTCAAATATTATTTCGGTACAATCCATGTAGGGTTGAAGACGTATGTTCAAACCCTATATTCCACCGCCCCCCTAAGGTGGCATTATGATTGATGCACAAAGTACATGCACTTATATCCTATTATGCTTCTGACATCCATCGTGATTTTCTGAATAAAAGTATATCATTCAAAGCCAACTCGTAAAATTTATGATTGACCCCATCATATGCAAAGGACACATGTATTCTCATTATATTCTTATATTGAATTCAAAGAGGATTCAGTGGATTGATTCAACCAACTTGCGGACACCTTAGATATTTTATGGTGTTGGTTGTTATGTCGACACGCTGGTCACGTGTCATGACACCATCCACAATTAAAATTTATACTGCTTATGCTAGAAAGTCAAAGCACCTAGGCCGGGTTAATTTTTGTAGGTGTGATGATTTTATGGCTTATTATATGGGATTTGTAATGGACATCATATTCCTATATAAAAACCCAATTGGTCTCACGGAAAACGACTACAGTAATAGTCTTAATATTGGTAAAGCACACCAATACTTCCGTTTTGGGTTATGCAATTTTTGCATGCAGCGTTACTTTTTCATCTATGACCATCATCATTGAACCAATTTACACCATAGCTAGAGACTATGTGTGAGGATTTTAAAGGATTTCAAACGAACTTGTAATCCTTGAGCTCTTTTGGATTGACACGGATCTACAATCCTTGAGCTCCATTAAATGTTTTATGTGCCAAAATTGCGCCGCCACAGCGCACAATGATGGGTTACTTGAGATGTTTAAATATTTATGCCGGATATGAACTTCCAGCTATAGTCCGCTATGTCGAAACCTTGACAGGCGATCTCCTCACCGCTAGATTTGCGGTGTGTCACTTTGATGAGACAGTCTTCCCGTCGTTAGGGGGAGATAAGAACAAGCATGTTCAAGTGGAACGACAGGAATTGTCGTGGTTTGTCCCCACTGTGTCTCATCTCGATCCCCAAAATCACACAAAGTAAAGTGTGCAGATGTCTTATACATTAAAGTGACGAGATCATATAAACCTGCTGCAAATATACCTGCAAGGATTGTGTTTTATCAAAAGGACATGGTACCACCCAAGAGGAATTGGGTATTGCACTGCCACCATGGATGGTGGCATGGTGACGCCATAAGTGGCATAAATGGTGTCACAGGCCGTGGCTCTCCAAGGAAGAGGGGGAGGCCACCTTAAGTTCGATACATACTTGTGTAAAGGAAGAAAACAAGTTTGGCACAACCTGATCTATTGATCAGTGATACTCAAATCCGTCTCATGAGAATATTTATGGATTGTGGTTATCATTGGGGGACGCCTCAAATGTTAGAACCAATCCTTAAAGTATAGAGATCTCTACAAACACATTACACTAGTGTACATGAGGACGTGGAATAATGAGTCTACTATCGAACCATACTTCGTTGAAAATGTCAACGTCGTAAACTGGCCTAATGGAAAGAAACGATCCAGTATAAACAAAGAGATAGGTATTTGGGCAGGTGACGCCGACACCGCAAATATAAACCCTATCAAATATATCTTTGTTAGAATGCGTAATGAGAATAAGAGTATGCAGACTCACCTTATGGCGCAAGGTCTCTCAAAAACGCACTGGAATCGACTACGACGAGATATTCTCTCGTAATGGACTACGATGAGACAATCTCTCGTAATGGATGTCATTGCACTCTACTACCTTGTCAGTTTGGTAGTTTCCGAAAAACTGAACATGCAACTTACGAAAAGTGATCAAAACATATATCTCTATGGGGATCTAAATTAAGAGATATACATGAGGATCCTAAACGGACTTCATCCACCCAAATCAAGTGACTCTAGATCACATGAGTACGTTTGCAAAAGAAATTGAAACGTTCACTAAAGTGACTACTTGATTGGAAAGGGATTGATGAATTATACCCTTGCGTTTTCATTATGGATATATATGAACTCTAAATGAAATAAGAGAAACTCAGTGTATTGTAAATCCTAAGTTGAGAATGAAAAAGATTTTGGGAATACACTGTCTTGAAATGGAACTCAAGGACTGTAATGATGGTGATCATCCATCAATCGGCTTAGGCACTCTAAAGAATAAAGTGAAGCCTACATATATTCCCATGATCAGTCGAAGTCTTTACTCTAACAATAGATCCGTTTTTCATCTAAAGGAAGATGACGAAGAAGTATTGGGAAATGAAATTCCTATACAAGTGCAATGACGCATAATTGTACTTAAACATAATATGTAAGACTCGACCTCTCATTCGATGTAAATTTGTAAAGCTATGTTTAGCTCTGCGCCTACGCAACGTAAATCGTTCTTTCATTAAAGATATGAAAGATTTGGGCTTATTCAATCTCTACATAGAATGTGACATGATAAAGAAATTATCCACGTCACAGCTAACTATGCGTAAAGAAAAACGCATTAAAGGTGAAATAAGAAAATCTGTTGTTACAGATCAATTTCAAATCTCTTAATGGTTCATCCATACTCTAGACAAAGTTATGACTGTTTTGTTATATGAAGTTCATACCACGAGTGAACCTGATGTTCAATATGAACCAATGTGTTCGGTTCATGAACAACCTTATCCTCAAGATCAAAGTAAATCAAGTTGGATCTGAGGACGATGTGGCAATATTTAGTTACTAAATCATTGCTCAAAGTCATATTTGGAAAAAACATGTGAAAATGCATAACTATGCTAATGTTATTGAAGCTCCCTTGATCAAATGAAAGAATCAGGGAGAATCCCATGATTAATGTAAAAATCAGGGGGAGGTGCAGACATCAGGGGGAGTCTAGCACATACATGTTGTTTTCAAATGTAATAGGTGCGTTGCGCTCTTTTTGTCCTTCGACCAAAGTTTTATTTTCTCCCATTGAGTTTTTGTTACTTGGCAAGGTTTTTAATGAGGCAACACCACATGCACCATTTTATCTCTGACTCGGCACAAGGGGGAGTGTTGAAGGAAAAACGTATTATGTGCCTTCGTCAATGTAACTGACGATAGATAATTATGTAGTCATTATTGTCATTAATGTATTTCCTATTACCGTTGTAATACTCACCCTATATAAAGGAGATTATCAATGAAATGAGTAGACCAATTCCCTTTTTCCTACAACACTTTCAATAATTTTTAAACAAAAAAGGACACAAGTTTAACCCAAAACTGTGTAGACCCAAAACAATTGAAGAATTGAGGCTGGAATGCTTAAAATGTCATTGATATCGCCAAAATTACCATATGCCACTCTACTCCACTAACTAACAAGTTTCTCTCTCATTCTTTTTGAATTATTTCTGGCAATTTCAAGTTTTTCGGGCAAACTATCGGTAATTTGGAGAAGATTCAAACTACAAAATTGTTCATTATTTCATTGGTTTTCATTTGAGTATAGTGTTGCATATATTTTGAGAAACTTTAAAATTTCGAGTTTCAACCACTACGAGCCATAGTAGCAGCAGAGCAATAGCAGCTTGCCTTAAGTTGACAGTAGCAACTATCTTTAAGGTCGGCAACGACATCTAACTTAATGGTCGATAGTAGCAGCTAGTTTCTCTATAGATAGTAGCAGCTAACTTCTCTATCCACAATAGCAGTTAGCTTCTCTATCCACAATAACACTTTTTAAGTCGGAAGTAGTAACTTTTAGTACTTGAAGCTCACTACAACTCCTTCACCTTCACAGAATCACAGATTGCAATAAACAAAAAGTCAAAAAC
This sequence comes from Potentilla sterilis, assembly GCA_963682095.1. NCBI lineage: Eukaryota > Viridiplantae > Streptophyta > Magnoliopsida > Rosales > Rosaceae > Potentilla > Potentilla sterilis. Next base: position 37,516,476 of record OY821764.1, read on the forward strand.
CACTACTTGATCAATTGTATTCCGGTATACCTTGAACTTTGAAGAAAAGTAGCAACCTTGAAACTCGTACTTACCCTTCATGATGTACCCAATAGAAATTCAGCTTCTTTTGAGTAGAGTAAGGAATTCGAGGGGTTGCTGGGTCCATCCACGAAACAGAGAACAGAAAACCCTAGTTCTTGCTACTTTGGGTGTGCTCCTCTATCTGATGATGCTTCTGTTGTAGAGTGAAGCCTTTTGTTCTTTGGAACGAAGGCTTTTTGTTCTATGGAACCAAACTATAACCTGGGCTTACACAGGCCCAAATTCTTTACCCACTATCATAGATTCATAGTATGATTAGTATCATCTTCCCTGTAATGTTTTTTCAGCATCAAAAAAAAAAATTACAGTAACATCGGTAAGGTTGATCATGAACCCCTCCACTGATTCACAATAACATTATCTCTATGAACGCTTGGCAGTAGAGGCCAGTAAGTTATCCATGGGAGGACCTTTATGAGTTATGATGACACCCTTATGCTTAAAATCCCAAAGTTAAAAGGATTATATGCCACACTTCCATGATTTATATATTGCTACATCACTTCCATGATTTATAGTTGATTTGAAGATCTTATTTAATTATGCTTTCACAGTATTATTTTATACAAGATTTTTGTTCTTACTAATCACTCATTTAAAGACACATGTTGTGTTATTTGTAACAGATGTCACCATATTCAAATTGTTCGCGTAACCATACCACGTCTCTATTTAGTATCACGAATAGTAGTATAGTTCATTTCTCTCCCCTAAAGCGTTCAATCCTACTACACACCGCCAGGCATTTCCAAGAGTTTCATACATGAAATAGTGTCATTTCTTAATAGAGATTAAATAATTTGATTACTTCGGTATGTTGCTCGGTGATGTTTCAGATGTTAATTTCTGGCGAGAGGATTGCTAGACATCGATCAAATCTAAGCTCAATCAATAAGCAACAAAAACTCTAAGATGGAAGAGTTCCCGTTGGCGAGAAGACCACCAACTCCTTCCACTACAGCCCGTTGTAGAAATGTGTCAGGATTCTTTCCTAGTAAGACTAGGTTAGATCATCATCCTTATCTATTGATCGGGGAGACGAAATCGATTAATCAATATTGATAATCTCCATATGATAGTAACACAAATCGGAGATGTCCTAGAGATTCAGATCTCTCATCGCTATTGAGGTCACAAAACGTATGTACGTACTACTGTTTCAAATTATCTGAACCAATCTAATTGAAGTAGAGTTAGGTTTACTCATTCCAACTTGTTACAATTCCACGTTGTGCATTCATCACTGTTTCTTCCTTCAGACGAAATACAAATTCACCGATTTTTCCTTTAAATCTAGTCTCGTGTCTAAGTCCAGAAAAGAGAAAGAAAAACGTGAAAAGGAAATTAAGAAAAGTCAGTTTTAATCGTCCTGTTTGGTTCAATTAATATCATTATTCTTTTGGTAAACCTCAGGATTTGAATATTATGGCTCTCAGATTCATATCCTTAAAAACTCGATCGTCTGCATTTAATTCTCTCTGCACCATTATAGTAGACAAAGTTCATAAAAAAACCATTGAGTTATACTTTAAAACTAGAAAAATTAGCAACTGGCAGAGAGCTCCCTGCCGAGTCTTCCTCCCCATTAATCTTACCTCCAGAATAAAGAAATCAAAACCTCAACGTGCACCACCTTACAGCTTACGTTGATTCAAAGATTCTTATAACTCATCAGTTTCATCGAACACACTTCCCCTTCCCCTTTTCTCTCAACTCTCGACAAAAGAATTGATTGAAGTATTCCTCATCATCGATGTCGGTGCTGGCTAAGACTGACTCGGAGGTGAGCAGCCTCAGCCACTCCTCACCACCGCGCTCGCCGCGCAGAAGCAGCGAGCGTGGCGCAGTTTACTATGTGCAGAGTCCCTCCCGAGACTCGCACGATGGAGAGAAGACCACCAACTCCTTCCACTCCAGCCCGATGGGGTCGCCGCCTCACTCCCACTCCAACTCCTCCCTCGGCCCCCACTCGCGCGAGTCCGCCTCCACCAGGTTTTCGGGCTCGCGAAGCAGCAAGCAACACAATAGTGGCCCCCAGCGGAAGGGGTGGAGGCCGTGGAAGGATCAGTTCGACTCCATTGAAGAAGAGGGCCTTCTCGACGATGACAACGAAAGCGACGGTCTCTCTCGCCGATGTTACTTTCTCGCTTTCATTTTAGGGTTCTTTGCGCTTTTTACTGTGTTCTCTTTGATTCTGTGGGGTGCGAGTAGGGCACAGAAGCCTGTTATCACTATGAAGGTAAGTTTTTTTGCATACCATAATTTTCATGAGAACAATGACATAATTGGCTAGAAAATAAGTTGATTTGGTATATTATTGTCATATCTTTGGTTGCAGAGCATTAGATTTGATCAATTTGTGGTTCAAGCCGGGGAGGATTTCTCAGGAGTGGCCACCAATATGGTGTCCATGAATTCCACCCTGAAGTTCACATTTCGCAACACTGCTACATTTTTCGGCGTCCATGTCAAATCGACGTCTCTTGATCTCTCATTTTTCGAGCTCACCGTTGCCAGCGGAACGGTATGAAAATGCTTATATTAGCCATTACATCAGATGTTCACATTTTTGCTAAATAATCATCTTAGGTTGCCAGACTACTTAAAATAGCAGTACACCATTACATTATTTACAATTATTTACAGATTAAACTATGAACATTTTGGTTATCGGGTTTTGCAGACAAAGAAATTTTACCAATCGAGAAAGAGTCAGAGACAAATTACAGTGAATTTGATAGGGAACAAAATTCCACTTTACGGTGGGGGAGCAAATTTGGGAAGCTTGAAAGGTGCACCTATACAGCCACTGACGCTGGCACTGAAGTTTGAGGTGAGATCGAGAGCTAATGTTTTGGGGAAACTGGTGCGACCTAAGTTCATTAGGAGAGTTGATTGCACTGTGGTCATGGATCCTAAGAAGATGAATGTGGCCATTGCCTTGAAGAACAAGCGTACTTACTAGTGAAGTGAGATGAGAGTGAGATGAGTTGTTTAGTCATTGACTGGTAAAACTTAGTTGTATACTCACTGTTTGTTTATGTAAGTTTTGATAAAATATTGGAATAGTTTTGGAGTTACAAGCAGAGCCTCAGGATTTCACTGCGGGGATCCGGATCCTGTTGGCTGACTCGGCAAGATTCCGGGAGCATAGAACTTCGGTCCATTCGGTGGCAATTAGCAAAACCAGTTTCATTTTTTTTTTAAGAGGGAATTTTCGTTAGTGTTACTTTACATACAAAGTTAGGAAGCAAGACTAGGTAACAAGAGGAGGATGGTGAAGCCGTGAAGGTGAATAGCTGTACTACTGTGGGCAGGAAGTTCTGAAATCTGAAGCACTCAGAGGATGCTATGAATTACGATTCCAAGTCTTGTTTTCATCTTTTGTTTGCTTCTTTCTGAGAATGAACAATCTTAAGTGAAACTGTGAAACATGTAGTCCATGATATATCCTCCATCAAACTTTAAAATATCGATTGATAAACTAATTAAGGCGACGCAGCAGATCCATGAGCAACATTATAGTGAAAGACTTGAATTATGCTCTTTAATTTTGCTGCAGGTGGTGGATATTGAAGGGTCACTGAAAGACTGACCACTTACTGTAGATATGCAGAAGGAAATCCACATCTTACATATACTTTTAAGTTTGTCTCTAGAATGAAGCCTTTTGCTACATGAAGTTGTTTGTGTTGGAGTTAACTGAATGAAGATCGTTCTAGCTTGGTTGTGTGTTACGTACGTACGTTCATTGTGCACATAACTTAGTTTTCAGGAATAAGACTCGGTCTTTAGCTAGTTTATTGTTTTTTGATTTGTTCAAGTTCTGTTCTACCACTTGCCGATATAGGTGCAAAGTGGGCTGCATTTGTGGATTTCTGTTTTCATTGTAAAGGCTGTATAAAAGCCAATCAGTTATATTCAATAAACTTACGGATCATTCATCCAATTGTTGTGAGTTCTTAACTGACATTTGAACCTTAACATTTGGTACCAGAGCTGTTTTTGGGCCTGGAGAAGAGCTGCAGTCTCGGAGTGATCAAACAGGAGAGATGAGTGAGGATAAAACACTGACGAAAATACCTCACTTTGATGGTCATTACGACCATTAGAGTGAGCTGATGGAGAATTTCCTTAGGGCAAAGGGCTTGTGGAGCTGTGTGGAACATGGAGTTGAAACACCAACTGATGTAACAAGACTAACAGAGGCACAACGAACTCTGCTAGAGGATGCAGTCACCAAAGATCATCAGGTCAAGCACTATCTTTTCCAAGCCATTGATCGTACTGTCTTTCAACAGATCTTGGATCGCCGCACAACCAAGATAGTGTGGGATTCGATGAAGCTGAAATTTGGTGGAAACGTCAAGGTGAAGAAATCTCTTCTTAATTCATTGAGGAGAGAGTTCGAAATTCTGGCCATGCATGAAAAATGATGAAAGCATCACTGAGTACTTCGCACGTGTGATGACTGTGGCAAATCAGATGCGGAGCAACGGGGAAGTAATGGCAGATTCGAAGATTGTGGAGAAGATCCTTTGAACACTCACATATAAGTTTACCTATGTTGTTGTGTCAATCGAAGAGGCGAAGGACACAGACACCATGTCCATTGATGAACTGCAAAGTTCGTTAGTGGTACATGAGCAAAAAATTTCGGAGGATTACTCGTGAGAGTGAAGATCAAGTGCTGAAAATTGAGGGCCACCTCAAAGGAAGATCGTCAGCAACGACGTTCAGAGGACGAGGACGAGGACGAGGTAGAGCAACTTTCAACAAGCCAACGATTGAGTGTTACAAGTGCCATAAGTTAGGGCATTTTCAGTATGAATGCCCTACTTGGAAGAAGGAGGCTAACTATGCTGAGCTAGAGGAGGAAGAAGAGATGTTGTTGATGGCGCATATGGAGCTTCATGAAGCCAAGAGGAGTAATGTCTGGTTTGTTGATTCTGGGTGTTCGCATCATATGTGTGGTGACTCTGGTATGTTTTCAAGTTTGGATACTAGTTTTTCACACTCTGTTAAACTTGGAAATAATACTAGATTGATGGTGAGAGGAAAAGGAGTGGTAAAAGTTGTGTTCAAAGGAGTTAACTATGCCATTGGTGATGTTTATTATATACCTGAGCTCAAAAACAATCTCCTCAATGTCGGACAGTTTCAGGAGAAAGATGTGGCTATTCTCTTTCAAGATGGTGTGTGCAGTTTGTTCCATTCTCTGAAGGGAAAGATGGTTGAATCTGTAATGAGTGCAAATAGGATGTTTGCTCTGTTGGGTGAGACTTCCACAACAAAGGAGAGTGATGAATGCCTTCAAGTTGATAATGTTGATCAATCGATACTTTGGCATCACCGCTATGGTCATCTCAGCTACAAAGGATTGTGCATGTTGCATTCCAAGAAAATGGTGTTAGATCTGCCAGAGATTGCAGCCCCTAGTGAGCTATGTGAAGCATGTATGAAAGGTAAACAGCACCGCACTCCAATTCCTAAAGCAAGTCGATGGAGAGCTTCAGAGAGGTTGCAACTAGTTCATGCAGATTTATGTGGACCCATATCACCAATGTCAAGTGGAGAGAAGAGGTACTTGCTATGTTTTATAGATGATTTTTCACGTAAAGCATGGGGTTATTTCTTATCACTAAAGTCAGAGGTCTTTCATTATTTCAAACGTTTCAAGGCTTTAGTTGAAAAAGAGATTGGTTCACCTATTAAGTGCCTTAGAACAGACAGAGGGGGTGAGTTCAATTGTGCTGAGTTCAATGACTTATGTAGGGAACATGGTATAAGGAGACAGCTCACCACCTCATACACTCCACAGCAAAACGGAGTGGCTGAGCGTAAAAACCGAACGGTGATGAAAATGGTTAGATCAATGCTCTCTGAAAAAAGGGTTCCTAAGTCTCTTTGGCCGGAAGCTACAAGGTGGACAATTCATGTCTTGAATCGGTCATCTACTCTAGCTGTGAAGGATATGACTCCAGAGGAGGCATGGAGTGGTGAAAAGCCTTCTGTAGAGCACTTTCGGGTCTTTGGTTGTGTAGGGCACGTTCACATTCCTGACGCAAGAAGGGTTAAGTTGGATGACAAGAGTGTGAAATGTGTTTTACTCGGCTACAGTGAGCAATCCAAAGCTCATAAAATGTACGATCTCATTACTGAAAAATCATATCAGCCGGGACGTAGTCTTTGAGGAAGACAACGGCTGGAATTAGGGGGGCTGATTGTGAAAAGGAGTCAACAGAGATTGAATGGGATGGTGGTACCAGAGGAGTAGTGAATGAGCAGGAAGTTGAAGTGGCTGCAGAAGATGCAGCAAATGGAACAAACTTACCGGTTGGTGAGGAAGTTTTGGAACTGAGGGAGGGTAGAATTTGAGGCTCTCCTGCTTGGGCAACGGATTATGTCTCTGGTGAGGGACTATCTGAAGAGGAGGAAGATGATGTGGCACTAATGGTGACAGTGGACCCCGAAACTTTTGAGGAGGCCGTTCAGATTTCAACTTGGAGGAGAGCTATGAACGAAGAGATGGATTCTATCAACAAAAATCAGACTTGGAGCTTGGTTGAACTACCTACAGGAGCCAAGAAAATAGGAGGTAAATGGGCGTATAAGACTAAGCTGGATGAACATGGGAATGTGAGCAAGCACAAAGCGAGGTTGGTTGTCAAAGGCTACTCACAGCGATATGGTGTTGACTATTCAGAGGTATATGCCCCAGTAGCAAGGATGGACACTGTTAGACTAATAACAGCTCTAGCTGCTCAAAACGGGAGGAGGCTTCATCAGTTAGACGTAAAATCAGCTTTCCTACATGGTAAATTGGAAGAGGATGTCTATGTTGAGCAACCGAAAGGTTATGTGAGGATCGGAAATGAACACATGGTGTACAAGTTGCACAAGTCTCTCTAGGGCTTAAAACAAGCACCAAGAGCTTGGTTTAGCCGAATTGAATCTTATTTTTTGAAGGAGGGTTTTATTTCCAGTCCAAGTGAGCAGACGTTATTTGTGAAGATCAATGGAGATAGCATCCTCATTGTAAGTATTTATGTTGATGATTTACTTTTCACTAGTAACAATGATGAGATGATTAGAGAGTTCAAGTGCTCCATGAAAAGAGAATTTGAGATGACAGATTTGGGAGAGCTTAAGTTTTTCTTGGGAATCGAAGTGTTACAGAATTCAGAAGGAGTATTTATTTGTCAGAGAAAGTATGCAGTGGAGGTGTTGAGCAGGTTTGGCATGGCTGAGTGTAACGCAGTTCACAACCCAATAGTGCCTGGACAGAAAATTCATAGCGATGAAGGTGGAAAACAAGTTGGTGCCACGTTATTCAAACAAATTGTAGGAAGTCTAATGTACTTAACGGCCACCAGACCAGATCTTATATATGCTGTAAGTCTCATTAGTCGCTACATGTCCAAACCTACACTGTTACATTTTGCTATTGCCAAAAGAATTCTGAGATACTTGCAAGGCACTGTTGATTATGGAGTGTTCTACAAAAGAGGAGGTAACACTGAGCTGATAGGGTATACAGACAGTGACTATGCGGGTGATGTTGAAGACAGTAAGAGCACATCAGGTTATGTGTTTCTGTTGAGTGGAGCTGTTGTTGCTTGGTCTTCAAGGAAGCAGCCAATAGTTACACTTTCAACTACAGAGGCGGAATTTGTGGCATCCGTGGCCTGTGTTTGCCAAGCTATTTGGATGAGGAAAATCATGGAAGAAATTGACCATGAGCAAGCTGGAGGAACTATTATCATGTGTGACAACACGTCTACCATCAAGCTTTCTAAGAACTCAGTTTTTCATGGGCGCACTAAGCACATAAGGGTTCGCTACCACTTTCTTCGTGATCTCACCAAAGAGGGAGTTGTTCAGCTGAAGTTATGTGGGACTCGTGATCAGTTAGCTGATCTCATGACCAAACCACTTAAGCTTGAAACTTTCCAGAAGCTGCGAGAGGAGATAGGTGTTTGCAAGGTGCCTGCTGTGAACTGATGCTTCAGTTCAAGGGAGGGAATGTTGGAGTTAACTGAATGAAGATCGTGCTAGCTCGGTTGTGTGTTACGTGCGTACGTTCATTGTGCACATAACTTAGTTTTCAGGAATAAGACTCGGTCTTTAGCTAGTTTATTGTTTTTTGATTTGTTCAAGTTCTGTTCTACCACTTGCCGATATAGGTGCAAAGTGGGCTGCATTTGTGGATTTCTGTTTTCATTGTAAAAGCTGTATAAAAGCCAATCAGTTATATTCAATAAACTTACGGATCATTCATCCAATTGTTGTGAGTTCTTACTTGACATTTGAACCTTAACAGTTTGTGCCACCTTCTCTGATTGAACGATGACTTGAGACTTAACAATAGTAACTTGTTTGCTGAAGGGCATTCATGGATTTGGGCCGAGTCCTGCACTTTCTGAAGACTTAAAGGTGAAGTTCTGTAAGGTTATCATAGATAATGCATCCATTGTTTAAGAGAAATAAACCTTTTTTGTGTTGAGCTTGAGAACTTCAAAGTTGACTCGACTTGGCTGGAGCCTCATTATTAAAGGGCCTTGGACCCTTGGGTATGAAGAAGTAGGCGGATGCAGCAGGGCAGACAAAAATGTATAAAATGGGAGCCAGATCCTTAGAAGATGAAAAGGAAGTGGCTGAATATATAGCTGTGGCCTGTGGAGGTTAACATTGAGGAATCAAAAAGCAGACTAGTCAATGCCGAAAAACTGGGATATGGATGAGCTAGGCTATATAAATTTATCCAATTGAAAAGAGGTGTAGCTAGGTGGTTGAGGAGCTTGCTACAGAAGTTTCATGCAATTACAGTTCCCACATCACTGCATCCCTACCTCTTCAGAGTGATCGATAATAAACAGAGGCATGATCGGACTCCTAGAAAAAATGGGAGAAAGCGACCAGTGAATGGGGATCTTGAAATGATAATTTGTCTAACAAAGCATTTCTATATTTATGGATTGATAACTGGATATGTAAATTACATCGAAATTAAAAGTAAGAAGTCATACAAATTTGATAGGTTCTTTTCATGATATTATGGTCACACATTTGAGTTATAGGACGATTATATGTAAAAGGTAAGAATGGAATGATCACTGTCACACTATAAATGATGACAATGAGTTGAAGTATATAAAGTACTAATAGATTCAGAACTTGGATGTATCAAAGCAAATGAAAGATTGAAGCATGATCGTATAATAACTATCATCATTGTGATGATTTTTGTCTTTTATAGAATTAACAATTAGATATTGGGAGATTAGCATAATAATAATAAAATCAAGAAAAAGATGAGCATATTGGTATTGAGAGCGGTGGAAGAGTTGTTGTGCTCAATAGTGAACCTTCCTTTGGTGGGTGAGATTGGGTTTGGTGGTGATCTTGTTAGGTTGGATGGAAGTGCTATGTGCTCCCATGGGTTTTCTTGTGATTGTACGTTGGTAAGAGCAATGGTCGTGTCCAAGCTAGCAGCTTATTCATCATTCCTTCCCAAAGGTTTGGAATGGTACTCCGTCATCACCACTCCTGATCCGATATCCATTAGTTTGGCTAGAAGTATTGGTGTTTGGAGGGGGTAATTTTCTCTGATAATGAGAAACTCTTCCGATCAAAGTGAATTGGTGTCTGGATGGCGTAATCTCCTCTAATATTGAGAAACTCTTCCGATTAAAAAGAAATTCAGATGCAATCTTGTTCCTTTCACTGACGATCATGAACAAAATGAGTTCCACAAAAAAAACTTTACTCTTTATTCCAACTTGATCACAAATATAGGAAGTGTTATACAAGAAAAGAAATAAATCTCCTATTTCTCTTATTATATATATATATATTAGAGAATTACTTAGTAGTACCAGACTACATTTGAATTAACTAAAAACTCACTTTCCATATTTCTTATACAAATTAGGACATAAGTCCAAACCCAAAAAACAAGTGGACCAAAATTAATTAAATAATTAATGCAAAAATATTTAAAATACTCTTATTTTCGTGAAAATTACCAACTGGCACCCAGATCTAACAAATTTCTCTCTCCTCATTTTTTAAGTTTTTTTCAAGCAAATTTAAATTTTCCGGCTAAACCACCAGCAATTTGGAGGTGAGCCAATATATAAAGTTGTTTCTTATGTCATAGGCTTTCATTTAAGTACCATATTGCATATGTTTTGAGAAATTTTGAAATTTCGAATTTTGCTCACCAAAAACCACAATAGCAGTTAGTATCTCAGTCGACAGTAGCAGCTAGATTCATAGTCGACAGTAGCATGTACATTCCAAGTCGACAGTAGCAGATACATTCCAAGTCGACAGTAGCAGGTGTCTTCCAAGTCGACAGTAGCAGTTAGTTTCCTAGTCGACAGTAGCAGTTACATTCCAAGTCAACAGTAGCAGGTACATTCCAAGTCGACAGTAGCATGTGTCTTCCAAGTCGACAGTAGCAGTTAGTTTCTAAGTCGACAGTAGCAGGTACATTCCAAGTCGACAGTAGCAGTTAGTTTCCTAGTCGACAGTAGCAGCTAGTTTTGCAATAGACAGTAGCAGCTAGATTTGTAATAGACAGTAGCAACTAGTTTTGTAATAGACAGTAACAGCAATTAGGACTAAATACATGCTTGTAAATATTAAGGACAAAAGAGTAAATTAGTTAATAACATGTGGCAGCTTGTTATGCACATGGTATTTATTTGTAAATTTTTGGCCTAATTTGTTTAATTAAATATGTATGTGATTTATTTGTTAAACAAATTATTATCATATACTTTTTTGTAGTTTGTTATATATATATATATATATATATATATATATATATATATATATATATAATGCTGATTTTATTTTGATTCACTTATATTTTGATGGAGTAATATACAAATGTGTGTCTTCCAATCGCTTTCTCGGAAACACATGAGTGAAAATAAGCTACACTATTTTGCATAAACCTTCCTCACAACCGCTGGATCAACCTTCCCTACACTTGCACTTAAGAAATCTCATCTTCACGCTTATATAAAGTAGGTACAAATGGACTATGCTAATAGATTCATGATTAGGAGAATCACAAAAGACCGGCTAACTTCAAAGACTGACTACTTCATAAACAAGCATTGTGCAAAAAATAATGATCCTAACAACCGCATGGAAGTCACAAGTTTTCTGTATCAAAATTGGAGAGGGTAAAAACACTAGCGGGCATTGTAGCTATACATTAATCTTTTGCATCTTCCTCCCTTCATAAAAAAAACAGAGAAATATGAACCTCGGTTCATGAAAAGTTGGTTATGACTTATGATCAGCATGGTATCTCGAAAGGTGTTTTAGATTCATATACTAATTTATGTCGGGAGAACTAATTGGAACGTTTTATCTCTTATGACCACCTAAAATAATATTAAGATTTAAGTTCAATTAGCGTCTGCCGATGCTTTTTCTTTAGGAGGTTTAGGTTTTGTTCCCCTCTTATTGTTTCTTTTTCTTTTCTTTTCTTTTCTTTTCTTCAATAATATGGGTGGTAAGGAGGTTTAGCCCTCTCTTATCACTCTTTCAGCTATAAAAATTAAAAAACAAAAACAAAAAAACTGTAATTAGCGTCGGCGAAGTTTAAATCTGAAAGTGGAGGTTACACACTCGAAGGCTATGTGATGGTTGGGTTAAGAAATTCTTAGACACATGTAAAAACGTTCAAGTTATTTTATTGGTACCAGTGTACAATAATCAGTAGAAAATCTTAAACTTGCAGTAGATAATTAAACATGTGGGTATCTAATAGTATACAATATAACACACTGGTAAACATTAACGTTTTCCACTAACAACGTCTGATTAATTATCTTATCATTATATGCTTAGACTGCTAACAATTAGTCTACTTCATCGACCTGGTCAATAATATTCCGAAGTTCTCAACAAATTCTTTTGTTTTTTTTTTTTTCTCTTTGAGAAGAAAGTTCTCAACAAAATCTCAAACTATATTGATTAGAAAAACCAAGAGCATTATGGGCATATTATCATATGGCACATGAGAATGCCATTTAAAACGATTAGTGAAGAAGATTAGCCTTCAAAAATAATCTTTTTCTACGATCCACCAATCATGCTTTAGATTGCTATTGATCCTCGAGTCATTGTTTAATATGCTTCAATATGCTTATAATACATGCAGGAACGTACGCTGATGAAAGGATTGATTTCCATATGGAATAATCCCTTGGCATCCCAGAAAAAAGAAGCAATTGAGGTCTTTTGTTTACTTTGGTCATGTTTTAGATCATATCAAGTGTCAAAAATACTGGCATTCATTATTCTTATTTAAAATGTTAGATGTGAAAAAAGTAATATTGAATGAAACACTTTGATTTGCTTTTTTTTTTTTTTTAAAGTTCATATATAAGAAATTTAATTAAGACTTTATTGTGTTCTGATTGCATAAAATTACACTTAAGTCTTCTGTTTTACAATTTTAAAAGACGAGTAAGGCCAAATAAAGATGGTCGGCAAATTTACTTCTAACTACGAACTATAGACGACGATGAGTGATTGTTTTTGTTTTAAGTCATGTAAAATGAATAGATCAGCCCACCTCAGATAGGATTCATTGGATTGTATCTGATTTATACAAAGAATCAAACTACCCATGAGTGAGAACAAGAGTAGATATTGCAATCTAGGTCTTCACCTAAGCTGGCTAAGCAGGTCAATACGTCATCACAATTAGTTAGGCTTTTAGAACTACAACACCATATTCATGCACTTACAAAGACAGGTAGAGTTGAAGCCACCCTTGAACTTTCCAAGTCAAGAGAAGAAGAAGAAGAAGAAGAAGAATTCCTTCACCAAAGCCTAACTAACACATCCATGAAAATCTGCAAACTTTTCTGGAAAATAATCTGAATTGATTAATATTATCTCAATGTATCAAAAATTTCTGTACAGTATTGTCACCCACCAATCAGAACCACTCGCTCATCCAAAGTAAGACCAGACTGTTAAAATCATCTGTGTTTGTCCTACTTCAATATTTACAGTCAATAAAAACAAACGAAAAAATCAAGTTGAAGCTTCCTCTGTTCTAACTCTGCTTCTACTCTGCCCCAGAACTACCTCAGTTAATCACCTGACAGTCACCCAACTCCCGGAAACCGACCAATCCTGTGCCTCTTCCGTCACCAGCCACAATAGCCGACCGGTCGCCGGATTTGAACTCGTTTCCGACGACCAATCATAGATGGAATTCAAGTAACTTGCCGCCAACTCAGAAAATTCCGGTGAAATTTCCGAACTGATCACTGAAACCCAATCAGGGAAATCAAAAGGACCTCTTGGAGATGAGAACAACTCGTCTTCAACATCATCCAATGGAACAGTGTCATCAGAAATAACAAAGGGATGTTCCAAGAGCATCTCCGCCGTCCATCTCTTTCTCTGATCCCTCACAAAACACTTTCCAAGAAAATCTTTCCCTTCTTCACTCAACTCCTCTGGAATTTCCGGCGACTCATCTCCTCCTATTCTCATCAAAAGCTTGCAGATATTGGACCCCTGTCCATGATTCCAGACCGGTTTCCCGGTCACCATCTCTGCCACTAAACACCCAAAAGCCCAAATATCCGCCGGAGACTCGAACTCTTGCTCGTTCACGGATTCCGGCGACATGTAAAGTGGAGTTCCCCGGACTTCGACTCTGTTTCCGGTCGGCCCCGCCTTTTTGGCAAGTCCGAAATCCGCAATCTTCGCCGCGCCATTTTCAAAAACAAGAACATTGGCAAGCTTTACATCGCAGTGAACAAACCCTTTTGAATGAACAAACCTTAGCCCTTTAAGAACTGCTCTGGCATATCGTCTAGCATCAACCTCCGGCAACCGGCCGCCGTTTTTCTTGAGCTGATCGGCCAAGCAGCCACCGCTGGCGTACTCCAAGAACAAGTTGTAGAACGCCGTGCCATTTTCGAAGGTGTGATCGTCTCCAAAGCAGCGGACAATTTGCGGGCAGGAGCCGATTTGGCCGAGGACTTTCTTCTCGTTCTTGAGCAGAGCAGAGAAGGAGGCTTCAGAGGACTTGACGGCCATCAATGGTGGGATTTTAGAAGAAGACTGGTTTTTGGGTTTTGCTGAGTTGACGGTGGCAAAGCTTCCACGGCCGAGTTGCTCACCTCGAATCCACTCCATGGTTGATTTTTTTTTTTTTTAGTTTCTTTGAGAGGAGGAAAACATAAGCAGAATGAGTTTGAGCAGCCAATTGAGACACGAAGCCCTATTTATAGACCAAGTAGGAAAGAAAGGAAAAGAAATTTCCTATGTGAATTTGGTAAAATTGGTCTAAGATGATTGGCATCTTTAAAGCACGTGATAGGCAAGGATATATTGCGAAATTCGGACTGCTTTCCTATTTTGGCTGTCACTCAAAACGTGGTTCATAATGTTGATCTTGAAAGATTTTTTGCTTATTTGAGTGTATAGAGGGGATGTGCCCTAATTAAGATTCAATGATTTTTGCTGGTTTGGTAATTAAACACTGTATCCGCAACTATTGAAAAATCTGAAATTTGGTGGAAATATATCTTCAATCAGTTACTATAACATCATCACATTCAATGGATTATTACTTGAATTTACTGGAAAGTATATATCGTTTAGTTAATAATAGTATTATCACGTAATTCATGCATAATAATAGTCGTAATTTTCAAAACTCTTTGGACGTTAAACCAACTAAGTTATCATAATCTATCTCAATAATCTAACGTTTATTATCATAGAATCATTAATTCACGTTTAAAACCATACATACTTTTGATTGATTGATAATAGAATGCATAATACACGAGATTTATCATGGAATACTTGCGAAACATGCACTCCCCCCCCCAAAATAGCTCTTAATTCCTCCCTTTTGTTTGTTGAAGAAGGTACGTAGGGGGCAAGGGCATCTTGTATGTTACTTCAAGAAAAAGAAATGCATTGAACTCTTGTAGCCAAACGTTACATTACATGAACTAATTTTGCGGCATTTTTCTTCACTCACTTTCATTTGAGTATGGAAATATAGAAATACAATGCACCTTTCGGTCCCTTTCCCCTCGTGAAAAAACAAAACTGAAATGTAAACAAAGACATGCTTGCATTTCACAACATGTACTGTTTGGCACAATTGACATACCAATTTCTTTAAATAGGGTAGTAAAGATTTATAAATAAGCTGATATAGAAGGGGCCAGAAACTGAGAAACACATGTGACATGTGTGAACCAACTCACATAATATGGGCACATGTTATTCTAAACTTTTCCCAAACATAAAAATGAAAACCGACACAATTTGTTTGCATCTACCTGCTTCCTCACAACTGTTAGATCGCAACCTTCTTCTCTACACTTGTGCTTAAAGAAATGTCAAATGCCACACTTAATTAGTAGGTGTAGATTGACTAAGATATGGAAATCTATTTATAATTAGGTGTGTTTTGACATGCGCTTTAGGAGAAAACAGAAGGGCTGCTTCAAAATAGTAAACCAAGCATTGCGTAAAATACTAATCCTAGGTCCCTAACCACCGCAACTATATTGGAATCAAACAAATGAGTAAGGCCAAGATAATAGCTTAGTTCCTAATGCCGTCTTTTATTATTGGTTCCAAGAAAGAATTAATATGCTTTACCCCAATTGTTATTGACTAAATATGTTTATCAAGTCATAACCATTATCTCAAAATCGTCTATTAAAAGTGAAGATAATTTACGTTGTTTGGAGAGAAACATTATCTGAATTTATCTGTGATGTTTTCTATCTTAACGTACCCAACATTATGACGTGTGTTGTGTTGTCGTAACTTATTGTGGATAAGTCGTTGTATATATGTAATTTCGCTTCTCCCTACATTTATGAAATTGTACATATTATTTATTTCGGTCTGTGTTACTCTCTATATTCTCTGGCTTAGAGTAGTTGTCCATAAAGACTTTTACAAATCATTCATAAGTCTTTACCAAGAAAAAGAAAATCACTCACATGTAAACTGTTGTTATGTTTAACCAAAAATATCCTAAATCAAATATTTTTCTGGTATTTTGAATCTTATTTAAATAAACTTTGAATAAAAAGGTAAAATATGAACATATTTATTGAATTATCTGTGAATGATCAATGCAACGATAACTTATCTAATCGAAATAATATGCAATCATAGTTTAATGCTGGAGTTGTCATAATGAAGCATTACTTGAGTAACAAGATATTATCGAGTTAGGAAACCCATTCCCTAGGGTTGTAATTAACTTCCTATTCTTTAGGACACACTCCAAGTCCCACTCTTGTCTATACACAGCCTGAGAACAGCCTTTGCAACTTGTACTTTCCATAATTGTGGTCAGTAGCAGCCTCTGGCATGTTGAAACTTCCAAGGTCAGGAAATAATAGGAAACAATAAACCCTAAAGAATATATTTTAGAACCTCCCCATAATAAAAGAATAAGAATAGACGGCCGGGATATGCAAGTTGCCCACCCAAACTGGTAAAGCCAATTGTGTGCAAAACCACCCAGACCAAGCAAAGGGGCAGCAAAACCAGTGGGCAGCCGCAGCAGCCAAGTTGCGTGCGCAGTTCATGCAAATCCTAGAGAAGAAAAGGAAGGCGAGGTCACGTTTGTAGTTATAAATCTGCAGCAGAGGGGCTTTAACATGCTTGGCTCCCAAGTGGGCACGTTTTGTAGGATAAACAATGTTATCGGGTCTGGTCTGGTCTGGTCTGTTGAGCACCGCATGTTAACGCTTGGAAGTTTGGAACCAACCGTAACTGATAACTCTGGACTTCGGATCTTTCTACTTTTGGGTTTTGATGCTGGAAAGGGAGTGTGGAATGGCTTAAAAAGTTCCTTTGATGTAGGAGAAGTGTTTGGGACGACATGCATAGCACCTTTTACTGATATTCTCAAGCGGTGGTACCAAAAGAGATACAATAGAGAGGCATGTTGGATTTAGGGCAGCCTCTGGCATGTTGGATTTAGAACAGTAGCTATAGAGAGGCTACTCAGGCCCCCAGACCCGCAGTCAGGACTTCTAAACCCGACGCAGGGTCCGGGAGTAAAGTATGGACACTTGGTTCCGCGTCCGGACATGTCTTACTTATAATCAGGGCCTGGGAACCGGGGATGACAGCTCCCCAAACAGGGGCCGAAACAGCCCAGCAATATGTGCAGAAGGGGGCCAGACCCACATCAAAGGGTGAGACCAGTTCTCATACCTGGCAGCCTATATATGAGTCTCAACTACCCTCATTAATAGGTAATCAATAATTCAACTACTCATTCCCGCTTAAGTTATCAGTTTATCCCAACTATAATGACTTAAGCATCAGAGCAGAATAGACTGGACCTCCCGGTATTCCCTTAGTTAGCAGGATTTGCAGGAAGGAATAACACCAAGGTTCACCGGTCTATGTGAGTCTACGGATTCAGACAGAAACAATTGACGTCGTCTGTGAGAAGAGTCCAAAAAGTTGTGTTGTCCTACCAGCGGGAGGGGAATCGATCAGCCTACGGATCGCAAAAAAAAAAGTTACGTGGCAAGTATGTCTAGAAGTACAGAAGAAAGGAGGGAAAGAAATCCAGAGGAGGACCGGCAGATTCTGGGGCCGGTGCTTGCCAAAATCCCGGAGGTGGGGCATGAGTAGCCCGCTGGTGGCTGCAATCAGAACGCTGTCACCAACTGTGATCCAGGCAGTACGGTCGGTGAATACAAAGGAGATGCGCACGGGAAGGGCCCGGAGGAAGCCCACCAAGTCTTGGGCCGGGAACCCTTACCAGCATCCCCCGGTGTCCCGAGCAGAGAGGAAGATAGGCTGGCCGGCAGCAACAGGCAGGATGATGTTTCCGGTCCCAGCCAGTACGATATGGCGGGAGAGATAGAAGAGATGAGAGCGGAAGTCAACCGCTTGCGAGCAGAGAGCGACAGGGACATGGCAGAAGCCCATACCCGGTATCAAGACATGGAAGTGGTGAATGTCGCACTGGTGGCTGCCTTGGAAAGAGGACAACAGCGCAATGTCACTCTGAAAAAAACATTTGCGCCGCCGCCAAAAGAGTCCCCACACCAGGAGGTGGGACAGGCATTAGGGGGAGAGAGAAACACCGGCGTGGCGGGAGAGGGGTTCCCGACAGACACAGCGCCACCAGAGATCGTCCCGGCCCCTCGGCGGGAAAGCGGTTCATTCGAGGATGATACCATAAGCCCAACCACACAGGCATTCCAAATACTATCTAACTCGGTGTCAGATATGAAGGTCCAGATGGAGGCCAACGAGAGGAAGGCTGTGAGACCGCCGGAGAGCACGCGGTTCAATGAGTGAGCCGGGCCCTTCTCACCGCGGGTTCTGAAATCCGGAAGATCAGGCACCCAAAAATCACTAAAGCTGACATACTCTGGGGCCGATTGTCCATACCAGTACCTGGACAGCTTCCGATTCCAAACGTGTGCTAAGGGTTACTCCGACGCCGTCTGCTGTAATATATTCCAAGAGACCCTGTCCGGGGAGGCACTCAACTGGTTTTACGAGTTACCGGTGAACTCTATAGAGACATTCGAGCAGTTGGCCGACAGATTCGTAGGCCGGTTCATATTAAGGGTCGAAGGGGCCCGGACCTCGACAGTTCTCTTTAACTGCAAGCAAGCAGCCGGCGAAAAGCTGAGAGCTTTCGTTAACCGTTGGCAAACGGCCACTGCCGGGGTCAGGAACCTGGACAAGGAGATTGCTGAATCGACTTTCAAGCAGGGTCTCCATCTCGAAAAGTTCTCGTACGCTTTGCGGGTGGAGATCCCGCAGGGTTACGATGAACTGATGGCAATGGCTATCAGGCACGCCCAGGCGGACCACGAAACTTATGGGAGTCGCCAGCACAAGAGAAGGCAGGAGGAGCCGGTGCCTGCCCGACAGGAAGTCAGACACTGGAAGCAGGGCCAAGACCGAGGAGCTTCATCTGACAGAAAGCCTAGGAGTTGGGGGAACCAGCAGCGCCGGAGGGACAATTTTAACACCCCCCAACAAGGTGGAAAGCCCTCGTCCTACCAGCAAACCTGCCCCTGGCTATCATGCCAGCAGGACGACAAGAGTTATTCTCCACCTTAACCTCTTCTTACGAGGATATCTTGTATGAGAACGGGAACAACATCCCTCCGCCGCCAAAGAGAAAAACCTAAAGGGGAACTTGACCAGGGCGCAGACCGGTAAATACTGCTCCTACCACGATGAAGCCACACACCGGACAAACAACTTCCTTGCCTTGAAAACAGCAATAGAGGGACTAGTCCGAAGCGGCAACTTGCAGCGGTATCAAGGAGAACCCGGCATGTAGGGACTGCGCGGGACCGAGACTTCTATCCCGCGACACCGAGGCTCGTATGACCGGTCGAAATCTTAACCGCCCGCTCAAACCCGCGCCTCCCCAAGTTCAAACCCTTAGAGAAGCTCAGCGGTCCGACAACTTATCAGCCCGAGAATAAAATGCTAATTTTTCCAACACAATTAGCTAGGCATTCCAATCGGCTCGACTGGTGTAATTTCAAGAGTCGTCTATTCCAACTTTGTTTCCAAGTGAATACAAAGGGCAAATCATTGGTAGCCAAGTCGAGCAAATTGAAAAAGGCATAACGCAAGCTCAGCCAAAATATCCCTTCATTAAAACTCAAGCCAATGTTTACAGGGGACTATGCCACCGGCAAGCAAACCGGTGGGAGTGCAAAAAAAAAAAACCACAAAAGGGGGAGAGAGGGGGGGGGGGGGGGGGGGGGGGGGGGGGGGAGTGTACGAAGTATGGAGTTGCTAAGGCACTTCCGCCTGCTCCCCCTCTTCAGCAGCCATTCCAACCGCTGCATCCTCCCCAACCGGATCGGTTTCTCCCTCCGGGTCCTCTTCCACATCATCCTACGTCGGCGGTAGTTTTGAGGCGTCGAGATAGCCCTTAGTCTTCCAGTCGTTAAAGGCATCGGCTATCCCCGCCTCCCGGGCCCGTTCCAACAGGTCAAGAAGCTCATCACTTTGCTGATACTTCTTAACAGCCCGTTGGTACAGCTCCGGGTCATTCTCATCGACCGCCCCACCGGCAGATGCAGAGGCCGTGGCCACCTGCCGCTGGAGCTCCTCGACCTTGTTCTCCAGCTCGGCCCTCTCCTTCTCCAGGCCCTTCTTCTTCTCTTCAAGAACCTCGACTTGGGCCTCCAGGCTGGCCATCTGCTTCCTGGCCCTCTCCTCCAACTGGGCCTTCTCCCGTTGGAGCTTGGATTTCTCCACCTCTAGGAGGTCACGGACGCTTGTCAACGCCTCCACCTGCTTCTTCAGCTCGAGCAACTCTTCACTTGCATCTAACTGATACAAGTTGTACAACAACTACAGTTTGACAGGCACCGGTTAGAAAGTAACGAAGCATAAAATAATGTTAGACGAATACCAGTGGCAGACTATCCTTATCTGGATGGCCATCTCCTTGCTTTTCCGCCGGTGCCCCTCCGGCCGGCCTTCCGGAGCCCCAGTCTTGTCCAGCTCCATGCCCCTCATATCCACAAGCAGGATCCGGACGAACGGCTCGTCCGGACAACCGTGCTCCGGTCCCAGCTCCGTAGCAGGAGTCTTCTCCACCACCGACGAGCCTGTGCCCGGAGCGGAAGAGCTAGAGGCCACAAGAACCTTGCCTTGGGCGGTAGTGGTGCCACCACTTGTCAGCTTTAGTCGCTTGGCCAAGCTCTAACCAGTCGATCGGCCTGTAAAAGTAACAAGCGCGGAGACCGGCAGCTTCCGAACCCTCCTCATCTTTTAACCCAGATCAACCTGCAAGGAAGAAGATCGGGCGGCAGACAAAGAGGACCTAGTGACAATAGGCACCGGTCCCAGTCGCCGGGGAATCTTTGCAGCACCACCCGGGGGCTTGGACGGCCCACCAGGAGTCTTCCTCGATCCAGACGCCACAAGGCGTCCAGCAGCATGAGTCTTTACGCGTTTTAAGGCTTAATCCTCGTTCGCAACATCCATGGCCACAGGTTCCTCGTGTATGGTTAACTCGCCGGTTTTCCGGTTTACGTTGGCCCGCCCTGCGGCGTCTCCTTTCTCCTTTAGTTTGGAGACAAGATCCTAATTGTCCATAGACAACGTTTCATTGGGTTTAATGGGCGTCTGGGAAGATACTCCTGCAGAACACCAAGTAAAGAGGTTAGACAAAACACCAACTTACTCAACGGGAACATGCACAATCAATTTACATCCCACCACCCACCGGGATTCCCCCCCCCCCCCCCCCCCCCCCAGGCAACACAGTTCCAACACCTCCCGCCGGATGAAGTTGTAGGAACTCCGCTCCAGGTCGGACCAGCACCCAAATACCCGGGCGATTCTATCCCTCTCCAGGACAGCTCGTACGACTGATCGCCGATCGGCTGAAAGGCCCCGGGAACGCAGTAATTCCTACTCCTCTTCTACCAATTCCCCTCCCCCCCACCCCCCCATCACCACCTTATTCCTCTAGTTATTGTTGAGCCAGGAGGGCAGGCGGGTTATCACCGGCTTATAGTCCCGGGTGGAAAAACTCACACACCCCCGGGCTTTACTCTTCTTTGAGTACGTCAGCCTGTACAGGGCCCAAAACTCCTCCACCGTAGGGAAGTTCATATCACACAGCCAATAGAGATAGCCTAGACTCAATAGTTTCCTCTACTGGTTCCTAGGAAGCTGTGCCGGTGATATCCACATACTGCATAAAGTTTGACAGCGGGAGAGAGAACCCATGCCGGAGCTGGTTCTCATGAATAGCAACCCAACCTTCCTCCGGGTTGCAGGCCGACTCCCCTGCATACAGAGACCGGAGATCTACCTCTCCGGGAATACTCCACATTGCACGAAAAGCGGCAATCTCCCCAGGACTTGAAGAGCCCTCAAGCTCATCACAGCCTATAGTATTATTCTCATCCATAAGTGTGTAGCGCGGGGCGCGTGCTGGGTGGGTAGTGCCCAAGGACACTTAATAGGGAGCATCCTCCTGTCCTAGAGACTCAGACGATGACGCCTCACTAGTCGAACGGGCGACGACATTTGGCCCCGAGGAGGAGGAGGCAAGCCAGTCCTCCATCCTCTCTTGGTCGTCCGTCAACGGTCGCCTGACAACCGATTCAGAGGTTTCACTAGAGCTCCTAGAATCCATGTAACCTAGGGGAAGAAAAAAAAAAAACCCTATGGCCGGTCAGCAGTACAACCTAAACAACGGCCGCTGGGCAGCACAAAGCATGTAATGCCTCAACACAGCCCCACAACGACCACTGGGCTTATCAGCCGAAAATTGCCAGATCTCGCTGAGATTCGATACCAGTGGGGTTCCATCCAACGGGCAAACCAAGATACAACCAGGTGTCAATCAGATCAACCCACGAATAAGACAAAAGAAAGTTTCAGAATCACAAGGGCAGAACCCACCGATTGGTATGCACGACGACGGAAACTCAACAGCTGGAACAAACGCCCAAAGTCTATTCCATCCTAAGGTTGAAATATTCCAACGGTACAGGCATTCTAACTTATATTCCAACAGTTAGAGGTATCCCAACATATATCCCTACGGTACGAGGCATTCCACCTGTTGAGCTTATTCCACCTTTACGGCCAGCGGCAACGGCTAAAACCGAGAGATTTGATCCTCTCATACAAGATGAATCTTCCAGCAGGCTAAAAACCATGCGCATGTTTTATTTCACCGTCGGGCAGTTGACTAAAGCCAAGAAACAACGGCTAGGTATCCCACCGGAAGAACTCTTCCTCTAACACAGGAGACTTCTTCCCGCAGGCTAAAAACCCTGCAGGAATATTATGTACAGGCTACGATATTCCAACTGTAATACATGTTCCACCTAAACGCTACGGCATCCGACGATATAGAGCCTGCTCAAACTAAAGGCTATTCGTCGGTACATCCAGCTTGAACCATTGGCTGCGGAATTCCACCGGCCAGGTCTGCACTTGCTTATCGCTCATTTCTATGGAATAACCGTTTGTGCGAACCGAGACATTCCTACGGACAGCCTTGTACGACCTACGGGCTCCAAGTACCACCGGAAGATTTGATCCTCTCATACAGGACAACTCTTCCCGCAGGCTAAAAACATTGCACATACCTCACGCCTGTAAGCACAAAAGCTGAGAAACGATCGGGGATGTTGGCCAATACGAACACAGGGCCGCTTCACCCCACCGGGAGATGTGATCCTCTCATACATGATAACTCTTCCCGCAGGCTAAAAACCCTGCACATACCTCACGCCTGTAAGAACAAAGGCTGAGAGACGATCGGGGATGTTGGCCAATACGAACACAAGGTCGTTTCACCCCACCGGGAGATTTGATTATCTCATACAGGACAACTCTTCTCACAGGCTAAAAACCATGCACATACTACACGCTTGCAGGAACAAAGGCAGTCAAACGTGGAGACGGCGCCCAATGCTTACTCTGGTCCCATGCCACCCCACCGGGAACTCCTCTAACACATGACACATTTTCCGCTGGTACCAAGCTGCCAAACATCAAAGCACCCCATCTAATACACCCGCTGACCGTAGCGGGTACTGTTATAATGTGAGGAACTTGGGGGACTCGCTCCACCCATACACCATACTCATCCGGTTTTCCCGGGGCATAGCATGGCATGGCGGATTTCAACGCCACATTATCATCATCTCATACACTACATCTTCTACCCGTATGCAACTGTCACCATGAACATCATAACCGTGCACTCATCACATTATGCATCGTCATAACATGTTTATTCGAATGCCCGGCCAAGCCCAATCTTAAACGCGAACTTGGGGGGCTAGGGCACCGTTGGGTTTCGTATCTCAGCGGGTCTGCGAGCCTGTAAAGCAAGACAGATTTAAGTCCCCATTCAAGATGGCACTTGACTGGGAACTTGGGGGACTTGGTGACAGTAGCCATAGAGAGGCTACCCAGGCCCCCAGGCCCCCAGACCCACAGCCAGGACTCCTGGACCCGGCCTAGGGCCCGGGAGCAAAGCATGGACACCTGATCCCGCGCCCGGGCATGTCTTACTTGTAATCGGGGCCCGGGAACCGGGGATGACATCTCCCCAAACAGGGGCCGAAACAGCCCAGCAATATGTGCAGAAGGGGGCCAGTCCCACATCGAAGGTAATCAATACTTCATTATGAGTCCCAACTACCCTCATTAATAGGTAATCAATACTTCAACTACTCATTCCCGCTTCAGTTATCAGTTTATCCCAACTATACTGACTTAAGCATCGGAGCGGAATAGACCGGCCCGCCCGGTATTCCCTTGGTTAGCAGGATTTGCAAGAAGAAATAACACCAAGGTCCACCGGTCTCTGTGAGTCTATGGATTCAGACAGAAACAGGGTCCATAATGTTTTTTTTCTTTCCAAACTCAATTTTTAATTCATCACGAAATAGTTACAAAAGTGACTAGAACAATACAATCAGATAAAACTACAAGATTACGTACTAGAGCACAGTCCAATACAAATTAAATTTCAGACTATAAATCTATAAAACAAACTCCGACTAACAGAAAACATATACCAATTAAATTTCATACTATAAATCTATAAAACAAACTCTGACTAACAGAAATCATATACCGACTAAGAAAGACAATAAAATAACAAGCTACGCAAAATATAAAGACAAAATATAAAATTATTTGAGCTTGAGTTCTGATCAAACCGTGAGGAATAACTGTTTCTCATGGTACTTATGAAATGTTCAACCCTTATGTATATAATTTTGAAATCATATTTGTTGAAAGTAATTAAAACACTTGCAAAGAAAATGAATCGTACTTTTTGTATCTATCTTAATTCATGAATTACAAACTAATAAAACTAGTGTATTGCATGCCCAAAAATATTACACAAGTTGTTGTTATTAGACTACTTAACTAATTATTTATGTCTATCCGTAAAAACGACGTAATATTACACTAAATTTCGATGACAAACCCTAACCATGACGATGTCGACTTATATGCAACTTGCGTGGTCATATATGCTCCCAACACCAAAGTGGACTGACCTGCCCAGTCCTCCTAACAAATTAACAATACAGTTGAAGACGGCAGAGCGCCTTGAAGTTTGAAGAGCAGTTAGCCAAGTTGGCATGCAGCAGCAGAGTGCAGAGTCGTGCATCCTCTGCAACCTTAACCTGAAGGAACATGCATCCATATCACTTCGATTCACTTCATCATCCGTCTCTGCAGTCTAGGCCGGCGTCTTGGGGTCCCAACCTTTTTGGATTTTATTTTCTGAATGTGTTAATTTCAAGCCAAGCTGAACATACTAACATTTATGCCGTCATATATGTCACACATATGGATTTTTAAGAAGGCATATACTGGGGAAGGGGGAGAATAAAGCTTGTTTAGGTGAAACATGATGCCCTGAATCCTGATGGCTTTGCCCGATTGATCCTATTGTTATTGTAGCGCGCCACTTATTCCAGCAATCGCTTTCGTTTCTTTTATATGTACCTAAGTGTTGGGGCTTGTTTATCATCAAAAGTGGGATGCTTCTACTTGCAAAGTTGCAATTACTAATTAGGCAATTTGCCCTCTGGCTTTTGGGTCGTCATTGAAAACAAAGCATTCTGTCACCAATCACCAATGCAAAAGTGGATGCACACAAGTTCCCCCTAACTCTTTCATGTACCTCAAGAGTCAAAACAACATTATGTTCCATAGTAGTTCTTCCATCTTATCATATAAACCTAAATCTTAAAAGCTATATAATTACCGATCACTTGTTTTATGTAATGTTCTCCAAACGATACATCTTTCTATTATCAGTATAGTTGACAGAGAGTTTCACGATTAACATTTGATTAGTGTCGTTCATGTGTAACTTTTCATTAATTATCGGCTTTAAAATGAAAGTGAAATAATTGCTCCAAATTATGAGACTCGACTCATATCAGTTATCGTTTGATCGTTTAAAATTTAGAATTTAACTCTTAAAAAGTTTGAAAAGACCCTAATGTTTATATTCCACATTCTTAGAAAGTATACTTTGACATCGAAGTCCATTTGACCAAGCATGTGTATCTGAATTCATCCATTCGCATGTACGTACTTATAAACATCGTTTCGTTGACATATGGGATGAAGTAAGATAACCTTTTTCATTCGTTTGTCAATGATATTGACAATTCCATGTTTCCATTTAGGCCTATATTTTACCAACCAAGTCTCCTCTCAATATTGATAAGCTTCAAAGCACTAATACTTTACATAGAGCAACCAAGTCCAACTAATAGTCCTCCAAATACACATGTGCCCGCAGCTTAGGACTATGAGGTCACCCTTGACGTACCCCAAGAAATGACTACGCATGCAGAGACTAGTGTGACATTCCAAACTATGTAATATACATTCACATTTAGGCATGTTAGATAAATATCAAAGTCGCCGTCCAGAAAAGAAATGTCAAGTCCAGGGATTTGCCGAATTCCGTCGGGAAGCATAGTAGAAATGGTGGGATTTGTCGGTTCATGAAGAAATCTAAATCCCACGTGGGATTTAGATCCGCAGAACCTTCAAAAGCTCTCTCTCCCAGTGTTGCTGATACTTGACGGCGACGCCGACGGTGACGGTCCCTCACCGGTCAATTCACACCCCAAACATGAGCTTACGGGCCATATTAATATGCATTTAAATGAAAACTGTATAGTATAGTTTAGCCACCGCAGAACACCAATGTGGTGCACCAACTAAGGTCAGGGTTCGAGTGCGAGTCAATCTGTCCACGTCTATAATGGGGTAATCTTTATCGGGTCGGAGCCATGCATGAATTCGAAGGGTTGAGGTTCGAGTGCGAGTCAATCTGTCCACGTCTATAATGGGGTAGGTTTTATGGGGTCGGAGCCAATGCATGCATGAATTCCAAGGGTTGAGCTTCATTAGCTTCGTTGAGGTTTTCTTCTATTCTAAGTGACCGGTTGTTCATGCCAAGAGGCAGCCCTTATTGATATGACCCTTGGCCTAAAGATCGATCATGATTGGGAGATCGGCTACTTGGGTTTGTTTGGGTGCGTGGTGTGAGATTTATGTGTTTCTTTCAGGTTCTATTATTGTAGGTGCAAACTTACAAGTTACAACTGGGAAAGTTGGTGATAGCTAGGAATAGAATAGCTAATGGGATGCAGACAATCCCGTAAAATATCTTAATCATAGCGATAGGTATGAAATGAAGTACCGAAAGGTACGTAGATCATTTGAGAGCGGACATTTTTGCACATCAACATTGCAAATTGATTATTGATCAGCCAGTTGTGGTTTGTGGTGTGAGTTGGTTGATTTTAACACAAAAATGAAAAATTAACAAAATCGAGCGAACCAAGCAGACTAATACAAATCCGGTTCATATTTCTACGATCATATTTTCTCCTCTAGATATGAATATAACAAACTTTTAGAGCTCTATACCGCAAAACAGCATACAATATATAGAAAGAGGGTTTGGCTCTATAGACTTGAAGACAAACTTTGACGAGTGAAGGAGGCTTACATCTATGGGGTGGTCTCAATTGGACGTTACATCAAGACAATCATAACCTAGCACCCATGATAGTAAATTATTCTATCATTTTCTAGTGATCAAAAGATCATTTAATCATGAAAATTCTTATGCAATGCCTTTCATTGAAAGAGATGAAAAAAAAAATATATATCATGGGGAATGCGAGCTTCTTGAATACTAGCTAGTTTTCTTATCTCTTCATAAACAACTCTAACCAAAATATAGATCGGCCCAACCCACGAACAACCCGATGTGTTTATCAG
This sequence comes from Potentilla sterilis, assembly GCA_963682095.1. Classification (NCBI taxonomy): domain Eukaryota; kingdom Viridiplantae; phylum Streptophyta; class Magnoliopsida; order Rosales; family Rosaceae; genus Potentilla; species Potentilla sterilis. The sequence continues at coordinate 37,544,418 of OY821764.1, forward strand.
GTTATGCACCCAATGTGTTTGGGTATTACTTGTCGGCCGTCATGCACCCAATGTGTTTATCAGGTTATGCCTTGATCCTTTTCCTTGTAACAACAGGTAATGTACTAGTTGAAGGAAATGAAACAGAAGCATATCATATTCTTTCACCTATTTTTTTTTTTGTAAATCCTGAATATATGGATTTTGATTTGTCATCCTCTTGTAGATTGACATGAGTACTCATTATAAGGTTTATTGGGCCAAACGGTGTGCAAGTTACTCCTAAAACATGAAAATTTCAAGCTGGGTCACAGATGGCTGTACTTGTGCAGTTGTGCTGCAAATATAAGCTTGAAGTCTTTTGAACCAATTTAATAGATATAGAGCCTCTATATGAACCTAAAATTCCGATCAGTACTACCACTGCCAAGACAAATTGAATGAAGAAAATATACAACTCCCCAGTTTTAATCACATATATGTTCAATGGTGGACTGGTTGGCCATGGATTGTAAGGAAATATAGAAGGCCTATTATTGGTAGTTTCCAATTCATTTAACTTTGTACAGGGGCTGCCTAATACTGCAGCATATGCATAACTCGTACATATGGTTACATAGCATCATTACATTAGAAAATCTAAGTAGAATGGCCCTCCTAGGGGAGAGAAGTATAAAGGCAATTATAATTCCCCAATGAAGTAATCAATAATCAAGAATCCAAGATCGTATTTAGTATTCATAAACAATAGCAAACTATAAAGGCTTGAATCTATTGATTGATGCACTTCAATAAAGCTCACAGACCCAACAGTACTGATACTGCAGTGCCAGGCACGAGTAAGCTGATATAATGATTATAGCCAACAACTGGACCATTTCCTTATCTACAATCTGCTTAAAGTTTCATAATTTAATGGAGTAGGTTGAGGGTTGTTGGTATTGTTAATCTCAATTGTTGATATGATTACTGAAGATCTTACTAAAGGATCAACATCAACAATGATCATTGCATCATCTGTATAGAGAATCTAACGAGAAATATATATGGTTCTTGCTAAATACCAATTACAAGCTCTATATAATCATAATCAAACAATTACAATGTAGCATATTATAAAACATAAGTAGTTAGATCTGCAAAACACAGCGTCACAATCTTAGTCCTGAAGCAACAAGTAAATGCCCAGAAGTAGCAACAACCTACTACCCACAAACTTGAACTACTACAAACATCGAACCCAACAAACCCAGCTGAAGAACACGAGAAAAATACTACCAAATGGACCCGGCATTTTCGAAAGAACACTTCACCTTCTGCAGCGAGTGATCCTTGAGCAGCCTCTGGTGTAAGGATGAACTGGGCCTCTAGCTTTGAAGCAGTTGTTGGTGTAGTAAGACCTCCCCGACCGAGGCGGGCATGGGATCCTATTCGCCGAGAGCGCACCGTAAGAAATGTAGTACCTCATTCTCCTCCAGAACAGAGATCTACGCCCGTATCCATTCTCCACATCTATCTCATCCTCATCGTCCTCGCTATCCTCCTCATTGAATTGTTGATATATTGTCATTGCTGTAGCAAGGTCCAAATTGTCGGCAACTAGCTTCACGCTCGGCTCATCGAGCTGGGCCCTGGCAGAGTGGCCGTCAGGGCCCAAAACGAGAAAGGCGAGAAAGAAGCAGAGGAGATAGTGTAGAGATGGAGAAGCCATTAGAAGTTGAGGGAGCGGAAGAAAGGTGCAATGAGACTAGGCTAAGTTGAGTTGGGGGTTTTGAACTGAGGTCTGAAAATCTAAGGCGGATTTTGGGGGTTAGGGAGTGAGAGAGAGAGACAAAGGGGGCCGAGGGTCACATGCGAGTGGAAGAAGGAAAGGTGAGAGCCAGCTGTGAGCTTCATCAATGTAACAGTACGGGTTGAGTTAGGGTGGTTTGGTGTGGGAGGGTGTAGGTTATGGGAGGTTCATGTTGCGGTGAGGTTTTAGTGTTTGGGATTTGAGTGGGGAGTGTGGAGAGTGGGGTGGTTTGGTTGGTGGGAGTAGCTTTGGGAGCGTGAGATGCGGGACAGGTAAGTGTGACCTTGAGTCGGGCATATAAATCAGATTAGGGATACGACAATGTTGTTGGTGCTAGATTACGCGGCTTGTCGTCATATGTCGTTTTTCTTGGTTTGAGTTTATGTGTCGTTTAAAGTAAGAACTAACTGTGATCTTTGTTTTAAAACCTCTGATAATTAACGAAAATTGAAGTATTAAAATGAGGTAACAATCATTCATAATTTCCTTTTGATATATATATATATATATATATATATATATATATATATATATGACTTCTTGACTAAGAATCTCCGTACTAATCCTTATGGTGCAGATTTGATATTTTGACTAACTTTTCGATTGAATTTTTACATCTCCACGTTTTAGTTTTTAGGTACTCATGTATAGATTATTTCTGCAAATTTTCAGCCAATTTGATAACCATTAGCATATCAAACTAGATTAAAACAAATGGACAAACTGCATTTTGTCAAAACTAAACCGTTCATGTTTATGATAGGAAATCACACTTTTGAATACTTTAACGATTATCAAATTGGCTGAAATTTTACAGACATGATCTACATATGAGTACGTAAAGACTAGACGGTGGAGATGTAAAAATTCAATTGAAAAGTTAGTCAAAATATCAAATCCGCACCATAAGGATTGGTGCGGAGGTCCTTAACTGAGAAAGTTCATATATATATATATATATATATATATATATATATATATATATTACTTTGTTTGCTCAGAATATTTTCAGTTAAACTGAAGCTTATGGGTTAGTAACTTAGTTTGGTTGCATTTGTGGGAGCTAAACTGTGAGTGTCGTGTTGTATTTGTGGCAAGACAAAGCCGAGGTCATATGATAATCGGGCGAAGGAAGCGAGACCAAGCCGAGCCACTAGAGGAGTGGCGAAGGAGGCCCAGGCGGAAAAAAAGATACAAAAACTTTCGTATTCACTCGTATACACTTTTTTATCTTATTTATTTCTTGAATTAAAGTGTCAGTGTCATTAACACGAAGAGAGTTGACTTTAGTAAATACGAGGGATGAGATATGAAACTCAGACATCAGCCAATTGAATTCTCATCTTGACCAACACTTTGTACAAGTTTTGTGGAGTCGGTTAGTGTTATCAAAGCTAGACTTCGTTAGAAACTTAGAATAGTATATCAAAATGCAGACAACAATACCAATCACATGTGAGAAATGACAACAAAGGAAAGAGTTATATACCTTAGGCCCAAGTTGTGCTCAAACCTCGTGGGCTTTACTAGGAATTAAACTTATTTTTGAACTTTGTTGGATCAAGAGTTGCAGTATTTAGGAAGTGGGCTTCCAAAACCGATGTAAATACTGGCCTGTCCATATGGCCTTCGTCATTATGTACAGCCGGTTGAGGTCTGTTATACTATACAGGCCATCATTTTTCTTGGTTCAGCACATAGTTAATCTAATCCTGCTAAAAACCATTGTGGAATATCAAAGGATCTACAATCAACCAGTACATGATTTTGTTAAATTGATTAATTGTTCCGGGCTAATAGTACTGACTACTAAAATTAGAGTTAGCTAAGATCAACAGATGTAAAAGACGCTTCATCGTAAACATTATATAGTTTTTACGTACTATAATTTCAAAATTATCACCGTTGTTAATCCAAAGAAGCCGAAAATGTGGATGGAGTTGATGTTTATGTGCATCCATTCATAGTGTTACCAATCATTTGGGACTTATGTTATTATACTAAATGGTTGATAAATGATTCAATCAACTCTTGTTTTCAATATTTTCTGACCCAAAAACAAAGAGAACCTGTTGTTTTCAACGGATACTTTCTCCAATGCGCCACTAATCCAGGTTTGCCTTTGGATTCCTCATGTTTTTGTTTTTGCTTGATGTATAAACGTTTTAGGCTGTCATTGACGTATAAGTCTTATTTATATCTCTGTTAACTGTTTCATGCTTATCTGCACCATGACTTTTATCAATGCAGACAGAGTTCTGGAGCCAGTATGCCATAGACTCCAATACAGCTCCAGATTAGCATGATTTCAACTAAGACAAGTGGTCCATTCTCTCAGTGTTTTTATTATCACCGATTCCCTTCCACTCTATCGAACACTAGCAGAAATCAACGGCACAATGTAGTACTCATTCGTAACTTTACAAGCAACTCAAATTTAACCACGCATCCAAGCCTCCAAGGCCATAGTTTGAAGGAAATAAAAGCCATGTATGATCTCGTTAATTTTTCCATTCCATTATTCTCGAGTGAATTGCAATTTGACTAAAAGTGTTTCAATATTTTAGGGTCGGATAATATATACACTGAAATGACGCAGTTTGTTTGAGTGGACAGTCAATGATGAATCCCTCAAAGAGACTTTTTTTACTTATCTTCACGATTTCATGTCACATTACTATAAATCTAATGAAATACCGTTATTTGTTTGAGTAGAACGGTCAATAATGAAACGCCTCTTATATAAACTTTATTTGCCTATCTTCACGAGTTCAAGTCACATAGTATGCATAAGATGCACTATATTATATAACATCGAATTTCTTCGCCACTATTCGAACTACCTCTTTCTCTTAAACAGATGAAGCAAAATGGTCCATAATGTTTGGAACCTACAAGGCTAATCGAGCAAGAAGGTAGTAGCTAGCTAGCTATCAATCCCAAGCAATGTGAAAAATTAATGACCTCGATGACATTTCCACCGCCAACCTTGTAAACTCCAATGTAGTATTGACTCTGCTGCCACAGTATTCAGCAAAACATGCAACTCCAAAAAGCGACTCTGCGATCCATTTCGTACTTGGCAAGGTTGAATTTCGAGGGCTCTCACTTAGATTCCTCCCACTGCGCGCCTAGTTTCAACAATACGGACTCCAATCTCTTCTGTTGCTTTCAGTTTCTCATCAATAGGCACGAAAAAGGGTTACCCTCTTAGCTATAATGTTAATATGAGAAGTAAAAGCCAGACAAGCTGAAAGGCTTCCAGTTCTACAGTACCTACTGCCCTCTGCAATTTTGGTGCAAGTAATATTAAACTTGCTGGTGAATTTCATATTAGACAGAAGAGAGCGATAGCAACTACAGAATCGGGACCACTCTCTGCGCAATCTTATTATCTTGCTTTTGCAGAAGTTGATAACTTGATATGATATGATATTCATAACAATTAATTTCTGTTTCTCATCTGTCCAGTTGATCGTTTATAAACTTATGTATCATTATTGATCATCATTCTCAATTTGCCAAGGTAAAAATTGTTCCCAAAATGCTTAAGGTTTTAGAAACTGTAAAACTATTGAAGGGTTTACTGTTTATGAACACCAGAATTCCCAGAAAGACTCTGTTTATGAGTCTGGTTTAGTTACCTCAGTTCATTTGTGTCTGATCCAATGTTACCTAGATTTGCTCCTCCTTTCGTCACTTACCTTTCGTCTGTGTCAGGATCAAAAATGGCGATCTTAATGACTTACCCTGTTCATATAAACTGAAAAGGGATTGCGCAGTGTAAAGTTTTGTTTCTATTTGTTAACAAGGAAGACATTTATGTATAGCCAGAGGCCAAATTTAGAAAAAGTGAAAGGGAAGAAGAAGCTGTACTTGTTTGGGGTCAGTGATCAGCACATCACCGTCATCTCCTAATCCTCCTAGGAGGGTGTGCCAATGGGAGCAGTGAAAGATGACCAAACCCAGCCACAGTGACCACCAGGATTGCTCAACCCCAAGGTAGAATAATATACTTAGCAGTAGGTCCAACTCACTTCACCATCTCAGTGACGCCACTGACAGCGACATGTGTTCCGCCGGAATATTTCTTCTTATCCCACCGGAGACTTGTGCCGGTGACAGTCCACTATATTTGTCGGTTAACTAATACTGGACGTGTTTGAATGTAAGATAGCAACACTAGGCATTGGCGTATTTAAGAGGAAGAGGTGAAGATAATGATAATGTGTTCGATAAATTGGTTTGATAAGACTAATAACAACGTTGATTAGACACAACTAATAAGACTAAAAACAACATTGATCAAATATACAAAACAAGTTACCGTATGAGTTTCTACATCTAATTACGGAGAAGAACAATGTTGATTAGACACAACGAAAACGAATTAAGAACAACGTTGTTAATTCGTTACAAGCTATCGTATGAGCTTCTACATCTTATTCGAAAGAAAAATACACTGATACGATATTAAAATTTAACGTTAGGATGCTGTTAATAATGGTTTCATCTGCCAAAACACTCTGGTTCAAGTAGTCTGATATCTTAAACAGCTAAACTTCTGGAGAGGGGTTAACATATTTTTTTTCTGACACATTTCATGTGACTGTGGGGGAACCCAAGCTCATGGATCTTTTTGTTTTTCAGAAAGTAAAATTTTCCGGGAAATTAAAGCAAAGACCTTTCAGTCAAAGAAGGGATCATACAGTTCATGCACCTTTATTCAATTAGTGGAAAAACTCTTATAAAGTTGAAGCCATATACCCCCCCTTAGCCAAACATAACAAACTCTTCCAGCATCATTCACCATTGGTTCACCAGAACTATCTCATCCAATGGTTGATCTTCAATTCATTGAGATAGCCCTACATGATGGGCGGTCTCTATCACATACATTAATACATTCACCAATGAATTTGAGAAAGAGTTTTCTATAGATTTCTAAGGATACATAATATAATAGGGCCTCACAATGGCTCTATATAAAGTCCTTATTCCACTTACAGAGAAGCTTAGCCTTGCTGGGTTAATCATACTCGCTTTCACTCAGTATTATATTCACTTTGTTTCAACTTTTCTCCACAGCTCTCTCTCTTTCTCTCTCTCTCTCCTTATCCCTGCACTGCAAGTCTCTGCATATACATCTCATTCTCAACCAACCCTAGTCTCTCAGCTCAGCTCAGCTCCCCCATACCTCTGTTTCTCCCACTTCCTATTTCTCTCTGTCCCTCTTTCAATCCAGGAGCGAGTAGCCAGCCATGGATATTGACATGCTTAAATCATCAGCAGCTGGTCATGATCTCCATCATCCTCATCACCACATGGACATGATGACAATGATGATGCAGCAAAGTCCTGAGTTCTACCATAATAATCCTCCTCCCACATTTTCTGAGATAGATTTCACTTGGGGATCACCAATCAGCCCCAACAACATTGGAACCACAGTGCCACAACCCATGTTCCATAATCCAACTTCACCTTCACACTCACAGCCCACATTCCCAAACCCTTCATCCTCCTCGGTCTCATTTCTAAGCGGTTCTAATCCAATCCGGTCCGATCCTATCAAACACGCTGCGGCTGCTGCTGCTGCACTGTCAATCCCCGGTTCTAGTTCATACGAAAAGAGAAACTCAATGACTGCGATGAGGGAGATGATCTTTAGGATTGCGGCAATGCAGCCGATTCAGATAGACCCTGAAGCAGTGAAGCCGCCGAAGAGGAGGAACGTGAAGATTTCGAAAGATCCACAGAGCGTAGCAGCGAGGCACAGGAGGGAGAGGATCAGCGAGAGGATTAGGATCCTGCAGAGACTTGTTCCGGGTGGGACAAAGATGGACACGGCTTCGATGCTAGACGAGGCTATACATTATGTGAAGTTCTTGAAGAAGCAGGTGCAGACTTTGGAAAGAGCTGGAGCTGATAGACCAGTTGGTGTCGGTTTCATGGGGCCTCAGTTGGGGAATGTAAATTACTCAGCTGGGTCTATGCAAATGCTTAGATGATGTTGTTGTTTTAATTTTCGATAATGTGTCATTGACTCGTTAATGTGTATGTTAATTTAAGGGGGTGTAGAGAACTTGATTGTACTCGTTACTTGTTGATTCCTAATGTTACTTTTTCAGAAGGATTCCAATGTATGCATGATTTCATGAGTTGCATTGGCAGAATGTACATCCATGCAAACACTATTCAGAAATATCCCGACTTCAACTTCAAAACATAATTAATATTTTCCAAAAAAAAAAACATAATTAATATTTTCCAAAAAAAAAAACATAATTAATATTTGCAAAAGAGAAAAAAAAAAAAACAATTGAAGCCAATAATAAATTAGTGATTCCTAGCCTGGACAAATTGTGGTTCGTCCAAAGTTCTGCAGGCAAATGTTAAGATCAGGGTTTAATTAATGAAGCTTAGAGTTAATTTTAATCCAGGATCAGGAGTAGTTAAGTGCTTGCCATGTTGTGGCGCTGACTTGGATTTTTCTATTTTCCTTTTTGTCTCTTGGTGATGTAATATTATGCTTTGTCCTAAGTACTGTATAAACTCTGTTGTATCTCGTTTTTTTTTTTGTGTTGTGATCAATAGAAGAATATCATAAACTTGCTCCAGGTTTTCTCTCTCTCTTTTCTCCATTGTTAAGCATATTTGAGCTTCTGTGATTTAACCATGGCTATGTTATCAATGTATCAGAACTTCGGCTCTTGATTCTGTAACTAGCTAGCTCATGAGCTTGTGCTGAGTTTATTGTTCATCGCTTCCGCATCGGTTGTGATTTTGATTCAGAAACCCTAGATTTGCAGTAACGTAGTTTCTATAGAATCTGTATTCATTCGAAGCTTTGGTTTTAGCTTATAGTGCTATTTCCTTCTTCTTGTGCTCAAAGTTGAAGCAAAATTGCTTAGATCTGTGCCAATTGTATGAGATTTTGCTTCGAGTGTTTTAGATCTGACTATAGACTTCAATTTTCTCTATTGATGGCTATGTGTAAATCGCTGTAGGTCTATGAAGTCTTGTAGTTCATTTGGTTGAAAATCCTCTGTGAATTTGAGATGAGATAGTCTCTAAAGATCTGTGTAGTGCTTGTGCCTATAATGCTTGTGCATAGAGTTATTTCAGTGTAGTTAGTAGAAGTGCAAAGTAGAAGAGTGCAGTGCGAAGTTTATGTGTGAAGTTAGTGAATAGTGCTTGTGCATGTAGTGCTTATTCTTGTGGTGTGTGTGCAAGAAGTTGTTTTAGTGTGGCTTGTAGGAAATAGTGAAGTTGGTGAAAAGTGAGGCTGTGAGTATTATCTAACATTCTCAAGGTTTCTATCTTGGAAGGTGTTTGATATTTGTCCTGTGTTCACTTCTTTTGCTCAATTGTGATTTTTTGTCTAAGCATTCATGCTAGAGACTCAGTCTAATGTGAATGGAAGATCAGTGAATGCTTCTCAGTCTAATGTCTCCTGTCTTCTCCGAATTTCTGACATTCAGAAATTCCACCCACCATTACAGACTCCTTTGCCCTCGTAACCAATCCTATATTAGGAAGAGAGTCCGTATCTGCAAATCCTATTGTTCCTCTCGCAGACGGAGGGGTCACCACAGCCTCAGTAATACTCAAATTAGCAAATGCCGATTCGGGTTCTAAATTCGACACTTTCTCTCGTTCTGTCATCAATAGTCTATCACATCCCGTGGCATCGTGCATAAACCATCCACAAGCACGACAAAATCCATAAACCTTCTCATAAAACAAATCAATATCAACTGACACTGAGGATGAAAAATCAAATTGCATCCTAGTACGAACGCGTCACCGTACATCAAGCTCCAACTTAATCCTTTGCACCAGTTCCCTCCTATGCAAAGATGCTTGATCAACACCAATTACATATCCCAGGGACTCTCTGATAGTGAGCAAAGCAGGAAAATTACGCAACTTGAGGGGGAGGCCTTGAATCACCACCCACGCCTCTAATGAGAACAGGGGAACTGCCTCTGCCGGACTCGCCCAGTCATAGTAGTTCAAAATCAGCATTGAGTTCCTGTAGAACCACGGCCCCCATTGAGTGCCCTGTTCCGATCAGCCACCTGATCGAATTGAAACAGGAAATGATCTCCCACTTCATGAACAGATAAACCCTTCCGCATCCTCCAAATAGTTGGGATCGTACCTTTGAACCCTAGGTAACGGTGATGTTGTCCGAGAAGCCGTCCGACCAGATAAACGTGCTTATCGATCAGTGTTGCTTGACCGGCTGCGCCGAGGCTCACCCGAGCCGAGTCCTCGCGTTGCGACGGAAGCCCTCCCATTCTCAGAGCGCTGAGACGTGAGTCTACTCACTAATCACAAATCCAAGTCAAAGAAACTCAACTACTCACTAATAACGAATCAAGTTAAACGTGACTCATGATTCTTGTTATTGATTTACAAACGAAAACCCTATCTACTGCCGCCGCTCTTCCCTCTGCCTAGACTAGGGTCTCGGCCAAGGAATGCAATATATCGGCGATATTATCGTTTTCCCCCCGAATCGGTATATCGATTCAGTTATGCTATTTTCTCGTCGAAATTTCCCGATATTTTCTGATATTTCTGATATTTCGCCAATATTTCCGATATTTCCACGAAATTTCTGATATTTTTGAAATTGACTAACCTTTCAAGAACTAATAACCCACCTAATTTTCAACACGTATTTTACTGAGGAACAACATTATACACATGCAACTCAAGATGACGACCTTGGTGACAGAATAGCAGGTCATGGATACAGTGGAGGTGCCACAAGAGGTAACTTTAATCCAAGACAAAGGGGTGATGTGAGTCTATCAAGAATTGCAGAAGATTCTTTGCCAGCTAATTTTAGCTCAATAGGTATGGATCACGGTAATTATCAACCCTACAATCATGGTCAGAACTTTACAATACCGTATCCATCATATTACTTGCCTTATGGTATGTCATCCAGTGATAGTTCATGGTCACAGACACAAACTAACTCAGATGCTAATAATCATGGAGCAACGCGTGGTCCATACTATGAGTCCCAGAATCCTCAAAGATCGCCACTTGACCCATATGGTTGGCATGTAAATCAATATATGCAGAATTTTAGAGGAGAGCAATCATTCAACGAATATTCTTCGCAGTTCACCCATGACTCTACACAAGACGATGAAGAAGGCAGTGCGAATTTCGATCCTTATCGGTCTTCTGTATGGTTTTAAAAACTTCATGTAGTTGCTTTTGTGAAATATTATGTACAAATTATGTTAAAGAGTGTGATGGTCTAGCCTCCTTTTAGGTTTCAAGCATAAATTATATATATTAAATCATATTTCAATAAATATCAGCTCTATTGACGTAGTAATTCATATAACATTTTAATAAATTGATATCTATTTGAGTTTATCAATATTTTCTTCTCACATATGATTGATAACATAGCATAAAACAACCTTAGAAAATTTCAATAAAATTTCCATGTATTTCTTATAGTTTCCGTCGTTTTTGTCAAAATTTCTAATGGATCGATATTTTTGTAGAAATATCCGTATTTTGAAACGTCGATAATTCCTCGATATCCGATATTTTACTCCTTGGTCTCGGCACAACAAATCTTACCAAAATATCCCAAATTTGTTCCAAAACTCTATTGCGGCTATGTTCGACAGGCGACCAAGTGCTCTGCGGATGAGCGGTGCGATGTCTCGGCAGGCTGATTCGGCTCGTGTGGTCCTGGGCACGGCAGGGCAGGCGGCTTTAGTCGACCGTCATGTTTATCTGGTGGGTCGATTGCTTGGACAACACCATCGTTTTCCATGTTTTAAAGGCACTATTCCGACGATCTGGTGAATGAAGAGGGGTCTCTCCATTCATGAGGCCGGTAATCGTTATATTTTCCAATTCGACCATATGGCCGATCGGAATAGGGCTCTCAGGGGAGGTTCATGGTTTTATAAGAACACAATGTTGGTGTTGAACGATTATGATCGGGAGAGTCCGGTGGAAGAGGTTCCCTTGTTTTCTCTAGAAGCCTGGGTAGCGATTCGGGGATTACCCCTGAAGCTTCAGAATAAACCAGCTATGTTGGCTATTGGTGAGTCTCTTGGCTTTGTTCTTGAGTTGGATTATGCTGCTTTGAATCGTTGGGAACCGGTACAACAGATTAAGCTGGAGATTGATGTCCGGCGTCGGATACGGTCTTGGATACAGTTTGATTTCTCACCCATTGTTTCTGTCCAAATTAATCTGTTTTATGAGAAAGTATATGATTTTTTTTGTGCTTGTGGTTTGTTTATGCATGATGTTATGGGGTGTGATAAGTTATTTCTGAACGAACGAGAGAGTTGCTTGTTTTGGAGTTTGATATGGATTTTGCTGGTTTGAGTGTCCATGAGAATGGAGAGCATGAGTTGCCGGCTGAAGGAGAGGAGGGGGCTCCATTACGGGTCCCTAACCCTTCTCCAGTTTTGGGACATGGGGTGGAGATTTTCACTTTTGAGGCGTCTTCTGGGGATGTCCAGAACCAGGAGACAGAAGAGGTGGATATGAGGATGCAAGAGATGGCTCCTCTGCCAATTAGGACAGAGGAACTGGTGATACAGGAACAATATTCGGAGCCGATTGTGATGGATGAAATTGTCGTATGAGCTGCCTCCGGTGCCAAATGTGAACTGCCTCACCTCGCTTTCTGTCTCGAAGGCATTGGTAGTCCCGAGCAAGATTGGGGCCTTAGCTAGTCTGCTTTTTGAACCTATTTTATCGGCATCAGGTACATTGGGAACATCCTCTTTTACTTTTGATTCTTCTGCTAAGGAGGAACCACTCATTAATTTGCTCAAAACAAAGGCGGTGTCCGACTAGAAACGTTCTTGGAAAAAGTATGTTCAGTCTTCTAGTTCAGAAGAGAAGCAAATGATTTTGGTGGTGAAACATAAGAATGGTAAGTTACTGATCTCACCAAAGAAAAAGAAGAGGCTTGGTCGTCCAAAAGGGAGCAAAAACAGACCTAAGGATTCCACAACCTCGGAGATAGCTGATACTTCAGGGATAAAGAAGAGACTGTTCAAGAAGAAACATCTTGTTAAGGAGTTACTGATGGTTGAACCATCTAGTGGGAACGCAGGGAAGGAAGTAGTTTTGGTGGATCCTGCACATGATGTCCTGGGGACAGTCAAACAAGTGAGGGAGAAGTGTTCTCCTCCTGTTGCTAGTTTGGATTAGTTTTTGAATCAGGTCACAGCGTTTTGGGATATTTGGTTGTTTCATTTTAGTCCTTGTTTCTAAATATCCTGAGCACTAAATTTGTGATTCATCTCCCTATGAAAAGGTGGGTGTATTCGTGGCTCTACTAGCCTAGTTTAGGTTGGTGTGTTATAAGAGATAACTCTTATATTTTGGCTCTGATGAGTGTGTTATCCTTATACTGCTTGCTGAATAAAAGTTTGATGACTTTCGATTTTCAAAAAAAAAAAAAAAAAAAAAAAAACTACTCACTAATCACATATGTATCCTAATTTTTACTATATAAAATACATAAACTTTTTTTTATCTTTGAGTGTCTCACGCAAGGTATTAAATATCGACGATTACGGAAATATCGATTGTTTGAAAAAAAGAAATTTCGATGGAAATTTCGAGAAAATATCGAATATCGATGGAAATTTTATCAAAAATTTATATAAAAATTGTATATTTAGATAAAAATAGACTAAAAGTAAAATATCGGAAAGATATGAGTATTAATATCAATGTTTGAAAAAAACGAAAATTTCGAGAAAATATCGAGGTTATCGATGATATTTTAGTCCTTGGTCTCACTCTCACGTCTTTAAAAGGGGTTCTATTATCCCTCTTCTTTTATACTATTTTCTTTCAAACATTAAAAAGATCTAAAGCGAGAAACGAACGGTTGTCTCTCAGTTATATGGATCTCTTTTGGTGTTGTGTTGGTGCTCTGATAACAAATAGGCCAATTTTATTTTCTTTCTGATACCCTCCTTTCAAATTGATGGCAGTATCGCAAATGCTTCCTATCTAGGTCCAAAGACAAACTCGGTGGGGGTTAGTGCAGCCAATAAGGCATTGTATCCCCTCTCTTGAGTCTTTTGACAGCTTTTATGATTCGAACATAAATTAAAGTAGCACATGCATTCAGAATAAGTAAGAACCATTAGGCCAGTTGTAGTGATTCCAATAGGCCAATATGCATATACTGATTCTAATATCTCACATTAGGCAGTATAAGTTTAGTGTCCTTATCTAACTCGATCGATCTTCATCCAATTTTATATCGATCATCCCTTACCACTTGGGTCAATCTGATCGAGGACTCAGTCCTTATGCGATTTTGAAGGGAATTTACCTGTCCCAGAAATTGCAATGTGAAGCTCCTATATTGACGTATAAATAAAGGATTTGCTTTGGGAACAAAAGGTACATTCATCCCGAAAAACAAAATGCGTTTCCAGTGTTTTAGGTTTCAGCTTACGATGAAATGAATGTTCATCATTCATCACCTATGTATAGTTGAATACTTGAATACTACCCCGGTCTCACAATGCCAATCCAAGAGAGAGTTTGTTTTTCTATCTTCTCCTGTCATCATTTTACTTTCACTGATTCGATCAAACTAAACTAATATGCATGGGATTCCAATCATAATAACAACAAACAAACAAAGGGTATACGTAGCAATCAACAAATCAAGAACAGTAGCCAATCATTCGGTGCACACCGACCCCCCTTGTAAGAGTCTCAAATCTCCATCCGCCAACAGAAAAGAAAACCAGGAAACCCACATTTTTTTCTGAAAATTAAACAGAAATTAATAGTTCTTACACTAGAGGTGGGTGGTAGGTTGCCTCCCAAGGCAGGGTCGAGTAATGGATGTGTTCATGTCTCAAGGATCATGCCTCACTAAAATCCATTCATCTTATCTTGCTATCTTCTCCCAATTCAATTATATATGCAAAGCAATGCATAAAACAAAACAAGAAGAAATATTTTGGAGTGAAAAGAAAGAGAACACTGGTCAAAGCGCATCTATATATCTCATATACATCCATGTGAGATAGCTTACTAAATTTCCAACATCTAAAAGAAGCTTTTCAATATTAGAAAAAATAGAGAGAGGAGGAGCAAGGTACCAAGGCCCCTTTTCATAAATCCATGAAATGTATCGACTCTTCCAACCCCCCGCAACAAGTGCATTGTATCCTTTCTTCTGACACATTCTTCTATTATCATTCTATCACAATCCATAGTCCCACATCTACTCCTCTTTCCATCCTCCTTTTTAACATAAACTCCATCATCAAACTCATTTTCATTTGTTTGGCACTATGTTTTAGTCTAACAATTTCAACAAACTATTCATTAGGTAATTCGATTTTACATGCCAAACTATCCAATTATGTAAATACATACGTGATTTCTCAAGCAAGTCGATCTCTCGTTTCATAAGACTATTCATTTGGAGTTGTGTCGGTACAAATTTCGCTTATAGAATCTAATTAAGTGATCATAGTTTTCTACATCCGATCCTGAATAGTCTAATTACTCTTAAACTCTTAATACAAACCCAAAAAAAAAACATCTCAGGGTTAAGAAAACATCTTTATTTAGCGGGGCCAAAAACAACATTCTAAGTTTTGTATGGATTCAAATGGTAAACAACCAGTTGACCAAGTTATAGAGCGGATATGAGCCTGCAACACAAGTCCAGGATCCACATGCACCTCCTCATTTTATTTTGTTTAATTATACACTGGAAGTACACTGAAGAGACTATAAATGAAGATAAGGTGGTGTATGATCGATCGTGTGAGCATTTAACAAGGGAATTGTTTTATGATAGTCACTATATATTAAAATCTACACGATAGTAATACTCATATACTACAAAATATATGAATGCAGACAATAAAATGGTTGGATGGGTGGGATTTTGGCAGGAATACGACGTAGCCAATTTAAAAGGGGAAGGGAAGGGGCAGGTGGAGCACGCGTATCCCATATTTTGGTACCAAAATTCTCTGTTTCATCTTCTTCTTCGTCTTCGATCTCTTTTATGTTGGAAGATGACAATTCATAGGCATGTCTCTTCTGCAAGGTGGGATGTATTAGGATGATCCATGATAGATCTCATATATTTTATACAGATCGATCAAAGTAAAAACATGCATCTAGAACTTTGAATGCGAGCTTTCATTCTAAGGAATTTTCTTAAGTACCTAAGTACTGTAGAAAGAATCATAGACGACCCCTCATTCTAAAACCCCAATAACAGGTTAGAGAATTAAAATAAGTAGGTATCAAATAGGATCTTCAGTGGAGAACACCCACATTGCTAAAGAGGAATGCATATTGCAAAAGCTCTTTTAAAACTATTAACAAGAACATCGTACCAAAATAATATAACAAGACACAATAAGAGTACGATTGGGCCTTGTTCCATAATCTGGCCCAAGAAGATTTCCAATTTTGCCTTGGATCGGGCCTTTCTCCAAAATAGGGTCTGATCTCAATTCCTAGAACAATGAGACCACCCTTGAAGCCACCACCACTATTCTCCTTGCAAGACATCTTCAGCAACTCGTCGTCTCTTTCATAAGAGAATTCACCTAGCTCAATCTCCAACCATCCATCCGCTCTTTCCCTTGGATATGGAGGTTCATCGATGTCGCGGGGCAGCGAGGCATGCATACCAACAATGCGATGCCAGTACGATCTCTTTTTTTCTCGGTCCAAAACCACAAACTGCTCATTGGCTTCTACTCCCACTGTTGTTGGATTCAGCTGCAGATATTTGTATAACTAGACTTAACTACTTTCCGAATTGTATTCATTTGTACGTACTATATAAACCTTCAAAAGGATTCACTTAGAATTACCTTATAAGACTTTTTAACTTTGACCTTCACAGGTTGGCCTCTAAATCCATAAGCTTGCTCAGATAACTTGAAGACAAGGTAAGCTTTGTATAGGGATGATGGGGACAGAATAAATGTAACAATTTTCCCGGTGATTTCAAACCACAACGAATCGACAAGCTCCGCCACTTCTCCAAACTTGTTTAGTTTTACACTTTTACTTTCATTTGAAGAAGTCTTAACTACGTATACATTTAGATCATCTTAAACAAAATAACGTAATTGATGTTTGTAACAGAAAACATATGTGAGCAACGATTCTAGAACATTACTTTCTTCTCCATTTCTAGCTAGTTGTTTTAGACATGCATGAGTAATTAATTATAAAACCTGCAGTTAGCCAAGTAGCCCAAAAAACTAGGATGAACTAATTCAATATTTTACAGACCTGGAGTCTGACAGAGAAATCCATATCCAAAAATGAGGAGTACGAGACCCAAGTATCTGAAGGGCCCTTGCAGATATCATATAGCATTTTTTTCCGCTCCACTTGTCCAGGAAAAAGCTCTTCATGATGTCAATGAAAAGTTGAGAATCATGATATAGTTAATAAAAAAAAACCATGCAGGTGTTTGTACGTGAACTTACTATCTTTCCCGTGCTAATTGGATTGTTACAGAGACTGAGGTAAAGCTCCTTCTTGGATTTGATCGAAGAAACGGAAGAGGAAGACACAAAATGTATATCAGGAGGAAGAAACTTGTCCCAGAAGGCGTCACATTCTGCGGCTGCCCTGAAAATCTTGGACACCGAGGACAGCCTGCACACATCTGGAGGTGTTGTGAATGAGATGATGTTGGCTATGCATCCTTCTGGCAGCGCCTGCAGATCCAGCACTGTCCCGGTCTCGCAGGCGACCATTTCTTCTTCTGCTCGCCAGCTTAATTTCTCTCACCTTCTCTTTTCTTGTGACTATATATACGCACTTACGCAGTCCGTGTGTTACTAAGTTCTGTTTTGTTTGTTCATGAAGACGGATAGAGAGGTTGATCATAGCTAGATCGAATTCTCAGTCGTATGTTCACAATGTTTATGTTTTGTTTCCGTTTTCTATAATACATCTCATTGTGAAACGAACTAATTAATAATTAAGTAGAAAACTTTTGGCTTGCCACCGTAAAACCTTAATCAATTACTTTGAACGTGCATGGAGATATATATATAGAGGTCTTTCTGGCTAAGGACCTCCGCAACAATTCTTATGGTGCGGATTTGATATTTTGACTAACTTTTCGATTGAATTTTTACATCTCCACCGTCTAGTCTTTAGGTACTCATGTATAGATCATCTCTGCAAATTTTCAGCCAATTTGATAACCATTAGCATATCAAACTAGATTAAAACAAATGGACAGACTGCATTTTGTCAAAACTGAATCGTTCATGTTTATGATAGAAAATCGTACTTTTGAATGCCTTAACGATTATCAAATTGGCTGAAAATTTGCAGAGAAGATCTATACATAAGTACCTAAAGACTAGACAGTGAAGATGTAAAAATTCAATCGAAAAGTTAGTCAAAATATCAAATCCGCACCATAAAAATTGGTGCGGAGGTCCTTAGCCAAGAAAGCCTGTATATATATATATAGTTTCTATCAAGAGCGAACCTTCGCTCTAAAATTAACGTGCGAAGTTTTTTTTTTGACACACTTTTTGATCATATTTTCACATTTCCACCGTTCATATATTAGAACCTAATGTATAGATCAACTCTGCAAAATTTCATCAAACTTGATAATCGTTTGACCATTCATTATGAAGATTTACACGAACAGTTCAGGTTGAACATATTTAGTTTGTTCATTGATTTAATATAGTTTCAATATATTAACGGTGTCCAAATTAGATAAAATTTTGTTGGAATGATCTATACATTAGGTTCAAACACCTGAACGGTGGAGATGTGAAAATATGACAGAAAAATGTGTCAAAAAAAGAAACTTCGCATGTTAATTTCATAGCGAAGGTTCTCTTTGGATAGAGACTGACATATATATATATATATATATATATATATATATATATATATATATATATAATGCACCCTGAACTTGGCTCAAATTGTCAATTTGCACCCCGAACTTGTAATTGCGAAATTTTACCTCCTCAACTTGTCGAAAACTGCCGATTTGCACGCCCTTAGTCAAATCTAACGGTTTCCATCCAATTAAGAGTTACATGCCTAGCACATGAGGGGTATTTTCGTTATTTTATATTTATTTCGTTTTTTTAATAAATTACACAAGGAATTTATTTTTTGTACAATTATGTCCACTTACTCATAATATTTTTTTTTTTTTTAAAATAACGCATACCTTACGTGATATAATTTGTCAATAAGAAAAATAATGTGGATGACTAAAATTGAATTATCGAACCACGATTTTAATTAATAAGAAACATGATATAATTTTCTTAAGACTAAAGAACTCAAATATCTCAACAAAATTAGTTTTTAGGTCACATATACAATGATATAATTGTATAAAATATTGTACAAAAATAAATTTCTTGTGTATTTTTATTAATAAAATGAAATAAATATAAAATAACGAAAATACTCCTTCTGTGCAAGACATGTGACTCTTAATTAGATGGAAACCGTTAGATTTGACAGATGTGGTGCAAATCGACAGTTTTTGATAAGTTGAGGAGGCAAAATTTCGCAATTACAAATTCGGAGTGCAAATTAACAATTTGAGCCAAGTTAAGAGTGTATTTATATATATATATATATATATATATATATATATATATATATATATATATATTGTGGTACTACTATATTGATCAAATTCGCTGCTTCGGGCAACGCCTGCAGATCCAACACCGTCCTGGTTGCGGAGGTTATCATTCCCTCCTTCGCCGTAGGTAAAGGCATACGGATTTTCTTATGTTCCACTATGTCAGTATGTGAATTGTTACATTTTTATGCTTCTCTCTCTATACTTATAAATAAAAGAAAAGAGATGAGATAGGCCTACCTGCTAGCTGGGTAGATGAAATCTTAGCGGTTTTGTCTTGGCAGGTAATTTATGTAGTTATATTTTGGTTCTTTCTGTGCGCATGTTTCCTTGTAAGATGGATCTAGCCTCCCTCGATCAGTATAAATCTTTTAGTTCCGTTCTTGTTCCCAACTGATAAGAAGCTTTTCAAAAAATTCCCACCTCGATCATGATCTCCATTTTAGAGAAGGGTGTTGTCGACAGGGCCGGTCCTGTGTCATAGGCGGCCTTGTGCCAAAAAAAATTTGGCGGCCTTGGTACATATATATTATGTGTAAATAAAATTTGTCAACAAACAATACATATAGCATTTTGAAGAAAATGAATTCATATTGTTCAAACTCTTAAAGTAAAAACCAAAAAATAAAACGAGAGAGCAAAAATATCATGTTAAGCATATTTCTTAAGTTCTGAAGGCAAAAAATAAAATAAAAATTGTAGTATAAAATGCGAGGACCCTGCAAACTCGTACTACCAACATACAACGGAAATGCATACTGGCTCCACAACCAACAGTGAGAAGGATAATAAAGAAACCTGTAAAAAAGAGCAATTTAGCTACAGAACCAATGTAATGAATTTCCAAACTTGATAAATTGTAACACAGTATAATCTTACCTGGAAACTATATATAAAGTTTTCCATTGGATCATTATAATAAACTGAAACTATCACAAGACTTTTACCAAGAGGAACATAACAACGAGCGCATTAGGGCATTCTAAACATTGATCTTCTAGCATTCTTAGAAGCAAAATCATCAATTAATTTTTCATAATCAAGATTTTCTAAAAACTCATTTTCAATTGAAATCAAAGCCAAAGAATTTAATCTTTCTTGCGACATGGTTGATCGCAAGTACGACTTCAAAAATTTTAGTTTTGAAAAGCTTCTCTCTGCTGATGCAACTGTAACATGAATAGTTAATAAAATTCTATATACAAGGCAAGTAGTTGGATAACAATTGACTCTCTTCAAAAAATTGAGTATTGCACTAGCTGTATCATGTAACTCACTTGGTAAATGCTTTTGTAATAGTTGCAATTCATTAAATAAATCATCACCATCAATGTCTGAATTGTGGCCATTCTGTAACTTCTTTTCCAAATTCTTGCAGCTCTTCTTCAATTCTTCAAGGTCTAATGATTTCAACTTTGTTGCTGTGAACAAGAAGCCGAATGTCTCTTGAAACTGCTTATATTGTTCAAACCTCCTCTCTAATGAACCGATTGCCTGATCAATTATGTAAACAAAGTAATGCATTCTGAAAGACTCTTGAGCTGATTCTTCAGGGACCTATTCACTTGACTCCGTTGCAATCTCATCAGTAGCAATTTGACCAATTTCATCAAAATGTCTCTTCTTGCGGATTACTCTTTTCTTTTTCTTCTTAGGCCACACTTGATCAATATCCAATTCAACGGCAATTTCTTTAGCACAATCTAAAGCTTGCTCAAATCCAACTTCCCGGTACTCTTTGAAAAAATCAATAAGTGTCTGAACACTATCCATTGCCACATCAATCCGCATACTTTCAGATTGCAATTCTTTACTAACAAGATTAACTTTAGCCAATATATGAAACCAAATCACCATTCCTACAATAAACTCATATTTTCCAAGCTCATAGTCTGCCAAACAAGTAACTTCACTTTTTATCCTTATATCAGTCTCAACCTCGGCAAGCTGATGTAGAGCTTCTCTTATTTCAGGAGCTTGAGTCACAATTGCTTTCACACTATCAATTCTACTTTCCCACCTTGTAGTCGATAAAGATTTCAGAGTGAAACCTTTTTCTAATATGTTGTCTTTCAAAATCTTCCACCTTTTTGTAGAATCTGCAAATAATGTATAAATATGCTAAACAACTCCAAAAAAATATTCAGTTTTACCACAAGAGTTTGCTACATCTGAAAGGGTCAGATTGAGAGAATGAGCACCACAAGGTGTATAAAATGCCCTAGGATTAATGTCTAAGAGCTTCCTTTGTACACCCTTGTGTTTCCCCTTCATGTTTGATCCGTTATCATAACCCTGCCCTCTGACATCATCAATATCAAGATCAAGTTGGTGTAGCACATTTTGCAGCTCATTGAACAAACCTTGACTTGTTGTGTCATTGACAACCATAAATTCGATAAAGTATTCTTCCACCTTTACTGGAACTGTAGAGACGTCAACACACCTCAATATCAATGTCATCTGTTCTTCCTTGCTCACATCAGGAGTACAATCGAGAATTACTGAAAAGTACTTGGCTTCTTTTATTTTTTTAAGGATTGCACCTTTTGTTTGAGAAGCTATTGCATGTATCAACTCATTCTGGATCTTGTGACTCAGATAATGGTACTGAATCTCATGATTTTTCTTCCTTCGGATATGCTCCTTCAAGGTCGAATCTCACTCAGCAACCATTTCAACTAAAGCCATAAAATTCCCATTATGCTCTTCATAAATCTTCTCATTACTTCCACGAAATGTCAAGCTTTGTTTAGCCAAATATTTCACTAATGCAAACAATCGTCGCAGTACCTTCCTCCAATGTTTTGTCTCTTTTCTAATTCGGTCTTGCAGAACATTGTCAATGACTTGATTACTTTTCAGCCTTGCACGTAAATCAACACAAATGGACATATGATTGATATGCTCTGAACTATTTTCATGTGCTTTCAAACTGTTACTAAGGTGCCTCCAATCCCTTATTCCATCATGTGCCAGCTGACTTTGTTGATGTTTGGTCTTGAATAACTTACAACAAAAGCAAAAGACTTTGTCAAGATCTGTATAATACACAAGCCAGTCTCGATGATGCTTTTCCCCATTTGGTAACCACTTATTGTAAAATTTAAAGGAGAAACGTCTATTTGAACCATCTTTGGGATCTTTCCCTGCTAACAAATCTTTTACAGGACCATTTTTAACTAATAAGTCCCTCCATTTAAGATCAAGATTATCCCAATTTGTAGGATCATAGATGTTCAAGGGAATATCACCAACATCATCACCATTAGGCTCTGTATATTCTTCTCTAGGTACATCAATATCTTCATATGTAGGTTCCTCCTCTAAACGTTCCTCCACATGTACATCAACATCTATTGTTGTTGCCTCTGTAGGTTCCTCTTTCTCCACTGGTACATCAACATCTATTCTTGTAGCATCAATAGGTTCCTCCACATTCTGCTCTACCTGAACGGATTCCTCATTGGTTTGACATCGCGGTCGTTTGATAACAAATTTTTCAATAGATCCTCTTTGGCTTTCAACCATCTGAACATTTTTTTTTGCTCTTTTTCGTTTGGTATGACCTGAATCATTCTTTCCTCCTACCAGCATTCTACTGATTATAACACAAGGAAAGAAAAAAAATTCATATATATGTATATTCATATGATCATTGATTCATTGATCTATTATAACATTATTCAATTATATTCAAATTGATCAATGATTCAATTATATTCCTATTGATCAAGTTCACCAAAAACAGGCTAAACTTAAAACCCTAGACTGAACGATCAAATCAATTCAATCAGATTGATCAATGATATGTGAATTCATAATTTCATATGATCAATTAATGAAAGATAAATCATATCAAAAACACAAACTAAAGCATCAAAGCAAAATTGTAAACGATTACAAAGTTGATCTCTGACAAAGTGACAATAAAAAAAAATTAAACCAAGATTGAAAGCAAATAAAATTAGTAGATTACCTCTGACAATTGTAAGTTTTGTCAAAAATTAAATGGCTGAGCCGCAGAATTCACGCAGCCTATGCAGATTGCAGAGCGTTGCTTGGAGAAGACGAGAGGCAGAGTTTGTGGTTTTGGTCGAACCCCACATGGTTTTTTTTTTTTTTTTTTTTTATAATTGATTATAATTTAACCCCATTTACTTTTCCTGTTTTGTTGGTTGTTGCAGACAACTTGCAGGTATGTTGTTCCAGAGTATAGCTTTCAAAACTCAGAAGTAATCTCTGCAGACTCTGCTTTCACTTTTGGTTGGCGGCCTCCACCGACGGCGGCCCTGTGGCGCCGCACGACCGGCACAGGCCAAAGGCCGGCACTGGGTGTTGATATATTGAACGCAGCTTATTATTTGCAAAAATCTTTGACTAATAATGATTCTTGAAACTCAATAATTTAGTTTTAGTGCTAGTAAGGTATACTTACTTATCAACCAACATAATCGTTCACTCTTTGCCCCTAATCCTGTCGGGCGGTAATTTGATTATTCGCTATCCATGAAAGTAAAGACCTGTAATCATGAAAATGAAAACGTTCCATGGTAAACAACCTGAGGAGTACTTCTATCAGTTCTATCAAGATGTAAAACCCCACGCCCTATGTTTGGACGATGAGTTGATTCATTTAGTGTTATTCGTTGGATTATAAAAATGACTAGAAAAGGAGCTACAATGCTCTATTAGTTGTCAATCAATATAGTTAAAGGACTATAGGCATAAACTTTATTAAAATGTGCAGGTCCCATAGGTACCCGTTTTTATTTTCAATCATTTTTAGGCGAACAACATGCGCATTATTGATTAATATTAACTGCTATATGTCCAAGATTACAACAAAGCTAACAGCTAATGATAATTAAGTGATAAAATAGAAAAGAAATGATGAAGGAAGAGAAGGGAAAGATGTGGATTATTGGTGTGGGAGCATATTGAATGTGTTCCTCTTCTTTATTCTCCCTTGTGTAACACAAGCATCTATCTTTTTTTTGGCACATCACAAAAGACATGACTGCTGGGCCATTCTAACATGTATACATGTGGCTCTGCAGGCTCTCTGAGTCTTTGATCTCATATCTCCCGGTCTTTGCCTTGTCGAAAATGAAGTTTCTGGGATGTGATTGGCCATTTTCGGAGAAACCTCCGGTGAGTTTATTTCATGTTCTAGAGTTATGCGAAACCTTCAAGAACGGTTTACAAAAGTATATGCAAGCATGCAGGGTGGGTGAGAAAGTTTACTTCTTTTTACATAGCAAAAGCCCTTACAAAAGTTACATGGCAATGATCAACTTACTTGCTAATTGATGCGATCGATAAGTATATATCAATACGATTCGACTTTTTAGAGAGGACCCTGTTAGTGTGAGATGTAAATCGAAACATTATATTGGTTGTTGTGTTACGTTTGAAGGCGACTATGAAGTGATTAATCGATTAGTATGATACATATTTGTAACATGCGTATAAATGAGAACTGCCTAGAAAGAAATTTGGTCAAAAACGTTTTACAGGCTTACAGCTGCATGTATATATACTACAGTAAGTCTAGCCATCACAGATATGAACTTGAAGCGTCAGAAGAAAGTCTTTGCGAAGACCTTGTTTTAATTTCATATAGCCACCATATATAGATTATCAAATATTCAAATATTGTACGCTAAGACCTATCTGTAATTATCACTTCATTAGTCTCTAACTATATTCTTCACTGACCAAGTCACCAAACAATCGAGCTTAATTTACTTATAAGCGCTCGACGCTCTCTAGTCTCTGCCTATAAATAGACCCTTCTAATTAATCTGGTTTTATTTCAAAGCAGATAAACACAACCAAGCAGTAGTGAGAAAGTAGTCCCAGATTCTTTTTTCTCTCTCTCATTAGCCATGGCATGTAACAGAAGCTTCTCCTGCAAGTACATGCTACTGGAACCCAACGATGTGGGTTTCTTTGATCTGTTTCACCTCTTGTTCTCCAACAACTTGGAGAAGAGAAAGTTCGTTGACTCCTCCGATGACAAAGAAGATGACTTTCAGCGCAGATGGCTCATATTTCTGTCGATTGCGGTGCAAAAGCTGCTGCAGTTAGTGTCAAAGCAAATGGCAGTTATTGGCTGGGCAATCGAAATGTTCTTGAACTTTTTGGTGATCAATGGTTGCAGCTTGCGTCGACTGCTCCTAAATCTTTTCCGAGGTAGTTAATTTTGATTGCTTGCTAATGCTGATCATCTGTGCATGCAACTTTTTATGATTGTTGAATATACAGATTAGCATACTCTGATCACCACTCCCATAATTAAGTAGACTGCTTACTTCCCGGTATTTGAGTATCGTAGAATTAAAGCATAACTTAATATAAATTAGCACCAAGTGAACTGGCCAGTAACCTCCAGATGGATACTTAGGACAAACACCGGTAATTGAATAAGTTGAAATTTTCATTTCTTTACGGAGGCGGCCGCGTCCAACGGCGGCGGTCCTCCTTGAGAGTTCAGAGAGAGAAAGAGGAAGCAATTGGTATGTATTTGGAAGAAATTGTACGTATATATAATTTTGCAAGTCAAAGAAGAGAATATTGATAAACGCACGCAGTTGTTGGAAGCCACTAAAATAAAATTATTGTAGTGGTTATGATAAACTGTCTTATTCCTTTTGTTCTAGTTTGCTGTTATGTTATGATCAACGTTGTTAGTTTATATTTAATTTAGTGTGAGCCATGATGTAGATAAATAATATATGCATGTATTAGACTAATTATCCAATGGAGACTAATTACTTGGATAATGATTGGCACGCAGGCAAGATCATCTTACCAGATAACACCTCAGCAACATTCTTGTCGTTTATTGGACATTTGGATAAGCGAGTCAAGCTAGACAGTAGACTCAAACCTGGAGATTGCAAATATAATGCAGCACTCAGTATGATGGCCTCTAAACTATCATATGAGAACCTTGCCTGTGTTAAAACTACAGTCGAAGATTACTGGAAGGTATCACGTACGTACAATACGTAATTTACAACTTTTACTGCGTCTAATGCACCCATTAGTTGTGAAACTCATGTTTATTTTTCTGTTTTTTGTTTTCAAACTCTGGCAGATGGAGTTCGTGGGCTTTTACGACTTCTGGAATGGTAAGAAGCATTCTAAACTAGTTGATTGTGGTTCTTTAACGTACAGTCTGACACGATCAATTACTTAAAGACTAACTGATTATTATTTGCCTTTCAGACTATCAAAGAAAAGCTACAACACAAGCCTTTGTGCTCCGGGACAGATCAAGTGCTGATCATGACACCATTGTGGTTGCCTTTAGAGGAACGGAACCCTTCGATGCAGATGCTTGGTGCTCTGACTTTGATATTTCGTGGTACGAGCTTGAAGGTGGAGTTAATGGAAAGATCCATGGGGGATTCATGAAAGCTCTAGGTTTACAAAAGAACGTCGGTTGGCCAAAGAATATAAAGCAAGATGACAAGTACCCCTTAGCTTACTATGCTATTAGGGACATGCTGAAAAAGCTTCTAAGTGAAAATGATAAGGCGAAATATATCATAACAGGTCACAGTTTGGGTGGATCGTTGGCGATTCTCTTCCCTGCAATTTTGGCATTGCACGAGGAAAACGAGCTGTTGGAGAAATTGGAAGGAGTTTATACATTTGGGCAACCTAGAGTTGGAGACAAGGAATTCGGGCAGTACATGGAGAATGAAGTATTGAAAGAGCACAATGTTAGGTACTTTAGGTTTGTTTATAGTAATGATATGGTGCCTAGGTTACCCCTTGATGACAAAGCCCTCATGTTTAAGCACTTCGGGACCTGCCTCTACTATGACAGAAACTATAAAGCACAGGTATGCATGCAGTTTCTCTTCTCTCTTATATATCAATCACATTACTGAAACAGTGAAACGGAATCAAAGGTCTGTCTGAGACTAAAGCTTCTTCTAATTATAGTTTATGTTCTTCATGATGTAGATTCTTCCAGAAGAACCCAACAAGAATTACTTCTCCCTATGGGTGCAAATACCTATGATGGTGAATGCATTTTATGAGCTGACAAGAAGCTTCACACTTCCAAATAAGTATGGACCTGACTACGTCGAAGGGTACTTCTTCAGATTGTTTAGGCTAGCTGGTTTGGTAATGCCAGGCGCTGCAGCACATTGTCCCCAAGATTATGTGAACTTAACCAGATTGGGACCCCCAGATGTGTTCGTCTCACCTAAGCCCAAGCAACAGTGAAAACATGCAAATGGAAATTATTTGTATTTAATTGCCTACCATTGTGATCGAGCAGGATTAGATTAAGTATTGTGATTTGCATGTATTGTGGCAATTTGCTCTTCCAGCTCTCAGTTGGGAGTGAATTTTAATTAATTTATATTATTTTTTCCAAGATATATAATTGTTGTGGTAATTTGATATTCATCTTTTGGCGTTCGATCCTTTCTAACTCATCCTCCACATGTGGTCGAGTTGATAAGAGTCTTAGTGTGAGAATCTCTCATACTCAGATTTAAATCTCGCTGACGTTAATTGAAGTTAAATCCGAATTTATTCTTAGTGGTTAAGGGGGTGGAAGCGTTTTGACAATATAAGATCCCTATGCGCGGATTAGTCTCTGGGTCTAGAAATCCTTTGAGAATACCGTCGTTGATTGATTCAAAAAAAAAAACTCATCCTCAACAATTTAGAGGCATGTACGTACGTGGCTGGTCTTAGGGTTTAGGGTTAAGAACTTTGATCGACAAGCAAGTAAGAAAAGAAATAGCAAACACAAAGAACTAACTAGCTAGCAAGCAAAAACAAAGATTTTTTTTTGAGCCAACAAAAGAAGTTGTACATAATATTGCAACAGGCCGAGAACGTTCACATGTGTGTAGCTTAGGCATATTCAGCACGGAAACTGCCGCTGACGGAACTGCTTTGCGGCGAACTTGGGGAGGGGCCGTAGAAGGCGTTGTTGTAGCCTGTTGCTGACGAGCACTAGGGTTTTGTGTTCTTCCCCTAGGTTAAGATGTCGTCCTCAGGTTCTGACCGGGCTTCCGAATTGGCTGCCAGAGGTCCCCTCGTGGACGATGCGCAGAGGCTGGACGACTGGCTCAGTTCGGAATCTCCGGAGACCGAAGTCGCTGACTGCTCCGGGAGCAGGGTTTCGACTTCGTCCTCTTCTTCGTCTTCCGGGGCTGAATCCTCGGAGACTGAAATACCGCACGGGGTGCGTCTTGCAGATGCTCCGGTTGCGAGCTACACCATCGG
This sequence comes from Potentilla sterilis, assembly GCA_963682095.1. Lineage (NCBI taxonomy): Eukaryota > Viridiplantae > Streptophyta > Magnoliopsida > Rosales > Rosaceae > Potentilla > Potentilla sterilis. Next base: position 37,573,136 of record OY821764.1, read on the forward strand.
CAGCGGGAAGCACGCTGTGGTGTGTGATGAACCGGAGGAGAGCATGACCCCTGAAGAGATTGAGGCGCTGCGGGAAGCGTGGGGTATCCCGGATAGAGTGCTGCTACGGCCCTTGAATCCTGGAGAGTCAGCCTGCAACCCGGAAGAAGGTTGGGTTGCTGCGCATCAGGATCAGTTCCGGCATGGACTGTCGTTCCCGCTGCCACATTATGTGCAGTATATGCTCAGTGCGCTGCAAGTGTTACCCGCGCAGCTTCCTGGGCTCCAGTGGAGACGACTACTGAGCCTCGGCTGCTTGTACGAGTTCTCTGGGATGAATATACCAATGGTAAACGAGTTCCGGGCCTTGTACAGGCTGTCGTACTCCAGGAAGCAGGGGTCTCATGGTTGCCTGTCCTTCAATACCCGGAAGCCTCCACCGATTGTCACCAATATGCCTTCATGGGTAGACAACAGCTGGAGGAAGAAAGTGGTGATGGTGGGTGGGAAGTGGCAGGCGAGGAATAGGATGTACTGTGTTCATGGCGCCTTCCAACCCATTGGCGACCAGTCGTACGAGCTGTCCGATCTGGAGCGTGAGAGGATCTCGACCATAACCGGATGTTGGGACGATCTGGAACGGAGTTCTTACAACTTCATCCGAAGAGAAGTGCTGGAATACTGCCAGCTTGGGCGGGGTCCCGGTGCGTAGGAAACGCTTGAGCGGTGATACTTTGTGCTAGCTTTACAAAATACTAACTGTTTGTTTTCCTTGCAGGTGCATCTTCCCGGGCAACTATCAAGCCCGAAACCACTCTCTCCATGGACGGGGAAGATCTCCTCAACCAGCTGAAGGAGAAGGCCGAGATCGTCTCGCGGACGTCGGTGAACGACGGGTCCGGCCGACTTACGACTCTTGCGGAGCCGAGGGCCATGGACGTCGATGAGGATGCCTATGTCCTGAGGCGGGTGAAGACCCATCACTCTACAGGCCTGCTGGAGCCTGGAAAGGGCAAGAGCACCGGGAGGGCAGTGAGGATTCCCGGTGGGATGAACAGGGTTCCCAACCGGCCGATGTCTGTGCCGCACGTGGCCCGTGTCGCTAGCGCAAGCACACGATCTTCTTCTCCGGAGGGCCGGGGAGAGAAACGGAAGGTCGGAGACGTTCCTTCCTCTGCGCTGGTGACGCTGACCGGTGAGTCGGCACGGGAGAACTTGGCCAAACGGTTCAGGATTACCAGCGGTGCGCAGACCACCGTTGCTGGGGAGAATGCTGCTCGGCAGAGTAGTCCAGCGCCTGCGGATGCACCGAGGGGAAGCCCGGATGGTGCAATCGCCCGGCAAGTGGCGGCGGACTTGGCCGGCCTTGGTCTGGATAGACCCGGGGTTGCTGGAGCCTTGGCGGGCGGGAATCGTCCAAAATGCAAGGAATCCGTCCTCCGGGTAAATACCGCACGGTACCACTGTACTGCTTGTAACTTGTTTTCTTTTGCTGCTTGACTAACTCTTTGGTGTTGCGCAGTTGCTGTACAGTTTGTACGAACCGGACGCGAGCGAGGGGCTGTGGGAGCTGCAGAGACAGATAACTGCTTTATCCGAGACCTGACAGCGCCTGGAGGTGGAGAAGTCTCGCTCGGACTGGGAGAAGGCCAGATCGAAGGAGAGGGCCAAGAAGCTGGAGGAGCAGAACCAGACCCTGGAGAAGGAGAGGGCCGAACTGGCGGAGCAGAACCGGCTCCTGGAGAAGGAGAGGGCGGAACTGGAGTCCAAGGTGGACGAGTTCTAAGTGGGAGCCGCTGCTCTGCACGTCGCCTCTGCTGCTCCGGCCGGGGAAGATGACCCGGAACTCTGCGAGCGGGTCGTTCTCAAATACCGCGAGAGCGATCAGTTCCTGGAGATTCTGGTGAAGGCCAGGGAAGAGGGCATCTCGGATGCGTACACGGAATGGGCGGGGAAGGGATGGTTAGACACTTCCCTGATGTCGACTGCTGCCGAAGGAGATATCCATGAGCAGTCGGACATCCATCAGGAGGCGGTGGAGGAGCAGCCGGGTGAAGTGATTCGCTCGGACTTGGATTCTTTTGCCAATGGTGCCGAGTCTGCCCGAGCCGGAGTCAACACCGGAACTAACATCGACGACGAGGGTACCGCAGGAGAGGCTGGCGGACTGCCTACCGAAGGCGGAGTCGTAGCTCCTTAGGATTTTATTGCCCTTTTCCTTGTAATCTTTCCGGATTGGTTACTGCTTGTATACTTGCTTGAATATGAATATACTGGAACTGGCAGAGCCGGTGAAATTTTCTCAAAAGTAGTTTGCATATATATTTGTTTTTACAGCGGTTGAACCGCGAACTATGCCAAACTAACCGCTCAGACTAGCGGGTTTTACCAAGACTGGTCATGTTCCCGGTCGGGGTCTGTCCCTCTTTTCCCCACGTACCGCTGGAGCTGGCCGTTATCAATCAAAACCTGCACCGCCTTCCTGAGAGCGTAGCACTTGTTCGTTCGATGAGTAGCCTCATCATGGTAAGAACAGTACTTGCCCGTCTGCGCCGTTGTAAGTTTCCCCTTCGGGAACCTTCTCGGGGGCGGTGGGGGAATGACACTCCCGTTCTCAAGTAGGATATCCTCGTAGGAAGTGGTGAGAGCGGTGAAGACTTCTTGATTGGCCGGTGGTGGTGCTGGCATGATTGCTAGGGGGCGCTCTTGGCGGAACGGCGCCGGCTTGTGCTCATTTTGAGGCTTATCAGAATAAGACCTCTGCTGCCGCGGTGGCCAGTTTCTGTTGTTGGCATTCCGGCTGGGCCGAGGGGTGCGGTTATCAGTCCGCTGATTGGGCTTGGCTTCCTGGGTGGGTGGGTGGTTCTCTTCCCGGGGATGGTCCTCCAACTGCTCATCCCGCTTCCTCTTCTGCAGGTGGTGCCCATAGGTCTCATGATCGGCCTGAGCATGCCGGATGGCCATAGCCATCAACTCGTCGTACCCCTGCGGGAGTTCTACCCGGACGGCGTAGGAAAACTTGCCCGCTCGGAGCCCTTGTTTAAACGCCATCTCGGCGATGCCCTTGTCCAGGTTCCGAACTCCGGCCGTTGCCGTCTGCCAGCGGTTGACAAAGGTTCTCAGCTCCTCTCCGGGGGCTTGCCTGCAATTGAAGAGGATGGTCGACGTCCGGGCTCCCTCGACTCGGAGAATAAAGCGACCTACGAACCGGTCGGCTAACTGCTCGAATGCCTCGATCGAGTTTGCCGGAAGCTCGTAAAACCAGCTGAGTGGTTCTCCGGACAAAGTCTCCTGGAAGATGTTGCAACAAACTGCATCGGAGTATCCCTTGGCGCAGGTTTGGGACCGGAAGCTGTCCAGATGCTGGTACGGGCAACCGGACCCTGAGTAGGTGAGCTTGAGGGACTTCTGGTTGCCAGACCTTCCCGACTCCATCACCCGGTGCGAAAAGGGACCCATGCGCTCATTAAACCGGGCGCCCTCCATCGGCCGCGCGGCTCTTCTCTCGTTAGCCTCCATCTGGGCCTTCAAGCTCGACACGGTGTCGGCCAGCACCTGCAGCGCTCGCGCGGTTGGTGTCTCAGCTCCATCCACTGACGAAGCGTCGGGCTGGCGGGAGGTCATCGCGCTTTTTGGCGGGCCTGCGCCTAATGGCGACTTCTGCCGTACAGGGTTACCGGACCGACCGCCCGAAGATTGCCCTCCATCGGTGTGTTGAGGTGGGACCGGAGGGATTGCAGCCTGTGCCCCGGCCATGGCGTCATTGCGCTGCTGTCCCCTCTCCAGGGCGGCCACCAGGGCAGTATTCACCGCCTCCATTTCTTCGTAGCGAGCGTTGGACTTAGCTCTGTCCCTATCGCTCTCCTCTTTCAGACGACTGACCTCTGCGGCCATCGCCCGTAGTTCTCCTGCCATGCTGCTATGGCCGGGGCTGTACGTGGGGTCCCGGTCCGGGCTCTCAGATCGATCGCTTGAATCATCTGAGAACGTCAAGGCGAAGCCCCGTCGCTCTGGACTGCCTTCCTCCTCTGCCGGGCCTTTACCTCGCGAGCTGTCGCGATGGGGATCCGGCACACCGGATGGTCCCCCATAACTCTCTCCATCCTGACCGTTGCTCCAGTCGCCGCGCGGTTCCCGTGTGACGGCTGGGGTGAAGGTGAGCGTCTGCACTATTACAGGGCGTCCCTCCTCGGTGGTACCTTTCTCTTGACTCATCTCCGATCTCTCTTCTTTTTTTTTTCTCTTCCCGATGGAATAATAAGAACACTGACCGATCTCTACCCGCTGGTAGAGCAACACAGCCTTTTGAACTGATTCCCACAGACGGCGCCAATTGTTTATGCCTAAACCCGGGGGTCTAGTAGATACTTGATGAATCCAACTCGATCTCCTGCAATCCTGCTTACTAAGGGGAATACCGGGCGGGCCGGCCTTCACTTCTCCGATGCCTAAGTTAGTATAGTTTGAATATATATAACTAAGGCACGTATGTAAGCAGGGAGAGAGACAAGTTACCTCATAAAGAGGGTAGTTGGGGCCCATATATAGGGGGTTGGGGGTAAGGACTGGCCTTACTCTTCGATGTGGGACTGGTTCCCTTCTGTTTATACTTTCTGGTGCCCTCTTAGGCAGGCTGGCGCCCCCGGCCCCTGGGTCCCTGGAGGCAGGATAGAGTGCCAGGCCCCGAGGCCGGGTGCTAGTGGTCCAGTCCCGACCCTTGGGCCGGGCCCTGGTGCGCTTGCTGCGGGTCTGTGGGCCTGCTGTAGCCTCTCTGCGGCTACTGTCAACATACATATACCAAATGATGTGGCATGTACCACATCATCATCCTACTCTCAAATATTTTCCAACATGCCTTTATATTAACTTTTTAAATATAAAATACAAAACAAAATCAAAATAAATTAAGAGTATTATGTTTATTAGAAAACAAATGGTATCGATGAATCAACCAAACTCTTATCATGAAAAACATCTCTAGAAAATTAAACCAATTAGATTTGTCTCAAATCATTGTTGAATAATACATGCTATTTCTTCAATGAAGATCGTGTCTAGGTTGTACAGATGTTTATACTCAAATAGCAATATATGAAGATCTGGGCACCTGTAGCCCCATACACTTATTCTAATTGAAAATTAAACAAAATGATTACATCTTTACATTCATATAAATATTATCACTCATTGTTGCGTTAGTCTGTATATGTGAGAACTTGAGGCAAGATTTTTTTTGCTAATTGCATATCTAAAATTTAAAGTACGTTTTGGTAAAACCTTAATGATCATATTGGATCCCATTGAGTCTTTCACTCAAATAAGGAAGGTATTTTATTCATATAGATATTTATCTTTTTAGGATAATTTAAATGTAAAAAGAAATTGATATGCTGGAAATTATGTAATCGAAAGTGATGACATGATACATGCCATGTAGAATGTCATATCATTTGGTATCATTTTTTGGTAAAAAAAATTTGGTGTATGTAGCACTACTCATTCAGCACAATAAGAAATTGGAAAGATATTTTATAGTCCTTTTCCATGCATAATTATTAAAGTATGGAAGATAATTGAACTAACCTGGCATCAGGGCCCGATTTCGATCAATCAATGGAGGCACTATACAATAAATCTCATAAAAAAAAAAAACGCATGCGAAAATAGAAATTATAGCTTTACGGTCTCGTGTATTTGATGCATATATTTGAGGCTCAGCAACAAGACAATATTATCCTTCCCATAACAAAAAAAATTCCTAATTAACCCATTGCTCATGGCATTTTTGTTTTAATTCAAGCATTTCTCATTAGTCATGTAGTTGACAGTACTAATGAGCCAACCACAGGTCCACAGCATCCTAATAAACACTCAAGGTTCCTTAAACAGTATTATTTATATCCACCACTTTAAGGTCCAAATTCATAAACCATGGCCTGCGACAAGGGATTTTCGAGCAGTTTTATGCTGTTAAAGCCAGAAGAAGTCGGACTGCTTGATCTAGTTCACATTCTGTTCTCAAGAAAGTTAGAGGAAAAAGAGTATTTGTAGATTGCCTGGAGGGCACTGTCACTGAGGAGATCAGCTTCAGGAGCAGATGGCTCATATTTGTTTCCATCTTGGCTCAAAAGTTTCTGCAACTTGTGTCAAAGCCACTATCAGTTGTCGGATCCAGGATCGAAATGTGTTTGAACCTTGTATCCGTCAATCGCAATGTTTTTGTGCTCGTAATCAATTCCTTCCGAGGTTAGTACGTCTCTGCTTCCTTGTGCTTATATTGATCTATATATCTCGTTCTTGCATGTTCAAGCATGTACATGTAAGCCGGTATGCTCGATCATGCAAGAGAGAAAGATCGAGAGGACTTCAATTATAAGTTCTTTTTTTGGAAAAAAAGGGGACTAAGAAAGAAGTAGACTAGAACTTCAGCGAAAGAGGAAAAAAAAACAAAAAAAAAAACAAAAAAAAAACTAGAAAGCTTTGGCGTGTGCCAAAATTCTTCATACATTTTTATACATGCATTACGATCGTAGTGTTTCAACTTTTACTCATACCGTTTATAATCATTCTTTTTAATTATAGTCAGGGCCGGGCCCTTATTGATATCTGTTTTGATTTTGTTCAGCAACAAAAACATGTTACTTGATTTGTTTTTTTAGATCGATACACCAGAAAAGGGATGTATAATATCGGCAGAAGTAAGTTTACTAATTTCCATTGATTATATATATGATGAGAATTTGTGACTCAAAGCTTCATCATCAGTCATCACTAGCTAAGAACAAAGCTAGAGTTGAGAAAGAACTAGGAAATTTAAAAAGATGGTAATTGCCTAATTGTTTATGAATTTTAATTTGTTCTTTTGGATGACTAGATTTGACGGACGAGTATGTTTATCTGTTTATGTATGTTGATCAGGGGTGGTGGTAAAGTCAGATAAGACATCCAAACAATAACTCTATTTACCACAATGACAACAAAATTTGTCGTCAAATTTGTAAACGAAGATATCATATACATGAGGGTACTGAAAAAAATTCTCTAACTATAAAACCAATTTTAATTGATCTTATTAGCAGATGGAGTTCTCACTATTGGAAAATCACACTTAGCCGAAGGAAAAGAATACGTTCCGTCGGCTAAGTATTTCCTTACCGATGGACAAATAACTGTCGTATAGAAAACCAACATCGTCGACTAAGAAATCACAGGAGACGGATGTATTGTGCCTTCCATTTTCCGTCGACTTTAAGAAATCCTAGTCGACGGAAACATATTTTGATATCTTCCGTCGTCTATCATATATCTTATTGGCGACGGAACATTTAGGGAACGATAAATCCGTCGCGTATATAAATAATGCTCGACGGAAATTGATTTTTGATGTTTTCCGTCGTTTAAGATTTATCTATTGCGACGGATTATTTTTTGTCGGCATCTTGGGCAACGGAAACCTTTAGTCGAATAAGAATTTCTTGGGAGACGAAATGTCTTTCTTAGCCGACAATATATTCCGTCGATTAAGATTTTCAATTATTAGTGACACAATTCTGCAGGAGTAACAGTGCACATTGTCCATTTATATATATAAGTAGACTTCGGACTCTCTCAGTCAAGTTGATTTGGGGCTGTGTTCTCCCATATCCCTCATTACTGATGCGTATTTTGCGCCCGTCTCTTTTCTATTCACTTTTTTTCTTGTTTTCTTGCCAAAAATTGATAAATCGCATACGCGACGCACACAATAATAAACCCTACAATCGTTAGTAGTATAGACATAAGTATGGATCGTTCTAGCTGGAGATTAAGGGTACCTGAAATATGATAATGTTAGACAAAAAATATTCACATATATACACATGAAGTCGTCACTTCGGGGGAGAGAATGGTTCGGCAGCCATAGGGCTGCCCTAAACTAGATACAAAAATAAAATGCAGAAAATAAATCCTAAGTCATTATTTACAAGTTTGGTCAACATCTTTCACACAAAGCACTCTACACTTAACTCTTTAACACATAAGATTCACACAAAATAAAGTAAGAAACAAGTATTTAGCATGCATTGGACTTAAACAAGTTTCGACCTACAACTAGAACGTTTCCGATTTTACCTAGTTGAGAGACTCTCTAATGTTTTAAGATCAAGCTATTCGCAAAGTGACCCTAAAGGTTATGCTACCGTTATACAACTCGTAACATTGAAGCACAAAAGTCTATAGTCGAAGACAAGCAAACAAGTAAGGTCGTCAATCTTCTTATTTAACATGCAAGTCCTAAGGTTAACCACTCTAGGTGAGCACAACAAATCAAAGTGATCATACGTCTACTTAGTTCATTATAACTCAAGCAAATTAAACCTAATACCTAGATCATGTTCAAAGACAACACTAAGTATCGATTATAAGCCCTCACCTTAGTTCTAACCAGTTTAAATTCTCAACATGCATCTATACCACCGTCCTAATTATCTAAGTGTACAAAGCTTACAAGTTTTATATTATAAATTAGCATGCAAAATCATTGTTGACAAACTTAAACTTAAATCTAAGCATCGATTCAAACAAATCTTTAACATACAAATTATAAAACCAAGTTCCAAATCGGTTCACACATAGACATATAAACCAAAACTAAAAATACATAAGAGTTTCATAGACAAAATCATTCATAACTACATAAAAATTACACAACCGAAAGAGGGGAGTGGATCACACTTTTGTAGACACCTTGATGACTTCGACTCATGTTGATCCGATGGAAGATGGAAGGAGTGACTGCTCGGCAGTAAAGTCTAAGTTTCAGCAGAAACTTGGGTGAGGTGAGGGAGATTTTCGGCTAGGGTTTTATGTAGGATCTTTGGGAAAATTTGGTAGAGTTTTAGCTTTGTGTTTTGGCTTGAGATGTGACAATTTTTATGAGGAATTCGTTGGCTTTATATAGGGGAGAACCTAGGGTTTGCTGGCAGCTCCAAGGAATGACAATTCCTTGTCCAAGTTGGTTAAGGTTTCCTTGTGGGACAAATATTGGATTATTGGACTTCTTTTTCTGAATTTTCTTCCAAGCCGGCATAACTCTCTCCTCAGAGCTCCGATTGGTACGATTCCAAATCCCAGAGAAACTAAACTCATAGATCTTTCCAACGGTATATAGCACGTCCTCTGGTTCCAAGCGATGTGTCCCACAGAAATTACGGAAGTTAGGACACAGTCTCAGGAAAATCCTAGTAGTCCCTGGTGATCTTTGTTCAAACTGCCAAGTTACAACCATCTTTTGGGTGACTTTCTAAACTCCGATTGATCTGAAATTTTGACACAATACTCTCCACCTTACTAATTATATGCCTGCCAAATTTCATCAAATTTGGAAAAGAATAAGTCAGTCAAATACAGGCCTCAAAATCACAAAAACAACATATTTTGCACTTTTTTCCTCAGATATCTATACTTAGTCGTTTTTCTGATAATTAAGCACATTTTTCCAAAACTCTTCCAAAACAACACTAAACTATATTATGACTCTATCTTAGATAAATAAGGGTTAAACAAAGCATAAACGAGGGCATAAACATATTAATATCGTCGCACATTGTGCTCCTATCAACTACCCCACACTTATTCTTTGCTAGTCCCTAGCAAACTAAATTAAACTACGACTCTAAACAAACTATTGCCCCTAACGATTTGTCTCAGGCTCGTATGTATACATAGCTTTCAAGTTAATGCATAAGAAGGCTAAGCACGAAAATTCCAAGTTTCATGAACATGTAACATCAATATGAACATATAAAAACAACATATAAGCATGTAAACATGTTAAGCTAATTCAATCCTCCTCACTAGGCATACTCTCTTCGTTTCACTCGAAGCATGGTTATTCACACATAAGTATATGCAAGTGAAAGATAATGAACTACAAAGAGTAACTTGCATATGTCAAGAAAAGAAAACACTTTTGTGAAATTTGATGGAAAAACCTCATATGATAACTATATGCACGAATGGACCAAAACCATATGCTCAACTCTTGAGAAAATCTCCACAAATCAAAATATGCCATCTTAAGAATCATGAAAATGTTAAAGGGGAATAAAATATGGGGCTCGGCTATAGGGAAGGAAGTTTAGGAAAAGTGGTGCTTAAAAAACGTCACCAAGACTTGGCAATTCTTGATCATCCTTATTGCTTCACTCCAAGGGTCGAATAGTATCTTGTTGGACCCTTCCTTCATTCTTTTCTTCCCAAAACATCATAATCATGGACAAAGGTCAAAATTTAACAATGATAGACCTTCAAATACAACTAAACTCCAAGCTCACAACATTTATTCAAGGAATATGACTTAGTAATTTTATTTTTTTGAAACCGTGCCTTATACTTTCTTTTTCTTTTTCTCGGACTTGGTATTTTTCTGTTCTTTCCTTGGTCCGAAATTTTCGTTTTCTTTTCTTTTTCTAAGGCACGGCTCACATACAATTTTTCGTACACTTCTCTAGCTAAGTCTACCCCACACTTGTTTCATAACATCACTCTACACCAAAACTCCAAATCGAATTCAAACTTTTGCCAAGTCTCAGGAGGACAAGGGTCAAGATATAACTATTCTAAGCATAGGAATTTTAATAAGAGTGATGAAAGAAAAGGCTCAATGTAGGCTCAAAGGGGTTTTCTAAGGAGTCCCACGACGGGCACAAATAGGACACATGCTTTATTTGGCAATGGTGGTGATCCTAATATAACGTTTTCAATCCTTTCCAAAATCAAGGCAATTTTAATGACTATCAAGTTTCAAAAATCACAAGAGCGAGTTCTAGCAATTCTAGAGTCCATAAAAAGCTATTGCATATAGTCATCGAATAATCAAAGAATTATGAGGTTTCATGCTTCCTACGTGTCTATCGAATTTTTATCTTTTTATCACTCAAGAAGAAAGCAATTTGGCTCTAAAGCTCACATAGGTTATTATGGAAACAAAACTAGCTAAAAACATGCATGCTTCGTTAATCAACAAGTCCTACATGCTCCTACCAATGCACAAAATCCATGAAACTCACAATTTTAATTGTATGCATAACCATCATCTATGTATGTAAAGAGGAGAAAAATATCAGTGACATATTAGGGGCATCCTAAGACTCAAAACAAACAATTTAAACACTCTATTTTTGGTGTTACAATTTTCTGAATTTTTCTTTTCTATACTAAGCATACAAAAACATAAACATAATATGGTATCCCACCCGACACTTAGAAAATTACATTGTCCTCAATGTAAGCACAAGTATATCAACGAATTTCTTAAGCATACAATTGTCTAACACATTCCAACATATCATCACAAACCAAAGACAAAGAGAAGGGTTAAGAAATTGCAAACTCTCGGTGATGGCTCCTTCACTTTTCTTTGGTTGACTTGGGTTGCCTCCCAAGTAGAGCTTTGTGTTTATAGTCCATTGCTTAGACTTTTCACCGTTGTTTTGTGTGTGTGTTCATCCATTGTTGATGCTCGGCAGCTTGGGGGCAGCAGTCCTTTCTCTCGATAGTTAGGCTGCTTGGCAGCTTTGTCCTCTCGGCTGTGTACTGCTCGGCAGCAGCGTTGGCATGCAGGGGCAGTAGCAAGGCTGGCTGGGTAGGCTGCATGGCCAGCAGCATCTTCGGCGGCAGCATCATTATTGGCATATCGCCAGGAACACTGGGCTGCAGCATGGCATGTGCGAAGGGGCAGCAGCATTGGCAGAAGCAGCGCAAGGGCAAGGGCAAGGCTGCTCGGCAGTGGTCAAGATTCTGGGTAGCGTATCGGATGGCGTATCCGTGTCAGTATCGGATACGGTAAATAGTAGCACATGCGTATCGACATGCGTATCGGACACGGCTACTTGGTTGGATATGTGTCGGAATCGGTCTTGGATACGGCAGGATACGTCTGAACATGATACGTGGATACGTTGGCGGCTTGAGGGCAGCGAGCGCGCATAGGCTGCATGGTAGCAGCTTGCTCGGCAGGATGTTTGGGGCTGCAGCTTGGCTGCGGGATGAGCAACGACAGTGCACTCGGCAGGGGCATGATGAAAGCAGGCTGCATGGTGGCTTCTCTTGGCAGGGGGGAAGGTTTCATATCGGCAGAAGCTTTGGCAGGTGTAGGCAGCTTCTGTGCAGATCTGTCTGTTTCTCTTAAGGCCAGAATTTGGATGTGTTCCAATATCCGAATGCAAAACTATTATAAAGAAATTTTGTAGCAGACACAGAGAGGTTTCCAACGGTATAAATTTTGCCTCAATCGGACCAGCAAAAGTACTCTTTGTTTGGCCTTTTTATCAGACCTAATGTTCTGTCCTGTTTTCTGTTCCGCCAGATTGACCTTACTGCACTCAAATTGAAACTGCAAACGACTCGAAACTCCAAATCCACTTCTATAAAATCCTACGGAAAGTAGACTCAGAGATCTTTCCAAAGGTGTATGGCTCAGCATCCCAGATTTTTTGAGATGAAAACGGAAGCAATTCAAAATTGACATACTGCACTGCCGAAATTCTGCTTTGGGCAGAACTTGGTATTTCCTGCACTTTTTCTTTTCAATTCAATTTGCACACGCACAAGACACTTCAAAACGAACAAAACCAAAAATAAATATAAGAAGAAAAGGTTGAGTTAGAAAAGAATGAGTTAGAAAATTAGAGTTAATATGTTAAAGTTAGTAAAGGTTAGCAACAATTACAAGTTATAATCAAGTTACAAGTTAAAGATAGCATCGAATATTTTCTACAATACATACATGAATTAGCAAAGTTAGAGAAGATTTATACAAAACCAAAAATAAAGCTATACGAAATTTGCACAAATATACAAAGTTAACATTCAAATATAACAAGCTTTTATAATCCCCGGCAACGACGCCAAAAATTGATGAATCGCATACGCGACGCACACAATAATAAACCCTACAATCGTTAGTAGTATAGACATAAGTAGGGATCGTTCTAGCCGGGGATTAAGGATACCTGAAATATGAGAATGTTAGACTAAAAATATTCACATATATACACATGAAATCGTCACTTCGGGGGAGAGAATGGTTCGGCAGCTATAAGGCTGCCCTAAACTAGATACAAAAATAAAATGCAGAAAATAAATCCTAAGTCATTATTTACAAGTTTGGTCGACATCTTTCACACAAAGTACTCTACACTTAACTCTTTAACACATAAGATTCACACAAAAGAAAGTAAGGAACAAGTATTTAGCATGCATTGGACTTAAATAAGTTTCGACCTACAACTAGAACGTTTCTGATTTTACCTAGTTGAGAGACTCTCTAATGTTTTAAGATCAAGCTATACGCAAAGTGACCCTAAAGGTTATGCTACCGTTATACAACTCGTAACATTGAAGCACAAAAGTCTATAGTCGAAGACAAGCAAACAAGTAAGGTCGTCAATCTTCTTATTTAACATGCAAGTCCTAAGGTTAACCACTCTAGGTGAGCACAACAAATTAAAGTGATCATACGTCTACTTAGTTCATTATAACTCAAGCAAATTAAACCTAATACCTAGATCATGTTCAAAGACAACACTAAGTATCGATTATAAGCCCTCACCTTAGTTCTAACCGGTTTAAATCCTCAACATGCATCTATACCACTGTCCTAATTATCTAAGTGTACAAATCTTACAAGTTTTATATTATAAATTAGCATGCAAAATCATTTTTGCCGAAACTTAAACCTAAATCTAAGCATCGATTCAAACAAATCTTTAACATACAAATTATAAAACCAAGTTCCAAATCGGTTCACACATAGACAGATAAACCAAAACCAAAAATACATAAGAGTTTCATAGACAAAACCATTTATAACTACATAAAAATTACACAACCGAAAGAGGGGAGTGGATCACACTTTTGTAGACACTTTGATGACTTCGACTCGTGTTGATCCGGTGGAAGATGGAAGGAGTGGCTGCTCGGCAGTAAAGTCCAAGTTTCGGCAGAAACTTGGGTGAGGTGAGGGAGATTTTCGGCTAGGGTTTTATGTAGGATCTTTAGGAAAATTTGGTAGAGTTTTAGCTTTGTGTTTTGGCTTGAGATGTGACAACTTTTATGAGGAATTCGTTGGCTTTATATAGGGGAGAACCTAGGGTTTGCTGGCAGCTCCAAGGAATGACAATTCCTTGTCCAAGTTGGTTAAGGTTTCCTTGTGGGACAAATATTGCATTATTGGACTTCTTTTTCTGAATTTTCTTCAAAGCTTGGGCTGCATATCTTTATGGACTTCTTATGTGGACTTGACAACTCCATTTGGTGAACTTTGATCCATGAAAAATACACAAAACGTCAAGAACACAGAACCGGCAGCAATGTTTGGTTTTCTCAGCTGGGATGACCTTGCTCTAGTAAATCTAGCATAACTCTCTCCTCAGAGCTCCGATTGGTGCAATTCTAAATCTCACAGAAACTAGACTCATAGAGCTTTCCAACGGCATATGAAACGTCCTCTGGTTCTAAGCAATGTGTCCCACAGAAATTACGGAAGTCAGGACACAGTCCCAGGAAAATCTTGGTAGTCCCTGGTGATCTTTGTTCAAACTGCCAAGTTACAGCCATCTTTTGGGTGACTTTTTGAACTTCGATTGATCTGAAATTTTGACACAATACTCTCCAACTTGCCAGTCATTTGCCTGCCAAATTTCATCAAATTTGGAAAATAATAAGTCAGTCAAACACAGGCCTCAAAATCACAAAAACAACATATTTTGCACTTTTTTCCTCAGATTTCTATACTTAGTCGTTTTTCTGACAATTAAGCACATTTTTCCAAAACTCTTCCAAAACAACACTAAACTATATTATGACTCTATTTTAGATAAATAAGGGTTAAACAAAGCATAAACGAGTGCATAAACATATTAATATCGTCGCACATTGTGCTCCTATCAAGCTCCGCATGCAAGTCTTTGGTTGCTGGGTAGTTTTAACTAGTTGCGCGCAGCTCTTGAAGAGTTGGTTCTCTGTTGATCTTCCAGCTTCTATATATATATATATATATCTTCCAGCTTCTATATATATGTACGTATGGGCTCTTCGAATTGAAATACAGAATATCATGCACGCAGAAGAAATTAAGGCATGGTCTAGCTTCCCCCTCCCCCATCTTTAAGAGCTGCATGCGTGCTTCAATCTCGATCTCTTAATTGGTATGTGTGTATATATATTACTACTTTAATTAATTAATTCAGCTACTTTCTTCGATCTTTTAGACATATTTTGCTGCGAACTTTCGACAAGGTCGTCGGTCCAATTTTAATGGACTATTAATTATTGCTTACTTAATTGCATGTATGCTTAATATATATTATTACCGGATCGGATATGTGTAATATGTTAGGTTAATTAATTTGTACGTACATATAATATTATATATATATATATATATGCATGAAAACTATATAATATATATTATGTTAATTTGTATATATATCTATCTAACTTTTTTAATTATGTATGATTAATAATTATGTGAATAATATTTAAAGATATAATTATGTGAATAATATGTGTATATATATATATATATATATATATATATATATATATTTGTACATAGCAGTATAATATTAATTCTTGGTATATATAGATTTTTTTATTATATATTTTAATTTGTTTACTGTACGTTATTATAGTGTACAACATGGACAGGAGCTGGATGCAATTAGAGAGGGGGTCCCCATTTTATATGAGAGGCATTTTTGATTTTTTTGACTTCGTGCGTCTACATAGTCCTCCAGACAAAGTTATTCACATATGTCTGTGCAACAAATGTCTCAATCGGAACCAGTAACATATGAAGACATGTATTCTCACTTGGCTAATTATGGTATTTGTCCCACTTATACCACATGGATATGACATGGGGAAAATCAAGTTCAAATGCCTACAATTCCAATTATTCAAGCACAACATAATCAGCAGGCAGGTTCTTCCGATGCTAGTTACGGGGACCCTACTGTGATGAACCTCTTAAACGATGCCTTCCCGTTCGCCTCCTCTTCAGGATATGATCAGCAAAATGTGGTTTATGACAACGCCCCTGACACCTCCCCTAATGTCTCCCACGTTGACTACATCAGTGATTATGATAAGTACAACAGGCTTGTACGGGAAGTACAAACCCCATTGTATCCTGGTAGTGAGCATACTGTGTTGGGTACCGTTATGGAGCAAATGCAGATAAAAAACAAGCGGGGAAAGAGTAATATATGTTTTGATGATGATATTGCACTTATGAAGAAAGTGCTTCCCAAAGGTAACAATTGTCCGGAAAATTTCGACCAGGTAAAACGGATGTTGGCTGACCTTGGTCTTGATCACCGGAAGATAGACGTTTGCGTCAATAACTGCATCTTGTATTACAAAGAAAATGAGGATGACCTTCAGTGTCCACACTGCCACGAACCAAGGTATGCAACTTCCACTTCATTTAAACATAAAAACCGGGCCATTCCTAGGAAGGTTCTTTGGTACTTCCCCGTTGGGTCCTCGTCTGCAACGTATGTACATGTCTTCACATACGGCCAAACATATGAGATGGCACCAGGGAGAGGAGAGAATAGATCCGGATAATCTCACACACCCCGCAGACAGAGAGGCTTGGAAGCACTTTGACCGTTCTTTTCTCGAATTTGCTGAAGACTGTCGAAATGTCAGACTTGGACTTGCAACAGACGGATTTAATCCTACTGGAAATATGAATTTGTCGTATAACATTTGGCCTGTGATAGTATTTCCGTACAATCTACCTCCCAACATGTGTATGAAGAAGGAGTACAATTTTCTTACGCTTATGGTACCTGGGCCGTATTCTCCTGGAAAGTGTTTGGATGTGTACATGAGACCACTAATTGACGAGCTGCAGCAGTTGTGGGAAAATGGACTTGCTACTTTTGACAGGCATGGTCAAACTTCATTCATGATGAAAGCAGCTGTTATTTGGACCATCAGTGATTTTCCAGCTTACGGGATGTTGTCTGGGCAACAAACTAAGGGGTACAAGGCTTGCCCAGTATGCGTAGACGACGTCAATTCTAGTCGTCACGCTGACAAAATTTGCTTCTTAGGATCTCGTAGATATCTTGACGAGAATCATGAGTGGCGGTGGGATGATAAGGCATTTGATGGGACTGATGAGCATAATCTGAAACCCCCAGGGTGGTCTGGTGAGTGGATTTTGGAAAGACTTAACCAGCACTGGTTCGGGATTTTGAGTAGCAGTAAAGAGGTAACGGATTTGAATCCTCCCACGCCTAATGAGTTTAAGTATTGGACTCACAAAAGTGTATTCTTTGAATTGCCATACTGGTCCACTTTGAAAATCAGACACAACTTGGACGTCATGCACATAGAGAAGAATGTTTGTGACAGCGTTCTTGGAACAATTTTGAATCTCAAATATAAGAACAAGGACACCCCCAAAGCCCGTGTTGATCTAAAGAAAATGGGTATTCGCTCTAAGCTATGGCTAGTAGAGAACAAAAAAACCAAAAAAATCTATAATGCCTCAAGTAGGCTACACAGTCCATCCTCAGAAAAAGGCGGAAGTGTTTCAGTGGTTTGAAAACGTTAAGTATCCTCACGGGTATGCAGGGAATATCGCTCGATGTGTTAAGATGGGGGATAATAAGTTTACTGGGTTGAAGACTCATGACTGTCATGTTTTGCTGCAACGTCTTCTTCCCGTGGTCATTATACCATATTTACAGAGTGATGTGGTTGACACGTTAGTGGCTTTGTCCAAGTTCTTTTAGAGGATATGTGCTAAAGAGCTTAAAAAATCTGATGTTCAGTCATTGCAAGACGACATTGTGTACATCATGTGCAAGCTAGAGAGGATCTTTCCCCTAACTTTCTTTGATATCATGATTCACCTCATGATCCATCTTCCTGAACAAGTGTTGCTTACTGGTCCGGTACAGTATACCTGGTGCTATCCAAATGAGAGGTATGCACTCATATTTATTCAAATTAATCATCCATGCATTCAAATTAATTAAGATAAATGGTTTTTTTTTTTTAAATATGCATTGTAAGATTGAATTGCATATTTGTTTTACAGGCAACTTGGGGATTTCAAGAAGAAGAACAAAAACAAACGTTTCCCTGAAGGGTCAATAACGACGGCATACATTCAGGCTGAGTGCGTAACTTACTGCAGCGCATATCTCAATGATGAAGACACAGTGGGGGAATCATCTGGAGCTGGTAGTAGCAACCAATTTAATCTATCAGTTGTTTCAAACCATGTTGAACCGTACGGTAGGTTAAGTAATTCTGAAAGATTAAGTACTGATAAAATCAAAGAGGCACATTGGTGTGTCCTTCAACATTGCGAGGAAGCCGAGCGATACTTCAACAACCATTTAGAAATGCAGGACGGTAATGAAGCCATACACAAGAGAGATTTTCCTGATTACTTTCCTATTTGGGTACGTACCTTTCTCTCTCTCTCTCTCTATATATATATATATATATATATATGTTTCTTTTTATGTTAGAGTCATAATGTAATAATGTTGCAATTAAAATTGTTACGTACAGATGATGCACATTCAACAGCAGTTTCCTACTTCTTACGACCCGGAGTTGCACTTGTTGGCTGGAGGACCCCAAAGCCACAGAGTTCGTGCTGGATGTTTTGTAAACGGTGTTAAGTTTGTAACATCAGAACGAGATGAAAGTCATGTCACCCAAAACAATGGAGTTATGCTTGAAGGTTTGGGTTTCAATTACTACGGGGTTCTTGTTAGTGTCATCGAACTAATCTACGGCAACCGTATGCCAGTCGTGTTATTCAAGTGCAAATGGTTCAATACTGACCCAACCAGACGAAGGAGTACAATTATGGATCGTGACTTGTTATCAGTGGACTCAAACAGTGTATGGTGTGAGACTGAGCGTTTATTCTTGCCACCATGGCGAAACAAGTGTTTTATCTTGATGATCCGGCTATGGGTCAGAGTTGGAAAGTGGTGCAGGTGATGTCACATAGGAATATTTGAAGTGCAGCTACACTGAGAGGGGATGATGAGGGTGGGCCCAATGAACCAGTAACAACGAATCAACCGAATGAACCATATCAAGAGGATTCTCCACATGTAGTCCCTAATACTGAGGATATTCGTGTCAACAACCAACATGTTCCGGATATCATAGGTTACATTCCAATTCAACCATCTGAACTGATCTCGCTACAACAACGTCGTAACCCCAATCATGATGATGACGGCTTCATAGATGATGATGAAAGCATAGAGGATGATGAGTATTCTGACCAAACAGAGGAGGAGGATGATTCAGACGACTCAGATTATCATGAGTACGATTAGTATATATATATTAAGATTATTATACGATTAGTATATATATTATGTACGATTATTCGGACGATTCTGATTTTTTGACCACCACTGTATTTCGTCATAATGATCAAATGTTATTTCACAGTGTTTCAAAATTTTACTTCTTTTATATAGTTGTATAGAAAAGTTGTACACTTGAGTATAATCTACTAATCAAGTTATACCGCATTAGTAGGCATGTTGTCATTATAATGGCTAAATTCACAAAATGAAAATTTTGACCGTCTGATGTGATTGTTATAGTTAAATATGAGTAGAGGAGAAAAATCAACTCGTTTCGTGAACTTTCAATGCTCGATCGAAACTGTCAACCATGTTTTCATAAAACTTATCACACGAAAACGCTATTATGTACCTTTAGATGACCTTGTTTCGTCGACTCTTCCAAACATTAAACTCTCAAATAAATGAGACGTAATCAGCCATGTCAAAATTTGGCAACGTTTATCTCTTGATACTTTAGCTCTCCATAGAGAGAGATAAGTGTAAATAAGGTTGACCGCATCGATCGGGGTTCTAACTTTGTCGGATTTAAGTGATTTTTTGAAAATCACCGTATTTCGTCTTAACGATCAAATGCTATTTCACAGTGTTTTTTAAAAATTTATTTCTTTTATATATAGTTGTTTCGTTGACGAGGACTACGTATATATATGTATGTTTTTTTAAGTATGAATACATAAGTGGAGTTATAATTGGATTTCTTTCTAAAAAAAAAGTTATATTTTGTTTGAAAACCAAAGGCACGGAAAATGTAATTTCCGTCGTTTAGGAGGCCGAAATATTAGGCGGGGAAGTTTTGCACCTTTTTTTTCCCGAAAGAGAGAATTTTCGTGTCTTAATTCCCATTCCAATTCGCGCTCTCTCTTCCAATTTCCCAACCCGAGTCCATCGACAAAAAGGTCCCAAACCGAGACACAGAGAGAATTGATTGAATCAACTCCGTAGAGCTTTAGGGTTTAGGTTCCCCAATTCGATCAAGACTGTACGGCAGGTTTTGATCACTCAGATTATCCGATCAGGTAACCTAAACCCCCAATTCGTCTTCTTCAATTTTCTTTGTTCTAGGGTTCTTTATACTCCGAATTTGGGTAGTTTTTGAATCTTCAATTCCCAATACCCCTTACTTCAGTTATTCATGTGCAAGATATGGTGATCATGGGGAAGAGGAAGGGCCGAGACACTGAGGCCAACAATTTGATGGAGTCCATATGGCAGACCGTCGGTTCATCTAGGAGTAGCAGTAGCAGCCATCCTAACCCCATGCCGGCTGAGACAGTACCACCAGGGGCTCCCCCCTTGATCGTGCGGCGTCCTACAGTGGAAGGATCTTCAACAGGATATCAATCAGCGTCTGTAACCTCACCCGAGACTGCAACCGCACCCGAATCTGCAAGACGCATCGTCGGCAGCGCTCGAATCAAAGTCAGAAGCCCAACAGGTATGTGCATATATTAATTTACTGCCCCAAGTACACAGAAGAGGTATCCTCTTGTATATTAAGTTATATTAAGTATCATAATGTATTTTCACATGTTTATTGTAGCTCCGGCCCCGAAAAAAAAACTGGGTTTTTGTTTTGGAAAGAAAGCGGAGGATATCGTTCAACAAACGGGGCAGAAGATCAAGCTGGAGTACTGCCCCCATCTAAAAGGCCCTAGCGTGAGGGGGATAAACAACTTGGTAATTCATGGTATCGGTTCCGCCATACGGAGTCTGGTGGGAATGAGGGCAAGCACGTTCCACGACCTTGATCAGACGGAGAAGTGGAAGATGTGGAATGCAATGTCGGTAAGTAGTTGAGTATGATATTTTAATTTTAATTTTAATTTCTTTTATTTTATTTTTCGATGCTTAACATGTGAATTTTTATTTATTTATTACTTAGCCGAAGTACGAGTGGGATGAAAATGATGAGCCAATGTTCAAATGGATACTGGAGAGGGCACAGGAGAGGTACAAGGACTGGAAGTACCAGTGTCACAAAGTTTATCAGAAGGAAGGGCCCAACGCCATGCCAAAAGATTTCATTGGGAGAGAGGACCAGTGGGAGTTTCTATGCTTGCACTTCCAGTCAGATGCTTTCTAGGTGATCTTTTTTAATTACCGTCATTGTTTCCCTTGTAGTTTATTGTTAGCTCATCCATGTATAGTTACGTATTTATAACTTGAAATGTGAAATTTGCAAGATGAAAGAATTAGCTTAAGTAATATTTTTTCATGTATTAGAGACTCTCCCTGGCAAACAAGCGGAACCGAGGGGAGAAGACTATGCACCACCACACGGGGTCGTCTCCTATCATCTACACAATGGAGGAACTCAGAATACAAGGCGAGAAGCTTCCAATTATGAAAGGTTTTGAGAAGGCCTATGTCAAGGCTGGTGATGAAGTTACAACCAAAAAATATGTAAGTGTCTTTCCTTTTACTTGAATGTAAGCTTAGCAAATAGTTCAAGCATGTGTGTTATGGCTATTGGTATATATACGTGGCCATTAAGTTGAATGTAGGCACTGTCAATAACAATGTCATGTTTTCCTAGGGCCATGGGACGGTCCCAATCCCGGCCATCCTGCATCAATTTCTTTTCTTCAGGAAATTGTACAGTTTCATTTGGAATTTCATCTACGTGTCTTCAGAAGATTTGTAATAGACATCTTAAGGTTCATTCCAGAATTCGAATCAGTTGAAAATGAATTTTGTAGATTAAGTTATGATTTTTCAAAATTTAGGCACTGCATCAGTAAATTGTGCAGATCAATAGTTTAGATTCTGAATCAGTTGGCTTCTTTTCAAACCGTGGTATAATTGGTTAGTTATTTGAGTTGAGTGTCTTCATAAGACTTGTAGTAGATAAGACTTGTAGTAGATCACTTAAGGTTCATTCCAGAATTCAAATCAGTTGAAAATGAATTTTGTAGATTAAGTTATGATTTTTCAAAGTTTAGGCACTGCATCAGTAAAAACTTCATTCAATAGTTTAGATTCTGAAACAGTTGGTTTCTTTTCAAAACCTGGTATAATTGGTTAGTTATTTGAGTTGAGTGTCTTCATAAGACTTGTAGTAGATCACTTAAGGTTCATTCCAGAATTTAAATCACTTGAAAAGGATGTTTATAAATGAAGTTATGATTTTTCAAAGTTTAGGTACTGCATCAGTAAAAACTTCATTCAATAGTTTAGATTCTGAATCAGTTGGCTTCTTTTCAAAACCTGGTATAATTGGTTGGTTATTTGAGTTGAGTGTCTTCATAAGACTTGTAGTAGATCACTTAAGGTTCATTCCAGAATTTGAATCACTTGAAAAGGGTGTTTATAGATGAAGTTATGATTTTTCAAAGTCTGAATGGTAGAGACATGTTTTGAAGAATCAGAATTCTCACAGTATTTTGTTTAAGCTAATACTTGGTGTTTGGTGATCCTGGATTTCTTGAGCTGCATGTTTTGTTTATTAATTGATGTATTTTAAATGCAGAATGACATGGTTGATGAGGTCAATAAACGAAAGGAAGCATTTAAGGAACAACATCCTGATGCGACGGAGGAGGAGATTATAGAAGTTGTTCAGTCTCAACAAATTGAGGTGTTGGATAAGGTGCTCAAACCTCGAAAAGGAAAGGACATCAGAGGGATGGGACGAGGAGGCGAGCGAGACTTGAGCCTTTCTTCACAGCGTTCCACTTCACGTAGTCGTCCTCCTACAGTTGATGAGCAACAACTCCAAGAGGTGCAGGAGCGCTATGAGCAGAGACTGAAGGAATCAGAGGACCGTGCCCAACAGCAAATCGAACAGGTCCAGCAGCGTGCCCAACAGCAATTCCAAGAGGTCCAACAGCGTGCCATTCAGGCCGAGTCTATGTATAATGTTGTGCAGTCCCAAGTTGCAGCTATATATGCGCACCTAGGTATGCCACCTCCTCCTCCTCCACAATTTCCTCCTCCTGCTCTAGTTTCCCCACAAAACAGTGATGATAGAGGCGACAATGTGTAGGATTGGACAACAGTGCCCCTAGCTTGGCCATTTTGCCTGAATTAGTTTATGTACATTGTATGAACAGTTTTGTACCTAGTTAGTTCATCCTTTATTTTGTAGGTATATATATATATATATATATATATATATATATATATATATATATATATGAACAATATGTTTCTAGCTCAAGCTACCTAGTCGTCTATGAAAAATGGTCCAAATCCATTGCAATTTTGGTATATATTGTACGTTATTACTGTAATGATCAATATATATGTTTAACTGTATGTATGTGTTTGTTTTTGGTATACATTGTTTGATTATTATTAGGTAATTTTTGGAAACAATTAAAAAGGTACAACAATTATTCAAAAAACAAAAAAAAAAACCTAGGTGACGGAAATGGCATATTCGTCTACTAAGATAAACCACCTAGCCGACGAATTACAGAACAATCGTCGACTAAGAATGGTGAACAATTCGTCGGATAAAATCCCTTCATTCAAAACTCTGTCGCCTAGGAATCATGTTGTTTCGTCGGTAAATATCCATACAGACAATAATTCGTCGCCTAAAATACATCTATTTTCCGTCGGCTAGGAGTTGTACAGACAATACATATCCGTCAACTTTAAAGATATTCGACAAAAATAGTTGTCGACATTACATGGAATTATTCGTCGGTTATATACTTCACAGTCGACGCTTGTTTTGTGTTCCGTCGACTAAGTGTCCACCTCACGACACCTAGATGACGGAACTTCCATGACGAACTTATGGTCTCGTGATATTATAGAACACGAATATGTGGTCTTAAACGACGGATTGTGTCCGTCGCCTAAGAGAAGATTTCCTGTAGTGTCTTGGGATCTTTCGATTTATGGAATGGTAAGGAATTAACATATATGTACTCCATCAGTATATGTTGACATATTTTAACAAAGAAATGACCTTAAACTTTATAACAAAAGAACAAACCAGAATTGCAGGAAAATATAGTTGATGACACTGCAATAACATATAGATTATCAACAAAAAGCCACCACACAAGCCTTCATGCTTCGGGATAAGTCTTCTGACCATGACACTCTATTTGTGGCCTTTAGAGGAACCGAACCATGTGATGCAGATGCATGGTGCTCCGACTTTTATATCTCTTGGTATGAGCTTTCAGGGGTCCGAAAAATTCACGGCGGCTTTATGAAAGCTCTAGGCTTACAAAAGAATGTCGGTTGGCCTAAGGAAACCAAACAAGAAGATGGTCATCCAGACTTGGCTTACTATGCAATTACGGATAAGGTGAACAAGGTTTTGAGCCAAAATGATCAAGCTAGATACATATTGACAGGCCATAGTTTGGGAGGGGCATGAGCAATATTGTTTCCAGCAGTTTGGATAAATTGGCGAGGGACTTTTCTAAGAATTTTCAGGATAATTGGCCTCTCATTCACATAATTTTCACTTATTCTCAAACCTAAAATGGTGATCTCGTTAAAACCTTGTTTGGATAACTAAAAAGTTTCGATTACACCTACTCAATACGTTCACAGAACAAATACACAAAAATGTCCTTTACCTATCTATCTATCTATCAATACACAATATCAACTAATCAACTTAATTGGTAGCAGAACCATGAGTGTATTCTCCAGAAGAAAGGAATATATATATAGCCAATTGTACTTGGGAAACACTGCTGTTTCAAGTTTCAACAACTAGATTAATCGATATTTATATGTCCTATATAAATCACCTTGTTATGCCTGATAATATCTTCTTCTTCTTCTTTTTTTTTAATTTTTTTTAAATTTTTTTATGGGCATCTTTCTTTTATTCTCTGGTCATTCGATTCTTTCTCCGAGTTTTGTGGTCTCTTCCCACTAGAACTTGTTTTTTCTTCGAATTCCTTATTCCATTGCTTACTATTGACAGTAGCCACAAAGAGGCTACAGCAGGCCCTCAGACCCGCATCCAGTGTACCCGAGACCGGCCTAGGGCCCGGAGCAGGATCACCAGCACCCGAACCCGAGATCCAGCAGTCTACCTTGTGACCAGGGGCACGGGGACCGGGGACGCCAGCATGCCAAAGAGGTCACCAGAGCTGCCCTTTGGTGTGCAAACAGAAGGAAGCCAGCCCCACATCGAAGAGTGAGGCCAGACCTCACGCCCGGCCACCTATATAAGGGCCTCAACTACCCTCATTAATAGGTAACTGATTTCTCCAACCGCTTATCATACGTGCTTAAGTTTTCTATTCATCCCAACTGTACTAACTTAGGCATCGGAGAGGAGAAGATCGGCCCGCCCGGTATTCTCCTTAGTAAGCAGGTTTACAAGAGATCACGCTTGGATTCATCTGTCTCTACCAGGCCTACGGGTTTTAGGTACGAACAATTGGCGCCGTCTGTGGGAAGAGATTTGATCCACGAGAAAAGTAGCGTTGCTCTACCGGAGGGTAGAACCCGGTCGACCCTTTGAAAGGCAGTTAAATCCACAATCCGGAGGCCATGGAGGAAAGGAAGATAAAAGTCGGCACGGGAAGGTTGAAAGAGCGAGTTCGGATCCCCGACCGGGCCCAAAACATTAAATCTGAGGTCAGCGCGAGGTTCGTCCCTTCTCCCGGCCGAGAAGGAACTCACGATCACCAAGGCTCAGACAATCCTGACCAATACGATGCGGGGGAGGAAATAAAAAAGATGAAGGTAGAAGTCGCACGGTTGCGAGAGGAGGGCGATCGAGATCGGCTGAGAGCGGATGCCCGGTGCCAGGAGTTGGAAGCGGTGAACATCGCCTTATTAGCGGCGCCCGAGAAAGGACACCAGCAGGGACCTTCTCGGGCGGCGTCGCGGCCCGCAAAAAAAGGTAACGAATTCCCGCACCTAGAAGTGGGACAGCCTACGGGAAGGAGAAAGACTGCGCATGTGCCCACACCCCTCTTTCCGGAAGCTCTGAAGAATTCCGGCCCGGTTGAGCCCCCATACCGCGCGAGCCCGGCATCGAGCGAGCAGGACAGCTCCACCGCAAGGACGCTCCAGGCGCTCTTCGCCTCGGTGTCGGACATGAAGGATCGGCTAGAGGCCAGCGAGAAAAGGACGGGGCGACCGCAAGACAGTGCACGATTCCACGAACGCACTGGACCTTTTCCACACCGGGTTAGGGAATCAGGAAGATCTAGTAACCAAAAGCCCCTGAAACTGACGTACTCAGGAACGAGCTGCCCATACCAGCACCTGGACAGCTTTAAGGCACAAACGGGCACAAGGGGCTACTCAGACGCCACGTGCTGCAGTGTATTCCAAGAGACGCTGTTGGAGGAGGCGTTGAGTTGGTTCTATGAGCTGCCAATAAACTTGGTGGAAACTTTCGAACAGCTGGCTGATAAGTTTGTTGGCCGGTTCGTCCTTAGAGCCAGGGCGGCCCAAACATCAACGATCCTTTTCGATTGCATGCAGACTGACCACGAACCGCTACGCGCTTTCATTAACCGGTGGCATATCGCCACGGCCGGGGTCAGGAACTTAGATAAAAGAATCGCTGAGATGGCATTCAAGCAGGGGTTAAGACCCGGGGAACTCTCGTACGCCCTACGACTAAAGGAGCCGCTGGGGTACGATGAGTTGATGGTCGTGGCCGTCAGGCACGCCCAGGCGGAGCATGAGACGTATGGGGATAAGATGCCCAAGTGAAGGTCGGATGACCTACTACCACCGTCTTCCCGTGAAAGCAAAGTGGGGCAGCAGGATCGCAACCGTACACCTACGACCAGCAAGAAAGCCGAAGTATGGGAGGATTGGCGACCCCGCCGGAATGGCAACAACAGTTTACGATCAGGTAGAAGACCACCGCCTTTGCGACCGGCACGGCCCATGGCAGCGGCGCCAGCAGAGCGACCACCGCGGGCCCTGGCCATTATGCCAGCAGAAAAACCCGAAGACCCATCCCTTCGGACTAGCGTCCAACAACCCCAGAGAACGGTTGTGGGCGACCGAGTTCGGACAGATGACCCGCAAAAGGACGGGCAAGGAGCCCGATAGGTAGGGACCATAAGCACCCGAGTTCCCGGAGGGATAGAGGTGCACGGGAGTATAAATATGATACACGGTGGGGACCATATAGATCGACTCACCCGGAGCTCGAAGAAGCGGTGTTTAAGGTCGATCCGGGGAAAGGAGGTGTATGCCTTTGGAGGAGGAAGCGGCCAGGCCGCTAAAACCGGATGGAACTCGGTTACGTTCTATGAGGAAGAAGAGCCGGAGGATCTGATCCAACCGCACAACGATCCCTTCCTCATTACGGTCCAAATAGACCACTGGATAACCAGCCGCATGCTGATCGATACCGGAGCTTCTGTCAATGTGATGTTCCGAGACGCATACAAGGGGCTGCAGCGAGGAAGGAGCAAGTTATCCCAGGATAACGAGCCGCTGATAACCTTCTCCGGTGAGGTGGTCCAACCTTTGGGATCGGATTACCTACCGCTAATCTTCGGTGAGGGAGATAGGACGAGGAAGGAGCACCTGGAGTTCATCATCATGGACTGCCTGTCCTCATACAATGGCATAATCGGTCGGCCGGGGTTGTGGAAGCTGAAAACGTTTATAGCCGACCATATGCTGATGTTAAAGATGCCTTCACCTGCCGGCGTCATTACCATACGCGGGGACCAGAAGATCGCTCGCAGGTATTATGCAGAGGCCCTGACCCACGGGAGAAATCAGACCGAGGTATTCGCGGCTACTCAACAAGCGCCAGTGACGGATCTGAGTATTGACCCCCGTGATGACACCGATTCCGACGACGAGAAGCTAAAACGACCGTCGGCCGTGGAAGAAACCGAAACAATCTCCATTTCGGAGGATTATCAGGAGCGAAAGGTGGTGATAGGAACGAAGCTCGCCCCGGCTGTCAGGCAAGAGCTCATCACCTTTCTCCGAGACAACAGTTCGGTCTTCGCATGGTCCTACGAGGACATGCCAGGCATATCCCCGGAGATAGCTGTCCACCGGCTAAATTCGTTGCCCAACGTTCCCCCGGTGAGGCAGAAGAGGAGGTCCTTCAGCCCAGCGAAGTATGAGGCGATCAGAGAAGAAGTGCAGAAGCTGAGAGGCCTAGGTTTCATCCGGGAAGTCCAGTATCCCCGATGGCTCGCCAACGTGGTTATGGTCCCAAAGAAGGGAACCTACCGGTGGCCCATGTGCGTTGATTTCACCAACCTAAACCGGGCGTGCCCTAAAGACAGCTTCCCGCTCCCCCGAATAGACCAGCTTATAGACTCCACGTCCAGTTTTAAGCTACTCAGCTTCATGGATGCCTACGCCGGATACAATCAGATAAGGATGAGCCCGGACGACGAAGAGTACACCTCGTTCACAACTGACCGAGGCACCTACTGTTACAAGAGGATGCCCTACGGTCTAAAGAACGCCGAGGCCACATACCAATGGATGGTGAATCGCATATTGGAGCAGGAGATGGGTAAAACGGTGGAAGTGTACGTAGATGACATGCTGGTCAAGAGCTTGACCGCAGGGGCTCACGTCCGAGACTTGGCAGTAGTCGTCGGCAAGATGCTCAAGTTTGGGATGCGCCTGAACCCGAAGAAGTGCATTTTTGGGATCTCAGAGGGTTTGTTCCTAGGCCATATTATCAGCCAGCGGGGGATAGAAGCTAACCCGCTGAAGGTCCAGGCAATCCTAGACATGGAAACACCAGGGGAAAGAAACCAGGTCCAGATGCTGACCGGCCGACTGGCCGCCCTGGCCAGATTTATCTCCCGCCTGACCGATAAGTGCGCCCCATTCTTTAAACTGCTCAAGGCACAGCAGTCCAAGAAAATTCACTGGGCGGCGGAGCACGAAGCGGCATTCCAGTCCATCAAGACATACCTGTCTGCAGTGCCCCTCCTATCCAAACCAGTGCCGGGCGAGATGCTATACCTCTACATAGCTGCATCAGGAACGGCCGTCTCTGTGGCTCTCGTCAGGAAGGAAGGCACGCTCGATCTCCCGGTATACTATGCAGGGAAGGGACTTACCAGAGCCGAAAGCCGGTACCCTGACATTGAAAGACTGGCTCTGGCTCTGATCGTCAGCGCCAGAAAGCTCCGGCACTATTTCCAGGCTCATTCCATCACCCTATATACCAATCACCCTCTGCGGCAGATCCTGCAAAGACCGGATACTAGCGGCAGGCTCGTACGGTGGGCAGTTGAATTAGGAGAGTTCGACATCACTTACGCCCCGCGAACGGCTATCAAGGGTCAGGCTGCTGCGGATTTCATATGTGAACTCACCCCGATGGCGGTAGAAGCGCACTCTGGCCGGTCCGTGGGCACCGAAGCGGTTCAGGCCATAAAGATTGAACCAGGCCTCCCCAGCGGTTGGAAACTTTATGTGGACGGCTCCGTAACGGGTAAGTGGAGCAGAGCCGGCGTCATGCTAACCTCGCCCGATGGACAGTCGTACGAGTATGCCCTGCGCTTCCTCTTCAATACTTCCAACAACGCCGCTGAGTATGAGGCCCTCATAGCCGGCTTGCAGCTAGCCAAGGAAATGGGGATACCATCCTTGGAAGTATACAGCGACTTGAGCCTGGTGGTGAACCAGATGAACGGGCTGTTCGAAGTCAAGGAACTCCAGTTAGCCTCCTACCAAGCTTTGACCAAAGCCCTGATCGAGCCATTCCAGGGCGCCACGATTCAGCATATACCCCGGGAGGCAAATAGGCATGCAGACGCCCTAGCCAGGTTGGCAACCGGAAACTACCCACCAGAGTACCGAAGAGCTAAAATCAAAACCCTCCAGAAACCGAGCATAAGTAAGACCATCTCCGAGATATTTACGGGATAGGAGGCACCACCAAGCTGGATGGATCCGATAGTTAGATACTTGGCTGACAAAACCAGCCCCCAGGATACAGTGGAGGCTAAGAGGCTACACCTCCAGTGTGCCAGGTACAGCCTCCTCGGCGGCAAGTTGTACCGAAGAGGGCACAACTTCCCCCAGCTAAAGTGTGTGACTAAGGAGGCGGGAGAAGCCATCATGCGAGAAATCCACGAAGGAGTATGCGGTAATCACTCTGGCGCCCAGTCCCTGTCTCACAAGTCGCTACGGGCGGGATACTTTTGTCCAGACATGGCAGCAGCGTCGAGAAGAATATCAGGCGGTTGCCACAAGTGCCACATGTACGCCTCTACACCCCATGTCCCGGCAATCGCGTTGTCAATTCTGTTAGCGCCATGGCCGTTCGCACAATGGGGGCTAGACATCATCGGCCCTTTCCCAATAGCCGTGGGATAATACAAATACGCCATTGTAGCCGTTGACTATCAGACTAAGTGGGTCAAGGCGGAACCCTTGGTAAAGATCACCGAGGAGCGGGTAAGAAAATTCCTATGGAAGAACATCTACTGCAGGTTCGGGGTGCCGCAGTCCATAGTCACGGATAACGGGACACAGTTCAACAATGCTGATCTTATCTAGTACACGGCCTCCATGGGGACCCGGATGTTGTTCGCCTCAGTGGCGCACCCGCAGACCAACGGCCAGGTAGAAGCGGTCAACAAGATTATCAAAAGTCTCCTCAAGAAGAAGCTGGATGACAAAAAGGGATGTTGGGCTGAGCAACTCCCTGCGGTTCTATGGGCCATCCGGACGACAGCGACCCGAGCAACAGGGGAGACCCCGTTCTGCATGGCATTCGGGAGTGAAGCGGTGCTCCCCGTAGAGACCGACATGCCCAGCGGCAGGGTTCAACCTGGATCTCATAGAGGAGCGGCGCGACCAAGCGCATATGCGGAACCAAACATACAAGCAACGGGTCGCTCGATACTATGACAGAAAGGTCCGGGAAAGGAAATTACAAGTGGGGGACTGGGTCATGAAGAAAGTTCAGAAAAAACCACTGGCCCTGGAGCCAACGTGGGAAGGGCCCTACCAAATCATCGCAGCCGCGGGGCCGACAACATTCCACATCATAGACGCTGAGGGCATCTACTCCACCCGCCCATGGAATATCCAGCACCTGCGGTTCTACCCTAAGTGAGATCAGTCTTAGAGGGACAATAATGTATTTGGTACCAACGTTGCAATACAGCCACTGCCTCTAGAATGAACTACAGCTGGTTACAAGGTATATACATCTGCCGGGTATATATGTAAAACAAAAAAAACCGCTAATCAGCGCCGCCAGAGCCTCCAATCCCTGACCCGCCAGCCTTGAGAGACCGCTCTTGCTCCAGCTTCTCGGCCAAGGCTACCTCAGCCTCTATCCGCTCAGCATCAAGCCACCCTTTCTCCCTCCACTCCAGATAGGCATCATTTATACCCTTCGCACGGGCGGCCTCCAGCATCTCTTCAAGCTCCACCGACTCTCGGAAATCGTCGATAACTTTATCAGCGGCTTCGGCAAGTTGGGATTCTACGAGTTTCTCCCCTCCTTTGACGGCAACTGTCATTCGGGTCTGCAGCTCCAAAACCTTCGCCTCCAACTCCGTATTCCTTTCTTCCCGAGCGGCCGCCAGCCGACCGGCCTTCTCTCTCTCCCGCGCGAGCTCAGCTGCCAGCCGACCGGCCTCCTCCCTCTCCTGCGCAAGCTTAGCCTCCGCCAATGACAGCCGCATGGTGAGGTCCTCCACTTGCTTCTCCAGAGCCGGAGTCTCCTCACTAGGTTCAGTGGCGTAAATGCTATGAACCAGCTGGTACAAGTACACAAAAGAAGAACATTAGCTCGTACCACAAAAAGGGAGAGGCAGCACAGAAGAACCTCAATTCCACACAGGTACGCAACCAGGCTTACCCGAAGACCCAACACCACAGCCTTCTTCCTGCTCTCGCCCGGCCGCAAAGCCCCCGGGGCCTCCCGATCAAGCCCCAAGGCCTCAATGGTAGATGCCACAAACCTACCAAAACCACTACCACCAGAACCGCGATCGGCTTTCGGCTCCCGACTCCTTCGGCTACCGGTTTCCTCTGCCAGAACCAGTGCTGACCCCCCACCAGTCGAGCTCGACGCCCCGGCATCAAACGTCATCGCCTTCTTCGCCGGAGCTTCGCCAAGACCGCTTCTGCGGTACCCAGTCATCTTCGCTGCCTCTCTCTCCCGCGGGGCCCGTATCCCCACCGGCCGCGCTAGAGGTTTGGGACCTTGTGAGCCCACCGATCTCACTTCCCGAATAACAAGTGGGGCGTTATCCTCACCGCCCGGCCGCCTACCGTAGTGGGAGTCTGGAAACACGAGCGAAACAGGGGTATTATGCACCGTGCTCTCTAGAGTGACCGGATCTACAACCGTTTTCGAGGCCATCTCCCCCATCTCCATCAACCTCTGGACCACAAGCTCGTCATCCGGCTCGACGGTCTCCTCGCTCCGAACAGCGAGCCGGGGGGCATTAGCTGCAAACCAATAAACCGAGCGGTCAGAATAAAACGCGACCCCACAAAACAACAGTGCAAGGTACCTTACCAGGTTTCTTCCCCATCTTGCATATCTCCAGCACATTCCACCGGATGAAATTGTAGGAGCTCCGGCCCAGATTGTCCCAGCAAACAAAAAGTCGGGCTAACTGTTGCCTCTCCAAGTTGACCAACTGGTACGACTGATCCCCGATAGCTTGATAAGCCCCGGGCACCCGAAAGCCCCTCCAGCTATGCTGCCACCTGCCCCCGGCCATCACAACCGACCTCCTCCATACATTCGAAACGGACGACGGCAGGTGAGTAACGGCAGGTTCGAAGTCCCGCGCGGCAAAATTAACACAACCACAGGCCTGGGTCTTTTTGCAGTAAAGAATCTTGTACAGCGCCCGGAACTCATTTATCGTGGGCCACTCCATGTTGCTCAGACTAAATAAGCACTGAGACCAAGCAACTGCCTCCACTAGTTGCTAGGAAGCTGGGCGGGGGAGATATTTATCAGGCTCAGCACATACTGGACAAACTTCGGCAGCGGCAGAGATAGCCCGTGCCGAAATTGATCATCAAAAACAGCAACCCAACCCTCCTCCGGGTTGCAGGCCAGTTCCCCGGGATATAGACCCCGGAGCTTAACGGAGGAGTCGATATCCCACGTTGCCCGAAAATCCCTTATCTCGTTAGTAGTCATGCTTCTGGTCGGCTCGTCACAGAAAACCACCCTGTCGCCATCCAATAGCTGGTACCTCACGGGCCCTCCCATCGACCCACGGCCGGCACCGACAGGATTCGCTGATCTCCCAGATGCCATAAAACCTAAAAACAGAATTTAGCTCTGTAGCAAGATAACAGTACAGACAGACGGCAAACGAAGAGCCAAGCTTCAGCAAAATACGGCAGGAGGAGAGGAAGGGGGGGCGAAGCATCTTATAGGCGGCAAAACTACACCTTGTTGATAATTAGGGCAAGCATAAAAGAGAGGCAACCCCAGCCGCAGATCCCCTCCATCTCAGACCGCTCCCTGCTGACACGTGTCCCAGCATCGATAAAGCTCCCATGCCATCATAACTGATGGGACTGATGGGCTCTCCCCTTCATTGCATGTCAGCCACATGTCCCACCTACAAGCGGCAGTTAGGGGAGATAGGAGCGCAAGCCGAGGCGTCCACTCCCCCCGCTTCCCCAAGAGTCAACCTCAAACCAAGGAGCAGCATCTCACCGGTTATGAAGTATCCAACCGGCTCCTCCGCAGCATCTCACCGGTTATGAAGTATCCAACCGGCTCCGCAGTATCTCACCGGTTATGAAGTATCCAACCGGCTCTGCAGTATCTCACCGGTTATAAAGTATCCAACCGGTCAATCCAACCGGTTCCATGGCACCTCACCGGTTCTATAGCATTCAACCGGTTCCATGACATTCCACCGGTCATGTGACATTCAACCGGCTCTAAAGCATTCCTCCAGTTTAGTCACTTTCCTTCGCCTGCGGGTAGGAACGAGCCAGCAACAACTCAAGGCTTCCAAACGCATGGGCTTTATAAACCCGGACGAGTTTACATCTAACACATGTACTCTTGTCCAGCAGGATAAAAACCCTGCATCACACTGAACTGTGATACATTTGGGGATACATGGCGAGACTCGTTATCTCAACGCCACCCCACCGGGCAGATTGTTTCTCTAACACAGAACAAGTCTCCCCGGAGGCTAACAAACTTGCACATTACCTCACGCTTATTCCAACACAAGCTGAGAATAACTAGCAAGTGTTAACCGGTGCTTCAACATGACCGCAACACCGGGGTACCTATTGGCTTATTCCATGCACCAACAGGCCTCCCCGCATGCTAGCAATCCTACCCCACGCTTATTCCAGCACAAACTGGGTTGAACCACCGGGCTAGTCGCCTTGGAAACTTGGGGGACTCGTTCCGACATGGCAGAACGCCCGGACGAGATCCCATGCACTCTCCGACTCGTTCTGACATGGCAGAATGCCCGGACAAGATCCCATGCACTCTCCGACTCGTTCCGACATGGCAGAACGCCCGGACGAGATCCCATGCACTCTCCGACTCGTTCCGATATGGCAGAACGCCCGGACGAGATCCCATGCACTCTCCGACTCGTTCTGACATGGCAGAACGCCCGGACGAGATCCCATGCACTCTCCGACTCGTTCCGACATGGCAGAACGCCCGGACGAGATCCCATGCACTCTCCGACTCGTTCCGACGTGGCAGAACGCCCGGACGAGATCCCATGCACTCTCCGACTCGTTCCGACATGGCAGAACGCCCGGACGAGATCCCATGCGCTCTCCGACTCGCTCCGACAT
The DNA here is from genome assembly GCA_963682095.1 of Potentilla sterilis. Taxonomy (NCBI): domain Eukaryota; kingdom Viridiplantae; phylum Streptophyta; class Magnoliopsida; order Rosales; family Rosaceae; genus Potentilla; species Potentilla sterilis. The sequence continues at coordinate 37,608,250 of OY821764.1, forward strand.
GGCAGAACGCCCGGACGAGATCCCATGCACTCTCTGACTTGTTCCGACATGGCAGAACGCCCGGACGAGATCCCATGCACTCTCCAACTCGTTCCGGCATGGTACTCACCACGCCTCCTCTGACCGAACGCCCGGTCACGCCCAATCTTCAATGCGGACTTGGGGGACTGGGCACCGTTGGGTTGGTAACCCTGCGGGTCTGCGGGACAGGAGCAAGACATTAAGTCCCCATTCAAGATTGCACTTGACCGGGAACTTGGGGGACTTGTTGACAGTAGCCACAGAGGGGCTACAGCAGGCCCTCAGACCCGCATCCAGTGTACCCGAGACCGGCCTAGGGCCCTGAGCAGGATCACCAGCACCCGGACCCGAGGTCCAGCAGTCTACCTTGTGACCAGGGGCCCGGGGACCGGGGACGCCAGCATGCCAAAGAGGTCACTAGAGCTGCCCTTTGGTGTGAAAACAGAAGGAAGCCAGCCCCACATCGAAGAGTGAGGCCGGACCTCACGCCCGGCCACCTATATAAGGGCCTCAATTACCCTCATTAATAGGTAACTGATCTCTCCAACCGCTTATCATACGTGCTTAAGTTTTCTATTCATCCCAACTGTACTAACTTAGGCATCGGAGAGGAGAAGACCGGCCCGCCGGGTATTCCCCTTAGTAAGCAGGTTTACAGGAAATCACGCTTGGATTCATCTGTCTCTACCAGGTCTACGGATTTTAGGTACGAACACTTACTTTTAATCCGAGTACTCTGCATTCATTCATTGATGCTGATTTAGATTTAGAATCTGCTTGGAGACCTAATTACTTCACCATGCATGAAACTGCACTTGACAGATGCTCTAATAATGCATGGCGAAACCAAAAACGTGGAACACGTTGACAGATGCTCTAATGGCGAAACCAAAAACGAGGAACACGGAAGGTGATATCTATCTAAACCAGAAAAAGTGAGGAAGTGCTTTCTAAATTGAAGACTTATCTTTAGTTCGTATTTGTCTCCTGAAGACTTCTTTTTGTTGAACAATAATAATCTCCATAGTTTATCTCATTCTTCTAAAAAGCCACGATCATTCTCATGATCTCATTCTTCTTTTATGTTCATTAATCATTACCGTAGGTTCATTTTTAAAGAACTGATGAATTTACTAATAAATAACTATTCAGTTTGGAAGCCACAAGGCAAGTATAATTATAGAACAAAAAGTGAGATAGAGTAACTCCTTTCCTCGATTACTCACTTGCTCAGTAGGTGAGAAGAGTATGCATGCATGCTAGCTAGGAGAATTAATATTTTCAATATCACTTGAAACTAAGATGACAGCTAATAGAGTAATTTGACAAAAACAGATATAGTTCGAGGAGACGACTGAGAATCAGTCTCATTATTTAAAATAATGACTTGCAAAACATTATACGCAAATGGGAATAATCTTCAACTTAACGATTGGGTCCAAATTGTCATCGAGAAAAAAGAAAAAGATTGGGTCCAAAAAGAAATCTATTATAAATACATATGCACGAGTTCATTTGAAACAACGCCCTAAACTAAATCTTCTTTCACTGTTCTAGGTTTGCTTGCTTAATTTGCTTCCTTGAGTACCATGACTTCTCATCCTCCCGAATTCATCACCCAGAATTATTTGGTTTTGAAACCAGATAGGGCTGGTCCGATCAAGCTCATACAATTCCTCTGGTCTGACTACATAGCGGAGGGAGAAGATGCTATGATATTGTGCCCAAAGGGAAAGGAGATAAACTACCTCAAACGTAAATGGCTTATATCTTTCACCCTTCTGCTTCAAATGATTCTCTTATGGATTGCCAAACCAATGAGAAACTTCGGTTTAGTTTTTGAGTGGTTCTTCAACCATCCCTCCAGTAACCGAAACTCGCAAGAGCTCTTTCATGATCTTTTAACAGGTAACTTACAAGCTGTCTATCTGCATAGATTGCATGTGGTTTCCCTCAATGAAGTTTCAAAATCACCACTCGCTCGCGCGCACCATTCTTTTTAATCTGTAGTTTCATGTCCTATAATTTACGCTAGGTTTTAACTTTCTTATACGTGCAGGAGACGTAACGAAAGAGAAAGAATCAGCGAGTTTCATTTCCACTGTTGGACATACAGACAAGAGAGTGAAGTTGGATAGTATCATTAGTCGGTTAGATGTCAGATATAAAAGAGCACTCTCTATAATGGTTGCCAAATTATCATATGAAAACCAAGCCTTCGTTGCGGCTACCACTACTGGAAATCAGGTATGAAGCGACGAAGATTGGAAAGGGAAAATCAAAGTTCGTCGCCTCAACACATTGAGGCGACCAATATTGAATTGGTCGCTTCAGAAAACGAGAGCGTCGACTATTGATCAATAGTCGTCGCTCACATCTTATTGAAGCGACGAATATTGATTGTTGTCGCCTCCCAACAATGTTTTGTAAACTGTAGCGACGAAAATTCAATCTTCGTCGCCGACTCAAAATTCAAGCGACGAAGTTGATAACCTTCGTCAATATTCGTCGCTGAGATATGAAACGAAGCGACGAGTTTTGATCAATAGTCGTCGCTTCATGTAATCTGGTCAACAATATTTTCATAGTTTGGAGAGTTGTAGATTTGGCATTTGGTGTCCGATTGACGATTGTAATACATTTTCGGAAAGGAAACGACGCCACGAGTCAAACTCGTAGCTTTGCCACGACGTGTGGGCTTTTTCGGGCTTCTGAGTTCGTTTAGGCCCTCAAAACGGCAGTTTAATATGTTTTAAATAAGGTTGACCGCATCGATCAGGGCTCTAACTTTGTCGGATTTAAGTGATTTTTTTACCATAACCGTATTTCATCATAACGATCAAATGTTATTTCACAGTATTTTTCAAAATTTTACTTCTTTTATATAGTTGCTTCGAAAAGTTGTACACTTGAGTATAATCTTATAATCAAGTTATAACGTATTAGTGAGAATGTTGTCGTTATAATGGCTAAATTCACAAAATGAAAAATTTGACCGTCTGATGTGATCGTTATAGTTAAATATGAGTAGAGTATAAAAATCAGCTCGTTTCGTAAACGTTCCACGCTCGATCGAAACGGTCAATCATATTTTCATAAAACTTATCACACGAAAACCCTATTACGTACCTTTAGATGACCTTGTTTCGTCGACTCTTCCAAACATTAAATTCTCAAATAGATGAGACGTAATCAGCCATGTAAAAATTTGGTAACTTTTACCTCCCGATACTAGGGTTCCCCATAGAGAGAAATAAGTTTAAATAAGGTTGACCGCGTCGATCGGGGCTCTAACTTTTTCGGATTTAAGTGATTTTTTTAACATAACCGTATTTCATCATAACGATCAAATGTTATTTCACAGTGTTTTTCAAAATTTTACTTCTTTTATATAGTTGCTTCGAAAAGTTGTACACTTGCGTATAATCTCATAAAAATTTTATAATCTTTTAAATATTATTGAAGCGACGGATTTTGTATTATTTCGTCGCTTCAGTATAATCAATAAAAATTTTAAAATCTTTTAAATATTATTGAAGCGACGGAATTTGTACTACTTCGTCGCTTCAATTTTATATATTATTGAAGCGACGAATTTTGTCTTACTTCGTCGCTTCAGTGTTGAATCCGCGCCACATGCTGAGAACCAATTAAAACACATTGCGCGGATCACCCTATGAACCGTTAGATTTCCCAGATCTAACGGCCATAATTCAAAGTGATGATTATATATATTCTTCCCTCTCCTCCTTCTTCTTCACTCCGTCACTGCCTCCTCGCCGTCGCCGTCGCCTCCTTCACCCTCTCCTCCACTGCCTCCCTCCCTCTCCGGCCTCCTCCACTGCCTCCCTCTCTCTCCGGCCTCCTCCACTGCCTCCCTCTCCTCCCTCTCCTCCACTGCCGCTCCTCCTCGCCGTCGCCATCCTCCTCCCTCCCTCCCTCCCCCTCCTCCTCCACTGCCTCCCTCTCCTCCCTCCCTCTCCTCCACCGCCTACCTCCCTCTCCTCCTCCACCGCCTTCCTCCCTCCATCTCCTCCTCGCCTCCTCCACTGCCTCCCTCTCTCTCCTCCTCTTCCCCCTCTCCTCCCTCCCTCCTTCTCCTCCACGGCCTCCCTCCCTCTCCTCCTCGCCGTCGCCGTCGCCTCCTCCACCGCCTCCCTCCCTCCCTCTCCTCCTCCCCAACCCCGCAGCGCATATCGTTTTCCGACTTCGTCGCCTCCTCCACCGCCTCCTCTGTCACCTCCTCCGTCGCCTCCTCCGTCGCCTCCTCTGTCACCTCCTCTGTCGCCTCCTCCGTCGCCTCCTCCGTCGCCTCCTCCACCGCCTCCAAAAACTAGACAAAAAAACAAAATCGAACTCGAACGAAAAATACGAAATCGAACTCAAACGAAAAATGGCGGGAAATTTTTTTCAAACGAAAATGGAGACATGAAGCGACGAACATTGATATTCGTCGCACTAAAAATACACTCTAGCGACGACTTTTGAAGCAAACTTCGTCCCCTCAAATTGTAAGCGACTACCCAAACTTCGTCTCCTAGAATTGGAAGCGACGACCCAAAATTCGTCGCCTCGAATGCGAGGAGACGACTCAAAATTCGTCGCTCATAATTTGGCGACAAACTTTGAAGTCGTCGCTTGAAATGTCTAAGCGACGACTTTTGGAGCAAAAGTCGTCGCCTCGAAGCCGAAACGACGAAAACGAAGCGACGACCCCTAGCGACGACTTTCTGGTCTCTTCGTGTTCGAGGCGACGACTTTTGATCAAAAAAAACCGTCGCCTCGAATGGGTTTTCCAGTAGTGTACGGTCAAAAACCATTGGAAGGTAAAATACATATGATGTTAATTTTTACGGCAAAAACAATAGAGGTTGATTAGTTAGTTGAATTTGTATCATGTTGAAATCCACAAACTTAAAAATTAAATGTAGACTTCTATCGTATAAACCCTTATTGTCGCGCCGGGCAATTTGTATCATGTTGAATAAATTACCCGATCATTATTTAATTAGATGCCCTTGTCATTCAACATTTTCAATGTCAACTATATATTGCTTATTAGCTGGTTATGTCCTATCCAGAATGAACCTTCGCTCTGAAGTTAACGTGTGAAGTTCTTTTTTTGACACACTTTTTGTTATATTTTCGCATCTCCACCGTTCAAATGCTAGAACCTAATGTATAGATCATTTCTGAAAATTTTTATCCAACTCGATAATCGTTTGAGTATTCTTTATGATGATTTACACAAACAGTTCAAGTTGGACATATTCGGTTTGTTCATTGATTTAATATAGTTTCGATACCTTAATGGTAACTAAATTAGATGAATATTTGCAAAGATAATCTATACATTAGGTTCCAACATCTGAACGGTGGAGATGTGAAAATATGACAAAAAAATGTGTCAAAAAAGAAACTTCACACGTTAATTTCAGAGCGAAAGTTCGCTCTAAATAAGAACCGTACAATGTATATCCCATCATCATATACTTATTTCTGTAATTTTTCGTACAGATGGATCTAATCAAGTTCTATGACTTCTACAATTGTAAGTAACAATATAATACTAAGCACTGTTGATTAAACTTTTGTTAGTAGAATTTATTTTTCCTCTAATGAAAATTGGTATGGATGTTAATTGGACGCATATTTAACAAGCAAATTGCTGTTGCAGATTATCAAGGAAAATATACTACACAAGCCTTCATGGTCCATGACCCTGTTGATCAATTGATCGTTGTGGCATTCAGAGGCACCGAGTTCTTTGATGCAGATGCATGGGGTACTGACCTCGATATTTCCTGGTTCAAATACAGAAGCATTGGAAAAGTCCATGGAGGGTTCATGAAAGCCCTAGGCTTAACCCCAGAAGGTTTCCCTGCTAGAGAACCAGAACTAAACCTTCGCTACCCTTTAGCTTACTACACTCTTAGGAATCAACTGCGAGATCTCGTGAAAGAAAACAATAACACGAAGTTCATAGTGACTGGCCATAGCTTGGGTGGTGCACTGGCAATTCTGTTTGCCGCGATTTTGGCAATGCACAATGAAGATTTGTTGTTGGAGAGATTGGAAGGGGTTTATATATTCGGGCAGCCTGTTTGGGCCACAATTGGAATTCACTCCAATTGGGCTTTTACCCCGAGGCCCAGAGGGGTTTAGGTTTAACCCGAACCCAATATTCATATTCTCCCGCTTCATTCAGAAGAGATTACTTGGAAGGAGAATATTGATTTATTGCCTAATCAGTTCGGGGTTATTTCGTAGTAATCCGATTACACAATATACGAATTTCCTTAATGGATAATGAGGTGTAAATACTGATTAAGATAATTAGGGGATTGTTTCGGTAGCAATCCATTGGAAAAGATTTCTCTGCCGAATCAGTATTTGATTCGTACTGGACTCGATTTGGTTTACCCCGGCTTTAATTGAGTACGGATCCAGACGATATTTGACGGAGAAGAAGTTTCCTAAACAAAGAGAGGGACTAATTTCAATTGATTCTTAATCAATTAGATTGGAGGCAAAATAAGGAAGGACACTCCTAGTGAATCTCGGAATCCGCCAGGCTGGATCTCACAGCCCTAGGGTTTCATGAACAATATAAATATAACTCTTCCAGCAACTACAAAAAGGTTCTCAACCAAACACAAACACACACAAGTTCTAGCGCACCGCTAACTTGCCAAAGCCTCTCCGGAGCAACTCACTCAATTTGCCTCCACCTGCGATCGATCCAATCTCGCATTCGTGTCGAGCGGTTGCTGAGCGACTCACGCAATTTGCCTCCACCTGCGATTGACTACGTCTCGTATTCGTGTCGAGCGGTTGCTGAGCCAATCGAGTTAGTCCGCTACTCCGGTAGCAATCGAGTCGTCACTCAGGTGACACACCCGTGGTCTTGGTATAAGCTCTGCTTTGCTTCTCCGGATCAGAGTAAGATCCTCAATCCTTAGGGGGTTGGGAAGAAAATCCTGTTAGAGAGTTCTATTCAGGTCTTGTTCGAGTCCTGTACGCCGGCTTAATTAGCGCCCGCGTAACAGTTGCTTGATCAGGAAGTCAGAGTCAATTGGGAGCAGACGAGAAGACTCGCCAGGGGTCGCACGCAATCGAGTCGCACCGCTCCAAGGGTGCTGGCACGCCTAAAGCACACAGAAGACACGCGAGGAGCACGCCCCCCCCCCCCCCCCCCTAAGTGCTGACTGTTCGCCGGGTGCTGAATCCGCCACGAACATTTTGGCACGCCCAGTGGGACCTAGTGTCAAGATTGCAGGATCTACAAAGGGTCATCCTTACAAGAGAGTAACCATGAACTGTTTAAAGAATTCCCACAGGGAGCTGATCAAACATGGAACAGCTGATTGTAGGAGATTGACCGAAACCGAAGCTAAGGTGGTGTTTGGCGGGACCCTGGGGGATGAAGCAACTATCGCTGTAGCCCTCAAGGTCGTGCGAGACAGGAAAAATCAAACTCTATTTTCCGCGGCACCAGTTGTCGCGACGGTGGGGGAAATAGTTGAGGAGGAGGCTGCTTCTCAGGATGGTAACGGCACTCTGGGCCTTACTAACCGAGCAGCCTCATTTGGTTTTTTAGATGAGGGGTTCGCGGATGAGTCTGCGGATTCGCCTGCGTCTCCCATGGTGCAATTTACTGGGGAGACCGCATCTCCCACAGAGGTGACGGACACTCTGAGGTTGCTGATCGACAAATCTTGTCGAACAGACGAAGCTCTGAAGAAGGCCAATACTGTGGTCGTGAATCTAAATGAATCCGTTAAGCGAATGGAGACGGAGCAGAGGGGGTTCACTGCAAATTTCAAGTATCTCGCCGGACAGCAGAGCCGGCTGGGGGATAACTTGACTGCCCATGTCAAGAACTCTGATACCTGCTGGCGACAGCAACAGGAGTAGTTGGCGGCTACCAACGCCACGCTCGAAAACATGAATACCTTGATGGGGCAGCTGTTTGATCGGTTCGACCAATCTGAGGGGTCTGACCGTGCAAATGCGAATGCAAACCAGCCAAGGGATAGGCGGGGACGAGCAACTGGTCGTGGCGGAACCGGCGGGCCAAATGCTGGGGCTGCTGTCAATCAGAATGGAGGTCCTGTCCCTCCTGGGGGGCAGGCTAATAACAATCCGCTGGAGCAGCCAGCGAATGTTGTGGCTCAGCTAACTTTGGACGATATTGGCAGGATTTTCGCTGACAAGCTCAGGGAACTGCAGGGGTTGCCCGACGTCGATAAGACGTACGAGAATCCATTAACTCAAGAGGTCAACGCGATCCCGTTCCCTGCTGGGTTTAAGCCAATCCGTTTTACTCCGTTCACCGGCCAGACGTCGGAGGATACTGAGACGCACATCATGCGTTTCACCAATGAATCGGGTCAGTATGCCGAGGACCCAATCATGAAGTTGAAGCTCTTTCCTACATCCCTGGCAGGGGAAGCAGCTATCTGGTATAAACGCTTGAAACCTGGATCAATTCCAGACTGGAAAACCATGGAGGTTCTTTTCAGAACCATGTTTGGTATCGTGGAAGCAAAGATCGGGGTCAAGGACCTGGCAGAAACTGAACAAAGGCCTGACGAATCTGCTACTGACTATTTAAGAAGGTTCAAGCTGGAACTAACCCGCTGCGAGATGGAAATTCCAGAGGAGCATGCAGTAAGGATGGCGATTGATGGCCTGGTAGATGAGATCTGCCAGGGTTTCAGGCAGGTTCACGTGACCACTATGGCGGATCTGACTAATTGCCTGGGTCAGGAGCAGCACTATGTGGATCGGTCCAAGGAAAGGAACGAAAGAAGGAAGGGGACTCCTATGTCCTACTATCCGGGAACTTTGAAGCCCAAAACTCCACTTCCGACCGCCGCTAAGACCGTGGCAACTATCCAGGCGGATGCTGTGCCTAGACCAATCCTAACTTGGGTTGATGATGAGTTGGAGCACGAGGTGGCGGTTATTGAGCGGACCGATCAGAAGCCTTTGCAGTCCAAAATAGCGAAACCGGTCAGGGAAACTGTGAAATTAATATCTCTGCTTCCAACCAAGTCGGCTTTTCAGGAGTATACCTACAACGCCCACAAGGCTCCAGAGATTCTGCAGGAGCTATTCAACCTGAGGCGTCTACACCATGATGGCGGATTTATCCCCAAGCCTGATTACATGGCGGGAAAGACATACTGCAGTTACCACAATATGAACAATCACAACACCAAGGATTGTGTGAAGCTAAAGGACCAGCTGCAGATTTGGATTAACGACAACACCCTGCAGTTGGAGAATCCCACGGAGCCTAAATGGGTAACGGCCAAGAACGGCCCGCAGATCAATGCGATTGAAATCAGCATCGGTTCAGGTCCACAACAGCAGCCTGGGAAGCAGCTTTCCAAGTTTCAGGAGTACACGTACGACGCAAGCAGGGCGGAAGAGATTTGGGAAGCTATGATGCACCAGGAGGCACCGGAAATTCAAGAGTTCTACCAGTGCCATCCCAATAGTGGGGATGGCGGATATGCATGTATTTTCCATCGTTCATTTGACCACTATACTTCTCATTGTGTAGGTTTGAAGGATCAGCTGCAGGAGTGGCTGAACGATGGCAAATTGGAGTTTTCTGAGAACAAGGCTAGTCCCGGCCCAGAGTTTTGGATTGGGGCTGTGGAAGAAGAGGACATGGTGTTGGTCCCTCGTTCTAAGCTCTGCCTCACCTGTAGGTTGAATACAGGGCTGCCGATTACTTATGATGAGTTTCAGGCGGCTTTGAAGGAGGCAGAGGAGAAGGCTGAGAAGAGAGCCTTCGAGAAGGCTAAGTTAGAGCATCCGCCTCCCGAGAAGTCAGGCCGGGAGAGTTACAAGCGGATGAAATACCATCATGGATCCGAGGACAGTTATGCTAGCAGGACAAGGCCCAGGCAGGATCCAGGACCGTCCGGGGTGAAGTCAGCTACGTCTGGGGGTTCGCACAAGGCTGCGAATCCATAGCCATCTGTCGAAGTTTATGTTCCGCCAGCCTCTAGGAATGATCCGAAGGCGGATAGATGGTACACCCAGCGAGACGGCAAGGCGACTGAGCTTGCTGGAGTAACCACCCGGAACAAAAGGAGACGTTTTAGGAAGGCAAAGAGGACCTTGGCGGATCTGGCTTCGGGAAGGGTAACTGAGGATGAGCTGTCAGTACCTGTGGAGCAGGTGGAGCAAGTCCATAGGCGCTACAGAGTAAGAACTAAATCCTACGTGGATTCCAGACGACAGCGACACTCAGAGGCTCCACCAGTATCTCAGAGGAAGGTACACGACGGGGTGGCGGATCTGCCAAGATCCACTGGAGCACCTCAGTCCAGGCCAAGGCGAAAGCTGGAGTTTTCTCCTGAGCATTCAAAAGCCAGGCAGTCGCCCCCAAGGAGGACACAACCAGAAGCTTCCGGAAAGCAGGGGATATCAGAGGCTCAGGAGGATATGATGGTGATTGACACCAGCAGGGGTTCCACCGTTATGAGGTGGGTACCTAAGGAGAGCAGCACATCACTGGCTGCCAGCACGAGTAACGTGGGGGTTCCTATGAGGGAGAATGCTCTGAAGGAATCCAGGGTAGCTTTGGCAGAATCGAGCAGGCCGCCCACTACCATATCTCAGGCCAGGCTGAAGGAACCGAAAGCGCCTACTAACTTTGTAGAGTATGCAGCTAAAAAGCTGCAGATGAGTGTGCCAACTAGGCTATCCTCAGTCGCCGCCAGCGCGAAGGCTGATTCTGAGGTAGGAGACGCAGACCTCGACAAGGAGGATGAAATGGTCGACTACGAGGAAGAGCCAGAAGCGGCGGATGAGGAGGTGGTGCCGATGGATGAAGAGCAGCCTGAAGATGACGCCATGGTTCATCATTGCAACATGGCTTTCATACTTTCATCGGCTTATGCTCTGCCAGAGCCTGTGCCCACTGCTCACTTTATTGACAATGAGGAATCGCCCAATCCTATTTATTCAGTACAGGAACCTGAGGATGAGAGTGAGGCAGAATCCGAACCTGGGGTTTTTCGTTCCAGCCACGAATATCCTGAAGGGGCTGGAGATCTTTTGAAACAGTGTGTGATGTTCGCCAAGCCCACGTTCAACATGTCCCAACATATGAAGCCTTTGTATGTCACGGCAGAGGTTGAAGGGATTAGGGTCCGCAAGGTCTTAATAGACACCGGGGCCGCGGTGAACATCATCACCACAACCACCATGGAGCAACTCAAGATTCCGAGGCAAAAGCTTATTCAGTCTGTTTCCAAGGTGAAGGGATTTTCGGGGAATGTTACTCCTACTGCTGGGGTGGTCATGCTCAGGGTAAAGATAGGACCATCCGAGGCTTACCAAGCATTCTTCGTTGCAGAGGCAAACACACCCTATCATATGATCCTAGGGAGAGATTGGATCCACAAAGCATTAGCAGTTCCCTCGTCTCTTCATCAAGAGATGATCATGTGGGATCCAGTCGCGGATTTGCCAGTGCTCATCAAGGCGGATGAGCGTCCTTATTCTGTAGCGGCCGTCCAGTTGGAGGCCAGCTATTACAATAGGAATATGAGACCTCTCAGAATTGAGGGGGTCGATCATAAGGGGCATCCAATCGGGGTGACCCAGAACGAATTGTCTCAATGGGGAATTGCCCAGGCTATGACAGATTACAGCCGGCCAGTTTCCATTGAGCTTCTTCCCAATATATCCAATGAGTGACGCCCTCTCACAAGAGGAGTCAGAGGCTTTTGCTCTCTTAATGCAACGATTGGCTATCTATAGATTGGAGCAAATGGCCTGGGAGGAGGTTGCACTGGTCGAGTGCGTTGAGGAGGAAGATATTGAGACTTTTACAGGGGTGGAAGTAATTCAGCCTGCTCCAGCTGCGCTGGATGATACTCCACCCAAGGTACGTGATCCCGTAAAAAATGTCAACTTGGGAGCAGAAGCTGAGCCCATGGAAGTGGGGATTAGTTAGTACCTTGAACCAGATCTGAAGCAGCAACTGATAGGGTTGCTGCAGGAATTTAAGGACTGCTTTGCAGAAAAATACCAAGATATGCCGGGTCTATCAAAGCATTTGGCTTGCCATCGCATCCCCATCAGGGAGGGATGAAGGCCAGTTAAACAAGAGCAACGGCGGATGAATGCTGAAACTGCAATGGCGGTCAAACACGAAGTTCAAAGCATGGTTGAGGCTGGGATAATCAGACCGACTCTATATCCGGAATGGTTATCCAACATTGTTCCTGTGAGGAAGAAGAATGGCAAGATTCGAGTATGTGTGGACTACAGGGATTTGAACGCTGCATCGCCTAAGGACGTTTACCCTATGCCTATAGCGGATATGTTGGTGGATGCAGTAGCGGGGCATGAGTTGCTATCATTTATGGATGGAACGGTAGGCTATCACCAGATTCCGATATATGAGCCGGACATCCCCAAAACGGCTTTCTGCTGCCCTGGGTTTACTGGAGCGTTTGAATATCTAAGTATGCCATTCGGCTTAACCAATGCAGGAGCTACATACCAACGAGCAATGAACGTTATCTTCAGCAAGATATTGGGGGACATCCTGGAGGTCTACATTGATGACGTAGTGGTAAAGTCAAAGAAGAAGGAAGACCACGTTGATCATCTGCGAGGGGTGTTCACTATCATGAGAAAGCACCAGCTTGAGATGAATCCAGCTAAATGTGTCTTTGGGATTTGTGCTGGTGACTTTCTAGGGTTTGTGGTGCATGAGAGAGGCATCGAGGTGGCTGGCGATAAGGTACAAGCTGTGTTAGACGCACCAGCACCAAGGAACAAGAAGGAATTACAAAGCTTGTTGGGAAAGATTAATTTCCTCCGTCGATTCATCTCCAACTCAGCAGGCAAGGTTGCGCCTTTCTCTCCTCTGCTCAAGCTCAAACCAGAAGAAGTCTTTAAATGGGGTCCTGAGCACCAAGCTGCTTTTGACAGGATCAAGGAGTATTTGGCTAGTCCGCCCGTCCTTTGGCCGCCTACGCCCGGTATTCTTCTCAAGTTATATATTTCCGCATCTGATATTTCTATTGCAGGACTGCTAGCCCAGGATGAGACCCTGGCGGATGGAAAGAAGATTGAATATGCAGTTTCCTACATTAGTCGGACACTATTAGATGCAGAAACCAGGTATTCACCAATCGAGAGGCTATGTTTGGCCCTGTACTTTGCTGGTATCAAGCTCCGCCATTATATGCTTTCCTTCACAACGATAGTGGTGGCACAAACGGACTTGGTGAAGTATATGCTAACGAGACCTATCCTAAGGGGTAGGATTGGCAAGTGGGTGTTAGCCCTTTCAGAGTTTTCCTTGCAATATGCGCCACTCAAGGCTATGACGGGTCAGGCCATCGCGGATTTCCTGTTACACCATCCTATTGAGGCGGAATTCACAGAGCCGCCAAAGTTTGTTCATATGATCCGATACCAGCCTTGGATTTTATACTTTGATGGTTGCAGTACCAGTAAGTTGGCAGGCGGGATTTGTATCCAGAACCCAGCGGGTACTAAATATCATTATTCTTTTCAGCTGGAATGGACGTGCACCAACAACCAGGCAGAGTATGAGGCCCTACTCATTGGGTTGGAATTATTGATCGACCTGGGGGCACAAGAAATCGAAGTACTTGGAGACTCAATGCTAGTTATTAATCAACTTTTGGGGGTCTACAAGTGTGTGTCTTTCCATTTGGTGCACTACTACGAGCGGGCAATTGAGCTGCTGGATCGTTTCATAGACGTTTCCTTGGACTATATCCCCAGGGAATTGAACTCTGCAGCTAATGAGTTGGCACAATTGGCCACAGGAATCAGTTTAGCCCAGGGAGTGAAGGAAAGAATCCTTCGGGTAGAGCGCAGGACTCTACCATCTTTTGCTATCCGCCGGGAGGACCGCGGAGAGTGGTTGGTCACTACAGTCGAGCCCATCGATACTGACTAGCGGATACCAATCATAGCATATTTACAGGACCCATCTGCACCGTCTGAGAGAAAAATCAGACACCTGGCGACTAATTACCTTCTCAGGGGAGAAGACCTATTCCGAAGGGGGGAGGATGGAGTCCTATTAAGATGTATCTTTGGCGTTGAGGCTAAGCGGATTATGATGGAGGTACACTTAGGGGTCTGCGGTTCACACCAGTCCGAACCTAAAATGAGGTGGCTTATTCGAAGATACGGATACCATTGGCCATCTGTGTTGAAGGACTGCCATAGTTTTGCTCAGGGTTGTCAGGATTGCCAAAGGCATGGACCGGTTCAGCGGATTCCAAATATCCATTTACAACCTATCATCAAGCCTTGGCCCGCCAGGGGTTGGGCATTGGATTTTGTCGGAGAGATTCACCCACATTCATCTTCGCAGCACAAGTTTCTTTTGCTGGGTACTGATTTCTTTACGAAGTGGGTGGAAGTTATACCAACCAGGAACTGTGATGCAGATACCGTCATCCGCTTTGTGTTTCAAAATATCATCTGCCGGTATGGCATTCCAGAATGCATAGTGGCGGACCGGGGGGCAGCCTTTATGGCTGAGAAAACCCAAACCTGGCTAGCAGATTATGGAATCCAGTTTCTACATTCCTCTCCTTATTATGCTCAATCCAATGGTCAAGCAGAAGCTACTAACAAGGTTATCATATCCATCATGAAGAAGATGCTGGCGGATAACCCAAGATCATGGCATACTCAACTTGACAACACAATTTGGGCTTATAGGACTTCTAAAAGGACTCCTACGGGCACTACTCCTCATGCGTTGATGTACGGCCATGATGCCGTTCTGCCATTGGAGATCAATGTAGCTTCTTTGAGAGTTCGTGAGCAACACCAGCTGCTTGGTGACGACTATGTGCAGGCCATGTTCCAGGAACATGAAGACCTTGACGAGAGGCGGCTAGAAGCCTTGGAAAGCATCATCCTCGAGAAGCAGCGGATCGCCAAGGCATATGATAAGCGGACCAAGGGTAAGTCCTATGGCGAAGGAGACTTGGTCTGGAAGGTAGCTCTGCCCCTCGACGAACCGGGTCGTGGTAAATGGAGTGCTCGCTGGGAGGGCCCATTTGTCATTGATCGTGTTGTGGGCAAGGGAGCTTACCAGCTCCGCGACTTGGACGGGGAAGTACACAGAAACCCCATCAATGGGCGATATCTTAAGAAGTACTTTCCAAGTGTCTGGGAGTTTGAGGTTCCCTCGGCGGATGAGGATTTTGGCCAGAATTCTTCTTAGTCCAGCACGCTCGGGGGGCAACAAGTTAAAGCGGCACATCCGCTAGGGTGTTTCTGCCGAATTTTGGGTTTTTCTAGTCTTTCATTACAAAACTATTAGGGTTTTGTGCTTTTCCCTGTTTTACTTCGACATCCGTTTAGGGGTGTTTATGTTCTTGAACTTTTTATTTTCAATACAATTCCATCTTTGCGAATGAGCGGTTATATGTATTGAAATTGCAACCTGCTTCAATTATAACAAGGCGTTGCGGCCAAGGGCATTACAGGGAAAAGAAAATACAAAAAGAGCTACTAGCTAGCTCTGAAACCATGTCTACATCTCTCTAAGTCTTTGCTGCTGGCGGATTTCTCGCGACTACTCTGGATCCGCTAGAGAAGACTCTACGGGGCGGGTCTCCACCGCTTTAACTCAACCATCACCAACGGACGGACACTTTCACCAAGTTCAGCTGAAGGAAAGAGCAGTTGAGTTGGCTGAGAGGTAGGTGGCTGAACGTGCCAATGAAGGAGCGGGAATGTTATGACGGGCACTTTCAACCCTTCCTCCGTGGTTGAGGGCACCTAACCGGATCACTAGCGTTACCCGGCATGGGGAACAGCCAAGACTGGCCGGGTATGGGTTACACACCTCGAAGCGCAGGTTCAGGCCGTATAACGCTAGGTGACCGGGGTTAGGGTTTGTTTAACGCTGGGTGACTGAGGTTACTGGGTTGTTTAGCCGGAATTTCAGCTTATCTGGTGGAAAGGCTTGTGGCAACCAGAGGATTGGGCCATTTGCAAACAATACTAGGGTTGTCATATTCGCTTTAAGTTGGCCACTCTGATGAGGGTTTCGCTGCACCCAGGGGTTCCTTTTATACTGCATCTCGGGGGGAATCCAACGGTTGGGGGTTACCGGGGCTTTAAATGCTGTGGTTTGCCCATATTTATGCAACCATCCGTTTCGGTCGCCTGTTCAATTGGGAACCGGTAAGTAATAAAGGGGGTTTGACTCGCGACTTCTCGGGACAATCCTGCATTGATCACAGTTTACTTTTCCCACGCATCCGTTGGGGCCGCCTGAAGTTGGGCCCGTTCTCTGTTTTTAGGAGGCCAGATTTGCTTCATGGCGGATGGGCTTCTACCCGTTTATTCAATCACAGCCCATTCAAGGGGAAGCCAATTATTTTGTTATCTAGTTTACTCGGCTTTGCTTTGTCTTCACACATCCGCGCAGCTCAGTGAACTAGGGGGGCAACATAAGGGCAGTATCCGCGCTCGTCTTTTGTGGCGGATTTTTGAAATTTTTAACAATTTTCTAAACTCTCTTAGGGTTAAGCCCTGTTGCCTTTTGAATTAGAGTTTTCAGGAACATCCGCCTGGGGTGTGCCCTAATTTTCGCCTTTGATAATAGGGTTTTCGATGCAAGTCTTGTTTCCAAAAATTTTATTTTTATTTACAAAGTAAAGGGGGCTTTGCGGCCGTGGCTATTACAAAGGCGGGACTTAAATACACGCAAAGAAACCAATTATATATCCGCGAGCTAGCTTTGATACCATCTCTGTATATAGGGGATTTCCGCCGGTCCTTCGATCTAGACTCTTTCCGAGCAGGGGTCGAATACGGAGATCTCGAGAGCATGATAGATAGAGCATGAAGATTGTTTGGCAGAAACTGTCTTGGCGCCGAAGCAGAGTGGCGGATAGGCATCCGCTGCCTACAGTCTCTCGTTGTTCCAGGAGCTCAATAGACGAGCGCCATCTATCTCCGCAGAGGAAATGCATATATCAGATCCGGAAAAGGATGACTGAGACAGAATTCCCTTCATATCGAAGAAGACAACTGGTCTATTGAGGCTTGACCATCCTCACGCCGGCGGGGTTTCGACTCAAGCGAAGACTAATGGTCCTATGAGGCGTGAGGAGGGTACCCGAACCTGCATCCATGCTAGGCCTCTGGCCGATGAGAATTGTGGGGTGCTAGATCAGTAGTTACCAATCTATAATCACATCCGCCCGGGACATAACATGGGATGTTATGGTTCGGGATTTGTTTAACATGGGGTGTTATGATTTGGGGTGTTTAAGAGAACATCCGAACTAGATCTGGTGGAAAGGATTGAGGAAGCCATAGCGGCTGATAGGAGAACCTAAGGGAAGAAATAAGGAATAACATTCTAAGTTGATTTAGGGTTCTCATTTCCGGCCAATGAGGTGTTGCTTTTATAGTCTTATTGGAAAGCAATCCGAGGGCTGAGATTAACTTACGCAGTTATTAGGCAGTGGGGTGTTGGAATTGTTTTGGCGTTTGAATTTCAAATTTCTGGGAAACGGTTCTGCAATTCCGACAGTAATGACGAGACAGTTGCGCAGGGGTTGGTTTTTAAACCAAACCAAATTGGGCTTGGTCGTCAATAAAATAGACGGAATACATATATATATATATATATATATATATATATATTTGTCAGGCCAGTTTCCACTATGGGTTGGGCCTAAATTTGTACAGTTGCAGGCCCAATCTCTTAATTCTAGCCTTGGTCTTACTGATCGAGCGGTCCAGTTCTACATTGGCCTTCTTGGCCTGACGCTCTTCCTCCTGTAGTTTGGTTGCCAAAAGCTTTTGTTGGTTCAATTGATCCGCGCGAGTGGCTTGCTTTTGGCGGAGGAGGAAGATTTTCTGCTCTATGGTCGCCTTCATATCCTCAAGTTTGGCTATTTCGACCGCCTCCGTGTCGTTGCCAGCCGCAACGACTAAATCTTGATAGGAGCGGGCGGCATTGGCGAAGGCCACGCCAGCTTCCTGGAGCTGGGCATGCTGGGGGGGACTGGACAGCTAGACGTTCCTGCAGACTTTTTAGTTCTGCTGGAAGACTAAGAAGGGCAGCGTTGGCTTCAGTCTGGTGCTCGGGGGGCAGCTGCTGGAGTTGGCCTTTAAGAATGTCAAGGGCGGAGACGAGCTCGTCCGCCACTTGGGTGTCAGCAGGATCCTTCTCTCCCAGACGCTCTAGGAATCCCCATGCTTCCTGCACTTCTATAGGTTCCTCTTCAGGGCTGTGTGGCCGGGGAAGGAGGTCTTCGGCCAGAATGGAGGAGGAAGCAGATTTATCCTGAAGTCCAGAACCAGATCCGCCAGGGGTCGCAGAGGACTGTGCGGATGGGGTAATGACCAGGCCCATGATGGCTTTATTCTGTGGCAGGGGGATCGGTTCTATAGCTGATTCCATTAGGCCGGGGTCCGCCACCAGTGGGGTGGCACTCATGGTTGCCACACTATCATCTTCCACCTGCTTATAATAAAGGAGGGTTAGGAGCAGTTCTAACCAAGGGAGGTGACAATTCAAAACATAGGTAGTATATACCTCAATAATCTCTGGGTGAGGGTTTGCTTCTGGCTGGTCCAGAGGAACCCCTTGTTGCCCTTACTGATCAAGGTCAGCTGGATCATCCGCGGGAGTTGGAAGTTGTTCAACCCGGGGGCCAATATCTGCCAGGGATTCCACACCGGCAATTGCTTCCTCTTATGCTATTGAGAGATCAGGTGCAGGGGAGGAAGGCTCACCAGCTGCTGGCTGCTCGGCGCATTGGTTTGTTTCTTTTTCTTCTTCTTCTTCTTCTTGCTCCACTTCATGAGTTGAGCTTGAGGCCAGCGGATTTGGAGTGGAAGAGCTACCGGGTGCACCAGTTGTCAATCGTAGAGGCTTAGCTGCCGAGGCCTCCGCCACAGTGTCATCAGGGTTTTCCTCCGCCTCTGGTCCAGTTTCTGCACCGGCAGGGAGTGTCAGGATTGGTTGAGTAGAATTCTGACTAACTGCTAATGCTAGACTGGAGGAAGTACCTGCATCAAGATAGCGCAGAGGAACAGGTTGAGGAAAATTATCGCCGCAAATCTCGTGAAGATTTTGGTAGAGGTCCACATAGTCCTCATCGAGACTAGAAGAACTTGTAGATTCTTCAGAGGGGTCAGAGGACTCACCAGAGGAAATCTCGATGACCGTGGGGTCTCGGCTGGCGGCCGCAGCGGACGAGGAGCGCCTCCTCCGAAGTGTCTGCAAGGAGGGATAGAGTTGGGATATCTACGTCACGTAGGTATTTATTGAACTGATATCTAAAGACGCGAGGAAACCAAGGAGATTTTGAGTTCACTTACAGGTGCGTCCTCCTCCTCATCAGTTTTTTCATCCGCTTCAATGGTAGTTCTGCTCTTCTTCGGGGGCGGATGAGCCCCACATTCTGCTTTTCGTTTTCCTTTATCCGTCGGGGTTTGTCCGGATGCCTGTTTCATTAAACAATTAAGAGTTACGCGAGAGTTTTCTGGCAAACCAAAACAGTAGTAGGAAGCAGGGCATATTACCTTTCTTGGGGGCAGGTCAACATACAGCGGACCGCCCTTTAGCACCTCTCGATCAGCTGGGGTAAGGTGCCCGCCCTGATTCCGAAAGAACCTCCGGAAGTAGAAGACGGAGGGTTGTTTGAAGAGCGGACCTCGCAGGCGTGCCCACCATATCTGATATGAACCAGTAGCATCCGTAGAGGCCTTTAGGTGTGGGTAGCAGTCCGTGTTTCGCATAACGAGAAGCTCCAGGCAGGGTCTATCGCTAGCACCAGACGCGCGTGGGAACTTTTTGCTATTCCGCCACACCGAAAAAAGATTTACACTTTTCAGTGGCGGATATGGCAGGATTTGAGTAAGGCCGAACTGCCGTGCAAAGAAGTGAGGCGCGTAGACTTCGTGGCTTGGATATTTCTTGTCACTACAGAGGAATGGCAGGTCCGCCATGGAGATGCAGTGAATGAAAATCCATCGACCTTTAGAGTCTTGTTTACTGGAGGGAAGGAACCCCCGGGCTAGTCCGCGTGGATACTTCAAATGAATCAGCCACTGTGCCTCTGCAAAAAATTCCCTGGCGGATGTGTTGAAAAAGATGTCGAGGCAGACAGCGTAGCTGAGGTCAGGACTGGGGGCGCAGCTGACATATTCTTGCCCCACAATTTGATCAGGCCTAGGAGCCCCCTTCATGGCTGGAGTGAGTTGGGAAAAGTGCATTTGGCACCAAATATCTAGGATCCAGAGTGGACCAGATTGAGCACAATTCATTGGCACGGCGGATATCTGGTGCAGACAGCGGTAAAGGTGTGCTAGAACGCATTGGGCAAGGCCAATTTCTTGGCCGGCATAAATTACCTCCGCCATACGGTGATAAAGCTTGGTCATCTTGTTGGTGTTGGAGCAGAACACAAATTTGTTGAGCCAGAAAGACAGAAAGGCTACTCCGCTGAGCGCATTATCCAACTTGGAGGTATCGTCCTTCCACTTCTCGAACCCACCGGCCTCGATCGTATTAATAGCGCTTCGGGGGACTATCCTTTCGGGGTAGTAGCTCTCATCAAAGGGTTGGGGGCCGATGGGGAACCCAAAGCCGGCATAGAGGTCTAGTAATGTCACGGAGGCATGACCGAATTTGAACTCAAAGGCATTGACCGTGGGGTTCCAGAGGCTGATCAGCGGAGCAAGGGCGCACCTGTTGCCTCCTTTTGGGCTGAGGCTGAAGCAAAGTTTGATCACGTCAGCGACCCCAGCTTTCCTCCAGATTTCTCTGTCGAGAGGGCGCCGTTCTGCATACCAGGCTGTCATATAGGGCTTGACCAGAGGCCAGGCGGAATGGTTTACGGCGGCTTGGTGGTGGTTGGTTTGAAAATTTGGGCATTCCGCTGGTTCTTCAGAGCGAAAAAGCGCCAGCAGCGGGCTTGCCGGGCTGTCGAGTATCTGATTGGCTCCATCGTTATCATCAGCATTATAGCCCACCACATAGGGACCTAAGGTGGCACGTTCCTCCTGGGGAAGGCTAAGATCGGTCCGGTCATCTTTCCCGGAGCATTTGATAAGAGGGAGGAGTTGAGTTTTGGCTTGATTCGCTACGGAGTAGCGGATAACAAAGTTCTTTGATGGGGCCATTAGGTTCAAATCTGGGTTTCTTTTGAACTCGGGCTGAGGAAGAGGAAGAAGAGTGGTCTGAAGGAGAAACCGAAGGTCTCAACTTGATTTATAAGAATCTGAAAGGGGTTCTCGAGGCGTGAAGCGCTGGGTTTTGCAGCAATCAAGGGTTTAGGTGAACAGTGATACCGTTTCGAATTGGGAAGTCGTGATTGGTGAGGAAACGGTGCAATAGACCAAATATTTAAATGCTGCGGATGGGCCGGTGTTTGGGGCTCAGTCTCTCTTCTATTTCGTAGAAACTCTCAATATCGGAGACTGGGGGGCAATGTTTGGGCCACAATTGGAATTCACTCCAATTGGGCTTTTACCCCGAGGCCCAGAGGGGTTTAGGTTTAACCCGAACCCAATATTCATATTCTCCCGCTTCAATCAGAAGAGATTACTTGGAAGGAGAATATTGATTTATTGCCTAATCAGTTCGGGGTTATTTCGTAGTAATCCGATTACACAATATACGAATTTCCTTAATGGATAATGAGGTGTAAATACTGATTAAGATAATTAGGGGATTGTTTCGGTAGCAATCCATTGGAAAAGATTTCTCTGCCGAATCAGTATCTGATTCGTACTGGACTCGATTTGGTTTACCCCGGCTTTAATTGAGTACGGATCCAGACGATATTTGACGGAGAAGAAGTTTCCTAAACAAAGAGAGGGGCTGATTTCAATTGATTCTTAATCAATTAGATTGGAGGCAAAATAAGGAATGACACTCCTAGTGAATCTCGGAATCCGCCAGGCTGGATCTCACAGCCCTAGGGTTTCATGAACAATATAAATATAACTCTTCCAGCAACTACAAAAGGTTCTCAACCAAACACAAACACACACAAGTTCTAGCGCACCGCTAACTTGCCAAAGCCTCTCCGGAGCAACTCACGCAATTTGCCTCCACCTGCGATCGATCCAATCTCGCATTCGTGTCGGGCGGTTGCTGAGCGACTCACGCAATTTGCCTCCACCTGCGATTGACTACGTCTCGTATTCGTGTCGAGCGGTTGCTGAGCCAATCGAGTTAGTCCCCTACTCCGGTAGCAATCGAGTCGTCACTCAGGTGACACACCCGTGGTCTTGGTATAAGCTCTGCTTTGCTTCTCCGGATCAGAGTAAGATCCTCAATCCTTAGGGGGTTGGGAAGAAAATCCTGTTAGAGAGTTCTATTCAGGTCTTGTTCGAGTCCTGTACGCCGGTTTAGTTAGCGCCCGCGTAACAGTTGCTTGATCAGGAAGTCAGAGTCAATTGGGAGCAGACGAGAAGACTCGCCAGGGGTCGCACGCAATCGAGTCGCACCGCTCCAAGGGTGCTGGCACGCCTAAAGCACACAAAAGACACGCGAGGAGCACGCATCCTCCCCCCCCCAGTGCTGACTGTTCGCCGGGTGCTGAATCCGCCACGAACACAGCCAAGAGTTGGGGATAAGGATTTTAAAGGATTCATGGAGGAACAAATGAAACAGCATAACATCAAGTATGAGAGGATCGTTTATAGTAACGATTTGGTTCCTAGGATACCCTTTGATAGTTCAACATTCTGGTTCAAGCATTTTGGGACCTGCCTCTATTATAACAGCCTCTATAAAGAACAGGTAATCAATTATAATTAATTTTTATTTTATACATTCTGCACCATGAAGTACCTAGCTAGCGATCAGTGAAAGATTTTACTTGCTGACCGTCTCACATTCATGCAGATACTTAAAGAAGAGCCAAACAAGAATTACTTTGCTCCAATGGAGATAACATTGAAGTACCTAGTTGCTATTTGGGAGCTTATAAGAAGCTTCATAATTCCATACGTAGAAGGATGGGAGTACAGAGAAACTTGGTTACTTAAGGGGATTAGGGTATTTGGTCTCATAATACCAGGTTTTGCAGCTCATAATCCCCATGATTATGTTAATGCAACCCGACTGGCTGAATCAACTGTGGAATAGCTTCCGATATCAATTGTTCAATTGCAAGATCGTATGTATTGATTTCCGCAGTGGGTATACGATATGCCGAAATGGATCCGGATCCTATTTTAGTATTTCATATCTCAAGATGGGATATATAGTTCAGAGTTCAGACTCTAGTAAATAAATATGTGCTTAATTAGTTGTGATCATTTAGGTTGCCAAGCAAGAGTTACGTTTAGAATTTGGTGTAACATGAAATTTTACTAATGAAGTAAACTTTTCGCTAATGAAAATTGCTGTAGCAGATTCTTATGGAAAAAAGACTACAGAAGCCTTCATGCTCCGTACGCGTGACCCTCATAATCAATCAATAGATCGTTGTGGCATTCAGAGGTACCGAGTTCTTTAATTTGATGCAGTTGACAGTACCTTGATCTTTCCTGGGTCGAGTGCGAGGGCGTTGGGAAACTCCATGCAGGGTTCTTGATGTTAGGGAGTTATCGCTCCCTCACATCATGACTCACAGAGTATACCAATAGAAAATTAATCAAACCACAAAACAAACAACAAGAGAACACCGAGATTAACGAGGTTCGGCATAAACGCATGTGTACATCCTCCGAGAGATACCATGTTCTTCACTATGAGTATATACAAGTTACATTGAGCTAAATCTCATAACCTAAACTCATAACCCTTGTACACCACACTTATAGAATTCTCAAGAACACACCCTTAACTAAGAGCTATCTCACTATTAACATCTTTGCTCCCTTACGCCCTGATGACGACCGTGTCGGCCACACCCCATGACCGCGTCCACCCTATTGTGACGGCCATGCCCGGGTGATAACCGTGTCAGCCACACTGTCGGTCACATCTTGGTTTACTACCTCTGCTTCCTATATATAGACACACCAATTACAATCCAATTGGTCGTAGGAGAACCAAGACCTTCTCGTACAGGAGAACATATCCTATTCCTTAAAGGAATAAACTTTGACATAAACCATGTCCAATTAGGAAGTCAATTCTCCTAATTAATTCTCATCACATCTCAACACTTGAAAGCCCTAGCTAGGCTTAACCTTCACATAAGGTTTTCCTAATAAAGAACCAAAAACAGATAAGAATTTAGCTCACTACACTCCTGGGTTCTTGAAAGCCCTATACACTCTTCCTTAATTTTGTCAAGGTTTTTTCCTGCTAAAGAACCAGAATTGAAACAGACAACTCTGATAAGCAATTAGCTTACTACACTCTTAGGAATCAATTGCAAGATTTCATGGAGAACAACAAGGACACGAAATTCATAGTGACCGGCCATATCATGGGTGGTGCACTGGCAATTCTGTTTATAGCGATTTTGGCATTTCATAATTAAGGAAGATTTGTTGTTGAAAAGATTGAAAGGGGTTTATACCTTCGGGCAGCCAAGAGTTGGGGATAAGAAATTAAAAAAATTCATGAACAAACAAATTAAAGATCATGAGATCAATTATGAGAGGATCGTTTATATCAACGATTTGATTCCTAGGATACCCGTTGATGATTCTAAATTGAAGTTCAAGCATCCTTAATATTAAAACTTAACCTTGATTATGTTTATTTTATCATTTTGCACTCTGAGATACAGCTCGATCTTGTTATTGAGTTCAATGATTTTACTTAATGAGGAATATGGTGTGTTATACATTCATGCAGAAGCGTAAAGTAGAGCCAGGCAAGAATTACTTTGGGATCAAAGTTTTCATATCCCAGTACCCAGTTGCTGTTTGGGAGCTTATATAATCCCTTACGTAACTGGATGGGAGTATGAAGAACCTTGGTTACTTGCGGATTAGGCTATTTGGACTCATAATACCAGGTTTTGCTGCTCATAGTCCCCATCTGCAACCCGACTGGCTGACTGAACTGCGGAATCGCTTCCAGTATCACAGCAACCCGACTGGCTCGGTCTGACTAACTATGTGTTGATTTCCGCAATGGACATATGATATCCCATTCTCTAGTATTTTATTTTATTTTCAAATAAATCCCCATTCTAGGATTTCATCTATATCTCTAAGATGCCAAGATGGGATACATAATTCAGACTATAGTAAATGAATATGTGCTTAGTTGTGATTGAAGTTGCCTCGCAAGAGAGAGTTACATCTAAAATTTGGGGCAACATGATTCAGTCACAATTGGACCGTAAAACTTGTGTGATTTCGTATTTAGGTTGATTATTAGAAGTTATGTTTGTAACTTAAATTGAGTATTCTTTCATTGCTTGCAACTTTATTTGTCATGTCCTTAATTTTTTTTAGGTTCTTGCGTGGAACAAACAAATATAATCAAGTGTTCATTATATTTTACATTTTAGATATTGTACATCTAAAATTTCTCTAAGTAAAGAACATTGGTATACACATATTCGCTAAAAAAAACACTCATAATAGTACTACAAACTAAAAAAATAAACAAATTACACCCGTAAGTAAGGATTTTCTTGCGTTTGTATGAAGGTTAGCAAGTTGGCCAAATAGTGGCTCCGGTTATGTAATGTTCTTTCCTCTTATAACAATTTTCTTCTTTATGAATGAAATGCCTTCATTTGAAGGAAAAAAAAAATTGATACACTCATGGCTCCAAAACACGACAAGTCGAAAAGATTGAGTCCATACAAGATTGGGCTCGATGTTTAGGAAACCCAATGAAATTTGGTGGGTGCATAATTAGAGGTGCGGTGGTCCTTCCCGCACCGGATTCCTTCTCTAAATCCAGAGGGATCCAGAGGGACGAGGTTTAAAACGCACCAAAGCTCCGGCCCAACTGAACATCCGAGCGCGCGCGGGTGAGGATAGACTGAGAGAGCGCGAGAGGTCAAAATTAGGGTTTTCGAAATCCCCCAGAGAAATTGGTTCCTCAAGGTTAGTGAGCGTGTGACTAATTTTCCGTTTTTCTTTGATTATATCCCCAATTTTAACTGAGACGATGGTTAGGAACGAAACTGGTGAGTTTGATTTGGTAATGATGATGATGATGATGATTGTGTGTGAGAAAGAGGTGTGCTTATTATGTGCAGGGAGCGAGTGTGTGAGATTTGAGAGAGAGAGAGAGAGATAGTGTGTTGTTTATAGCAACGAAACGAAAGCTTTCTCTCTTTTTTCAATTTTAGGGTTTCTCTCTGCACCGCCACATCATTAATTCATGGACCGCAAGCTCGTGGTTAGTTTTTCTTTGTAAATTTTAGGTTTCTCTTTTTATGAATCGATTGATTGTGTTTGGTTATTGATCAGTTTCGTTTGCGATTGTGTGTTCAGGTATTGGGAATTCCATGGGATATTGATACAGAAGGTTTGAGAGAGTATATGTGCAAATATGGGGAATTGGAGGATTGTATTGTTATGAAGGTTAGCCTAGCATTGTCTCGTTATTTATCAAGACTGTTACTTTTTGTACCTTGCATTGTTATTTGGTTTATGAATTTGGATGAAATTTTGTTTCTTCTATGCCAATGTACTAGATACTAGTGTGAATTGCGTAGAGATTTTTAGTTTTTTTTTTATGAATTTTTGGCATTATTGAATATATGTCGGGAGCTTAAAAGAGTCTTTGATGAATTTTGTTTCCATGACTTTTAGGAGCGGTCAACTGGTCGATCTCGTGGATTTGGATATGTGACATTTGTCTCAGCTGAAGATGCCAAGGTGAGTTGGATTTTCAGTTCTGGATTTGATCCACATACAGTATATCAGAATGTCTAATTTCTGACATTTTTTTGGCTACAGAGTGTGGCATCAAGTGAACACTTTCTTGGTAATAGAATGCTGGAAGTTAAAGTGGCTACCCCAAAGGTTCTCAAAATCTTAAAATGATTGTGATTACTTGTAATTGTCATGTATATTTCATTTTATTTTCAGTAGCATCAAAAAGTTCTGTGCTTATATTTTCCTGTTTGCAGGAAGAGATGAGAACGCCCGCAAGAAAAGTTACCAGGATATTTGTTGCAAGGATCCCACAATCTGTGACAGAAGCCAACTTTCGAAGGTAGTTAATGTCATTTGTTGATTTGTTCTTACTATAATCATTTATTGCCCCACTGTCTGGAATTAAACTGATTTTTCTTTAAATCTCATTTGCAGTCATTTTGGGAAATATGGAGAGATAACAGATTTATACATGCCAAAGGTCCTCTATTTATCTCCTTGTGCAAATAACATTTGATAAGTGAATTTCATTACTTGTAGTTGTTTTCTGATGTGTAGCCATATTCTATATCTGTACACTTGCACATACCACCAGGCTACACATGTATTGTATAATCATTTATGTTTTCAAGTGTTATTGGTTTGGACTTGTTGTCTTATGATATGCTGTGTGTCTATTGTTTCAGGATCAAGGCTCAAAAATGCATCGAGGAATTGGGTTTATAACCTTTGAAAATGCAGGTCAGATCATCTCACCTTTTCCGGTTCAGTTGCACTTGAAATTTTGCATAATGGAGGTTATTTACATTTTCCATTTAAAATAAGCTAACTCCCCTCCCTTCCCCTTAGAGTTTATGTAGCTTCACCCTTCAAGCCTGCTCACAAAGAAAATAACCTTTTTAATATGGATATAGCAATCTTTATCTGTCTTCATTGTCGTGAATGTATTGAGTTGGCTTAATAAGGAAAGAACATCTGAGGGCTGACTGTGTCATATTTTGTTTTATGGTACATTATGTATACATTTTGTGAATTAAAAAATATAAAAAATATAAAAACAAAAAAAAACTAAAGGGTTCAATTATTCTCTTTGCAGACTCTGTGGAAAATTTGATGGCTGATACTCATGAGTTGGGAGGTTCCAATGTAGTTGTTGATCGAGCAACACCCAAGGCAAGTTACAGTATAGCCAACTTTTACTTTTAGTCTTTACTTTTTTATTTTTTTTTATTTCATATATTATAGAGCAGTTTCTGATTCATAGATTTGGTTGATATTAATAAGTTGATGGACACATCTTTGATTCAAGAACCAAGATTTATAAAAATTGTGTTTTTAGGAGGATGACTTCAAACCAGTGGGCAGAATGCCTGCACAGCAGGGTGGATATGGTGCATATAATGCATATATCTCGGCAGCTACCAGATATGCAGCCCTTGGTGCTCCGACCTTGTATGATCATCCACCTCATCCAGGGCCTGTATATGGAAGTAAGTTTTATTACAAGTTACAAGTACTATGCAATTTATATGAGTTGTGCAATAATTTTTTGATTCTATTGTTTTGAACTAGGAGGGGAGTCAGCTCGAGGTTTGAGCAAAAAGATTTTTGTTGGCAGGCTTCCTCAGGAGGCAACTACTGATGATCTCCGTCAGTATTTTGGTAGATTTGGCCGTATAATGGATGTCTATGTTCCCAGAGTAAGCTAGCATGCTTTTACTTATCTCTATTCAGTAAGCTTTATTCGTGAAATTATTTAGAACCTAAGATGATTAATTGCTCATTGTAGGATCCCAAAAGAACTGGCCATAGAGGATTTGGTTTTGTAACCTTTGGTGAAGATGGTGTAGCAGATCGTGTATCACGAAGATCTCATGAGATCTGCGGTCAGCAGGTATAGATGGAAGATGACTACTAATGTACTTGTTGAATCATGGTTTATATTGATCCTTCATTCCTATACATTGAACATGGTTTTCTTCTCCTGAAACATCTACAAGCACTCTACTAGAAAAATACCTACATGATTTGAAGCTTATATCTATATTTTATATCAGATTTTGAAGTTGCTGTGAAAGTGCATGAGCACTGTTTTAACTCTTAAGCATTTTTCTCGTTTGTTCCGCAGGTTGCAATAGACACTGCCACACCTCTTGATGAAGCTGGTTCTAGTGGAAACTTAACGATGAACAATGTAGAACCCTATGGTGGATATGGTGGAGCTATACGCCCCTATGGCAGGATGTATGGAAGTCTGGATTTTGATGATGTGAGTATATCTTATATGAATACTACAGTATGTTCACCTGGGGTTTCTTAAGTATGGAAGATCTCTCTCCATGCATATAAGAGTTTTATCAAATAAGGACTTTAACAGAGTGGTTAATTGTAGTTGTAGTTTTATAGTAAGATTATTCTATTATTTGTGAGTTAAGAAATATTGACCACAAAAAGTTATCACAAAAAAGTTTTTTTTTTTTTTTTTTGGTAGAATTGTTTAAGCAAAAGGATGGAAATTTTTCTTTGTAATTCCGATCAGATGCTAACATATTTCATTGTGCAATCTTAATCTGCAGTGGGGTTATGGAATGGGCGGTGGGAGACCATCAAGAGCAGATTGGAGGTACAGGCCATACTAGAATTGTGTCTCGATTTGCATTAGATCTTCGGTAATGTCAAGAAAGTGCCATGCTGGATTGTTAATTGAATTGTCTAAGATTAAGGATCCTATCCTTGGGTTACTTCCTTAATAATATTTAATTCGATCTTCTGAACTTCTTTTTTCTAAACATTTACCAATTGTTATTAACCAGTAGAAACATAGGTAGGTAGGTTCCGGGAGTGGGAATGTTGGAATGTGTAATATTAGCCTGCTGGCAAGTACTGGTTGAGGATCATGGTTCTTTTGTGTAGAAATCACATTATGGTTCTAAGTTTCATCAATTTCATGGTTATGTTGACTAGCTCCGTTTTCAGTTTTTAGATTACTGGCCTTAATTTGAATTTATATGTTTGAAAACTAGTCCCAACTTACGTATTTGTAGTTGACTTGGCAAAAAGATGCAAAGGACCTCAAGTATGAAGAATTTAAGCATTATAAGCATCATGTCGAATTCATATTCATTTTGCGTCACTTGTTGGAAGAGAAGCACTAGATCATCAGTATGGCAACATGGAAGAGAATTTCTCGTACTCTTTACATGATCAGTCATTGACATAGATCTATATATAATGCTGGATAAGGTTAAAAGCCACAAATTTTTACATAGGCAAGTTTCATAAAATTCGGTTTAGGAAACTCCAATGGGTTAGCTGGTGCAATGAATAAATTAGCAGGCAAGAGTACAGGTTAGAAGGCATTGCAGGTAAAGAACCTCCGCAGCGAACCCGTTCGGATACGCTTGCCAAAGGAACGAGCCTTGCATGGAGTTTTCGGTACTTGACGGTCGTTCCTATCTGCCATTGAGCTTCTCATCTTGTTGGCTTTAGCTTGTGCCTTGCTCAGCTTCTTCATGATCTTATCCATTGTTGACGATTTCTTCTTTTCCAGTTTCATCTGCAACACCAACTCATTGTTAGACTATTAGTCTACCCTTACAAGAGCAAATCTCAAAATGCTTTTCATCCTTTTTATATACTTATCCTAGCTAGCAGTGCAGGAAGTAAAGAAACAGGCAGGGTGCCTAAAACATATTAACGTATATGAAGTGGTTGATTAAGCATTGCTCAATAGTGGTACCTCTAGTTTTCGCAGTGATGCTTCAGCTTTTGCTCTCTGCAAGTTCTCCCACGCATTAATCTTGGCTTCCTCTCTTTGCAATCTGCATACAGCAAAACAATTTTCAACTTAATCATCTATCATGGTAGAGTACATTATCAACCATCTAAGCCATATGAAACTAAGTTACCCCTGACTCAGGACTAAAGCTTTACCTTGAAGTATTCATAACTGCCTCTGCAATGTTGAAAGACGGAGTCTGGTCTTGAAATGCAATGTTGCCGAAGTCACTGACATCCGGCGGACTTTTCTTGGTGCTTTCGGCGACACCTTCTTTCGAACCTTTAACAACCATAACTCGATTGTCTACCTGCACTTCTCTGACCTCTAATCTAGCAAAATGTTCACGTTGCTGCTCCACAATAGAAACCAGAGTCGGAGAAGATGGAGCAAATGATGACCTTCTCCTTGTTGGTGATGACTGTAAACAACCCTTTGTATTTTGGCTTATTTGGGTTCCCATGTCTCTTTGTGAAACAGCGCGAGCAGCCATTGCCTCCTCACTACTATCATCGAGCTTCCCATCTGCACATCAAGTTAATTCAAATATAAAACTTTGCTTTCTAAAATTTTCTAAAACCCTACTTGAAACTTCAACTTAAACCATTATATTTTGTTTCACAAAAAAAAAAAAAATTTGTTTCACAAGAGAAACTTGGTACTAAAAGAGCTAGGCAGGAAGAAACTCACCCTGATATTCTTGCATCCCAAGCAGGCTTGATGATCTTGCCATTCCTCCATAGTTAAGGCAGACACTATCAGCTGCCAAAACTCCAGTTGAGAATGGGGAACCGGTAACAAAGTTCCTTAGACTTCCACCTTCAAATCCTGGATTTGTAGGTGAGCTATTCGAGTAGTACAAAGCCCCCGGCGGCATAATCGGACCACTCTTGGACTTTGGCCTCCTCTTCTGGCCATGAGACTCCAAATCCTTCCTTCTATCATCACCAAGTCCGAGATTTGGGCTGCAAATCCACCTCTCTGCATCTTCCCATTTAGAACCCAAAGTCCTTCCTCCAACATTATTACTCAACGTCCTCACTCTTTCTGAGTTCCAACCCTTCTGGCCTGGAAGTTTCCCCAAATCCAGGGAAGCACCAGAGCCTTTCTTCATGGTTTTACAGAGCAACCCTTTTGCTCACATTGACGAATGATTAAGGAACACTTATTATGAAGGCCAGAGTCAAGTCTACTGTACTCAGATATACGAGTCTGCTTTCAGACAGCTGTAGTTTTTGGACTTTCGGGTCTGTTTTTGGCGGGGTGGCCATCCCATTTTGTGTACTCAAATCTAATTGGAATTGGACCACTTACTTCATCAGTGTGGGATTTCTCCCAGCTGCCAAACTTGTGTATCAAATCAAAGACTGAGACACTGGGGAAGTAGACAAGTTGTGCTATGTTCTTTGCTTCCCTTGTCTTACAGGTAGGTCATATTGTATTGAAGATCTTCTAGGCAAAACCAATTTTATGCAGGAGTTTTTCTTTGGTCAAATGGTAAAAAGATAATGGAAGGGGTAAAACAAACACAACAGAAATATAATTGAAGGGGTCGGTGTCCATGATAGTGCAGGGTACATGAGTTGCTGGTAGAAGAGGAGACCAAGCTTATGGGCTGATGAGCTGGCTCTGTGGCCATATTTTGTCATGCTTGAAAGGTTACAAATGAAATATAATCATGCATATTTATCATTACCAAGGAAAATTGTACTAGAAATGTAGCAGAATTAAACTGTCTTCAGTTGTCAAGAACACTTAAATAATTGCAGGCAAGATGGATTGGCATTGGGGTTCGGCATTGCTTCGGCTTTGAGTATTTGCTTGCCCATGCTCATGGTGTTGGCATGAGACCAAAAAAATGGTGTTGGCAACTTGGCATTACTGCATTAGACATCATGAATCCTTGGATGGATGTTAATCCGAGCCCAGATATGGAGAGCCAATTTTCATGTGATTTTCGACAAATCGAAACTACCGAGGATGAGCCATGAGAGTGCTGAAGTAGCTGGATGTTTACTAAGTGAGGCTAAGGGCGAGCATGATGCATAAAAGGGTGCCAGAAAGGCTATATCTTCTTCGTTTACAGTTCGGACATGGGAAACAGGCAGCGCCCCCCAGCCCAGGCCTATCTAACACCCCATGATCAGCCCAACTTCCAATCAAGAGGTTCTTCTAAGTTGAGCCTAATTACCTAATAACAAGGTTCGAAAACTCGTTAAGCGCTTCTATGGTGGACGGCTGCCTTGGAGCACCTAAAGGACTAGGCGGGCCCTTGTAAGCTTCTTCTAGGCGGATTTACGGTTTAAATTTTTTATTCATTTTTATAACAAAAACTACAACTTCCAAAATAATTCGAAGTTCATACTAGAATTTAAAAAAAAAAATTAATAATTTAAACAAATACAAGCCGAATTCTCCAATTCATATCCCTTCATGTCTCTTTTATAGTCCTCAATTTTTTTAAAAAAAAAATAATAAAGAAAATATGAAAACCCAAGATGCCGCCTTACCCCGCCTAGATGCCGCCTAACACCGTCTAGAGACTACCTAGATGTCTTCTAGCCTCACCTGGAGACCGCTTAACCCAGCCTAGATGTCGTCTTGATGTCGCCTAGCCTCGCCTAGAGACTGCTTAGATACTAGAACACGCAGAACTTCTGGTTAACCATTGCTCTATAAGGTTTCCCACCACTTCGCGTGTAGGCGCTCGAGTTTTAGAACATTTTGTAATAATAACTTCATTATTGAGGCTTGAATTGTGGCAAGGTGTTTGACAACTATATTTCAACTAAACATGACTATGGAAGACCAATTCCAGTAGGTTTTCATGCAAACGAGCCTGATTCACAACAATTCTATTGGATTTAGAGTCTTAAGAATATAACTCTCACGATCAATAAGCATATGCTTATACGTTAGACTCTTCTACATTATCCGCCTATTGCCTAGTAATTTTGAAAACATTACATATGTTTGATGAGAAGTTTGCAATTTGGAGTTGTAGTTTGGAGTGTTGGATTTTTAACGTAACAACACACGCGATTATCAAGCGATTTAAACTTATTTATTTAGTTACATAGACAAAATACAAAAGGAATGTACCTTCATAAGACATGACATCATTTGATCATCGATGTCAGTCATCCTAACACTCATAAGAGATATGGATCCAATCTAGAGACCTTCCAAGTGCCTTTTTCTTCACCTAAAAAGTCGCTCTATGAACAAGTCATCGTATAATAAACCTTGAAAATCGTATACATGGCATCTTCTCATTGGTTTGTTTAAGGAGTCGACTATGATGGGTACCCGACACGTGGTTTGGTGGTAGTGAGGTGACTTGTCTGGCACATGCCACGTGTGGCTCCATAATGTCTGAAGCTTAGTCATCCACCCTCACACTGTGCCCACCATCCACCAATGAGATTGTCGTTTTGTTCCGAATTGATAGCTACACCCAGAAATTCGATATGCACAGACCTCCTCCACCGCACCGGCCTCCACATTCGATCACACTAATTGTCCCTCCTCTCATTCCTTACTATCTTCTTAAACAAAAATGTTAACAACCCAAAAATGTTGTTTTCTGTCTTCTCGTATTGTTTCTAAATTTGACTTGTCAGTAATAGTTGAGTTAAACAATCCAATTAAAGTAAGTTCTTTACTATCCTGAAGAGTGAAGAATTCATATTTTCTTCTAATGAGCCCAAATCCCAATTAGAAGATTGATTTGTCAGAGATTTTGGTAATCTTTGTGCGTGACAATGCATGTGGAAGAACATGATTGGAGTCATTTTTGTTGGATTAAATCTTGTTTTTTAGTAGATACTTGTATAAAAATTAATGAGCAGCACTTAAACAAGTAGAAGTAAACTTGACTCCCACACGGGGATTCGATGGATACATAAATAGCTTTGTTCTTGTTGATTGTACGTATATTTTAATCGACAACAACAATCACTTTCGGCCGAAGAAACCGAAAAACAAAAGCCAGCGAGTTGGAAAAATGAAAAAATCCAACACCCAGAAGCATAATTCAATCTGCACCACTATAAAGATATTTTCTTGCCTACTTAAAAAAATTAATGGCTAGCCCAGGAAGTGCCACATGGCTCGAGAATCTCCATGATTGGTGGACAATTCAAAGCTTCAAGGGGTGTGGTTTCTCATCCTCTTATATTTTCCCTCTTCCTCCCACTCTGGTCTCTCAAAACTCTCTTTCTTCTCAGAAAAGAAAGAAGGCCTAAAGCTTTCATTTGAATCATTTCTATTTTCATTTTGTATTCCTCACATCACATACTCTGTTTCTGAAGACAGAGGCACTTTCCATGGCTTCTGCTCTGTCCTACAACTCCATGAACCTCTCTGCTACTGTTTTCTCAAGGACCAATCTCCCGATTCCGATCACCAGAGACTTCCCAGTTGAGTTTTCGCCTTATATTCAATGCAACTACAATCTCAGAAGCAGAGCAAGAACAGGGCATAAGAGGAACTTGACTGAGGTTAGAGGCACGGTAGCGACCAGAGAGAACGACCCAGTTGCATGCAGCGGTTCTGGTCAGAAAAAGCTAAAGGTTTTGGTTGCTGGGGGAGGAATTGGAGGGCTGGTTTTTGCTTTGGCAGCGAAGAAGAAGGGGTTTGAGGTTATGGTGTTTGAGAGGGATTTGAGTGCTGTGAGAGGTGAGGGACAATACAGAGGTCCTATTCAGATACAGAGTAATGCCTTGGCTGCTTTGGAAGCTATTGATTCCGATGTTGCTGATGAGGTTATGAGAGTTGGGTGTATTACTGGTGATAGGATCAATGGCTTGGTAGATGGAGTTTCTGGAAACTGGTTAGTTCCTTTTCTTGGGTATTGTTTTTCATGATGTTATATTTTTTTTAAGTGATCGATATATACAAATATACTGCATGTCAAATTTGGTTCGTTAGGTTGTTATTAGCATGGTGGTACTGCATAGTAGAGGTTGGTGCTAATGGGAGGAAGAATTTGATGTTAAAGTGCAAGTTTTTTACTTGAAATACTGAATGAATTAAAAGATGTGATCTTTGATTGTAGAAATTTATTTGTAGCAATATAATTTAATGGTTAAGGTATGACTATACAAGATTATTGACATACGGTGTCTTTGAGGAGCGATTTTGATTTGTATACAGCTAGGAACATGTAATGACTGAGTTGGTTATCAGGTATGTCAAGTTTGACACATTCACTCCTGCAGCGGAACGGGGGCTTCCGGTTACGAGAGTCATAAGTCGAATGTTATTGCAGCAAATCCTTGCTACTGCTGTTGGTGATGAAATTATTTTTAATGGGAGTAATGTGGTTGATTTTCAGGATCTTGGAAACAAGGTAATAATTTGACAGTAGAAATTAGTCTTGTCACTTTTACCTGTTAGTTGGTTCACTTCTGTATTTTGTTTTCATCTTGTTGGAAGAATATGTAGAATTACACCTTGTTTTCCCACTTTCATATTAATTTCATTGTAGTAACTGCTTGGTTTCATCCTTTTTTTACTTTGGTCTCTGTCTATTTTTTAAGGTTAATGTTGTACTTGAGAATGGAGAGTGCTATGAAGGTGATCTTCTGGTTGGAGCTGATGGTATCTGGTCGAAGGTAACTAAACAAGTTCACTAAGTTAAATGCTAACATTAGAATTAGTAACCATTCTGCAGTTACTTTAAGTTTATGGATTGTTTTTTCACTGGTGTCCATGTTTCGCTTTTACAAATGCAAGTTAAACTCATATATGTCTTTCTTGCGCCTAGGTAAGGAAGAACTTATTTGGACTAGAGGAAGCTGTCTACTCGGGCTATACTTGTTATACTGGTATTACAGATTTTGTGCCTGCTGACATTAGTTCTGTAGGGTATGCTTTATCTCTTGTTTTTTAAATATGACGTCCATACTATATTCTATATGTCAGGTTGTATTATACATCATAACTTGTATTAACTTCCCTTCTGTAGGTATCGAGTATTTCTGGGGCACAAACAATACTTTGTTTCTTCAGATGTAGGTGCAGGAAAGATGCAGTGGTATGCATTTCACAATGAACCAGCTGGTGGTGCTGATGTTCCAAATGGTACTTATGCTGAAGATGCCCTCACATTTTTCTGGTAGATATATGCAATTAAAAACATAAACTCACATTAGCAATTGAAGCTAGAATTTTAAATGCAAATGAAACTACCGGAATGAAAAATGTGCTAGGATATCAAGTGAAGTTTTCTCTAGTGAAGCGCTGGTCAGGAGTAATGTAAATTTGTTGCCCACTTTTCTTTCTTTTTCTGATCATCTGGGGCAAATTCAAAATTTGCACAATTTCATATTAGTATTTGACTGTAATAGTATAAGATGAGCAGAGTTATGAGGTCAAATTATGCATTATCAAGTCATACTGGACAGAGTATTGTTGGCACATCTTATTCCAGCTCCATGTTTTTCTGATATGGAAAGAACTATGTAATTGAGTCGTCGTCCCTTGTTTGGCAGGTAAAAAGGAAAGGTTGCTTAAAATTTTCAGTGGCTGGTGTGATAATGTGGTAGATTTGCTACTTGCCACAGAAGAAGATGCAATTCTACGGCGCGACATATATGATAGGACCCCGACTTTTACCTGGGGAAAGGGTAACGTGACCTTGCTTGGAGATTCTGTCCATGCTATGCAGCCTAATTTGGGTCAAGGGGGATGCATGGCCATTGAGGTATGATTTACTGTGTATTTAATTTTAAGAAAATCTGTGCATCACTCAAATCAAGTTAATTCTTTGTATTTCTTCTTGTTTCCTTACTGTCTGCAGACCTCTTTTAATTTTTTTTTCCTTTTGCACAGATTTTAGTCTGGCAAGTGCTCTTTGTACTAGACATGTTGATTGGTTAATAATTACTTCAGTGCTGGAGTTATCCTGACCCTATTATATACTACATCTCTACAGGATGGTTATCAACTTGCATTGGAGCTTGAAAAAGCTTTGAAGAAAAGCAGTGAACTGGGAACTCCTCCTGAAATCGCTGGTTCTTTAAGACGGTAAATCCCAGATTACTTTGCTGTATTTTCTGATAGAAACTTGAGTTTAGAGATGAATCACTATGCCTATGCAAATGCTATCATAGTAGTGGTGAAAGGAGGTTATGCGTAGGATATATACATATAATGTGTGTGTGTGTGTGTTTTACAGCATGTAAATATACATATATAAAAATGACAGTTGAAAACAAAGACTTGTTTGTTTGGAAGACTTAAGTTGAATTGAGGAAGTTCTGACTACTGTTTCATATTTTATTTCTTGAATTTGTACTATTCCATCAGCTATGAAACATCTAGAAAACTGCGGGTTGCTATTATTCACGGAATGGCTAGAATGGCTGCAATTATGGCTTCTACTTACAAGGCTTATCTGGGTGTAGGACTTGGTCCATTATCGGTAGGAACCTTTGTTAATTGCAAGAGAAAATAACAAGCCAAATGTGGCTTAGAATCTTAATAATGCCCTGTATGTGTCTTTAGATACTCACATTGGCTGGAAAAACCTTGCAGTTTTTGACGAAGTTTCGGATACCACATCCAGGAAGAGTTGGTGGGAGAGTTTTTATTGACAAGGCAATGCCCTTGATGCTTAGTTGGGTCTTAGGTGGTAACAGGTGAGATATTGTCTTTGCTTGCTAGTAAGATATATGCTTCTGCTGCATGGTTCAAGCCATTTTGTGTGCTTTTGCACTTCTAGGGATGATAATAGTATGGTTTACAGCATGAATGTCAGAAAAATAAGCTATTCTGATTATTTAAATTGTTCATATATAATGAAAAAATCATGTAGTTTCTGCATTATGTGACGCCTTGATAAGTTACTCCATGAATTGCTATGTCACAGATTCATCGGGGGCTAATTTCCTTTTTGGGTTTTCTTTGTAGCTCAAAACTTGAAGGAAGACCACCAAGTTGCAGGCTCTCAGACAAAGTATGTCGCTGACAGTGACTAATGAGTTCATTTTGTCACTAATTGGTTGTAATTGGCCTATTGCATATTGTGATTTAGCTGCTAATATTTGGAAAATTTATATGAAGGCTGACGATCAGTTAAGAAGTTGGTTCGAGGACGATGATGCACTAGAGCGTGCTATTGATGGAGAGTAAGTCTTCAGTCTTAGTGTCTGTCACCCCTTCAGTAAATTGTTTCTGGCCAATATATTGTTCCATGATAGTGGTGTTCACAATCACTTTGTTCTTGTAGGTGGTATCTCATACCTTGTGGACATGAAAATGGTGGTTCGCAACTTATTCGCTTAAACAGAGATGAGAAAACCACCTGCATAATTGGGTATGCCAATATGTCTGTTAAACCACCCCCCCCCCCCCCCCCCCCCCCCAACTCTCTTAAAACCACAACTGTCTGCTCTAATATATAGTCGCTTGACAAATGAAACTTCATATTCTTAAAGAATTAAATATAGGATATTAATAAGTTTATCTGTTGTGGGGGTCTCTTACCGTGTGACATTCTCATTGCAGGAACAGCTCAAATGGGGACCCTTCAAGAATATCAGTTCCTTTACCCCAGGTGATCTGACCGGTCTTGGTCATTGTACATTTATTTCCTGAGATAGAAAAGGAGATTCTTGTTTTATAGTGGTCTACTGGCCTAGCTTGAGTACTTAATCATGTTTCTTTTTTCTTCTCGACTCAGGTTTCTGAAAATCATGCTTGCATCACCTACGAGGATGGTGGTTTTTACCTGTCTGATTTGCGAAGCAAACAGGGTACCTGGCTCGCAGAGTAAGTAGAATTTTCATTTTCTTTATTGGCCTTGCCTTGCATGGTTGAAGCAAAGAGTTGTCCCAGTCTTATCACTTCCGTTCAAATTTTGTTCCTTGTACTGAAATTATGTTTAATGTGCAGTAATGAGGAGAAGAGGTACAGGGTACCACCAAATTTTGCAGTTCGCTTCCACCCCTCAGATGTTATTGAGATTGGTCCTGGGCAGAAGGTACTCCACAATCCTTTCTC
Organism: Potentilla sterilis; assembly: GCA_963682095.1. NCBI lineage: Eukaryota > Viridiplantae > Streptophyta > Magnoliopsida > Rosales > Rosaceae > Potentilla > Potentilla sterilis. The sequence continues at coordinate 37,647,887 of OY821764.1, forward strand.
TACAATTTCCTTGATGAACTTTCTTGTTTGTTGGGATAAGTCTCTTAGCATTCAAGTAATGTGCAGGTAGCATTCAGGGTAAAAGTTATGCAGGCTGTTCCAAGGAGTCCTCAAAATGATGGAATTCTTCAGACAGCATAACATCATTTCTATGGAGTCGGTAACCTTGTAGCATGAAGGAAATTGTACAGCATGTGATTGCGAATGTGCTGCATATTGCAGAGTAGATGGTAGACAAATTAAACAAACAACAGATCCTTCCTACCACCACAAAAAGAATGTAATTGTAGAACTTATACGTCAATGTGAATATATCAATTTTGACTAGATTCTTGAAATGTACGTATACCAGTTACTGAACTGGATCTAGAGCATATAGTCTTTCCGTGGTGTGTCTGTGAGGTTGATCGCATAATTACATGTCGAAACAGCTCCTTCTGATACAGGACATGACGCTATATATGCTTTCTAACAAGGAACTTACATCTTTACACAAACAAAGGTAGAGCCTGTAGAATCATTTGATAGACGAGTCGAACGCCATGAAGGGGAGCCCGGTTATGTTTGCTTCTCCTTCCTTCTTGGGTAGTTGGTTGTCTGGCCCATACATAAAGAGACCTTTAAACAGAAAAGAAAGGACAACGGGGTAGCCAACTAGCCATCCACTACATCGACCTAAAAACTGTTAAACTGGCCATCCACTCCTGTTAGTTTTGAAATGGGAGTTTGATACTCTGATGTCGTTTAGTTTAACCGAAAGCACTCAGCATGGGAGGTGTTCCTTCTCCATGGAGATTACGTACTGTTCCCCATAAATTTTCATCCAAGGGTTTCCGATATCAGTTCATTACCATTCTCCTCGTAGAAATTCAAATCTTTTACAGAAGTATCAATTTGCGACGGAGCATAGTTCTGCAAATTTCGGACCGGAGGAACTTGAATCACTCGAAGTGAAAATTCTCTTTTATCCGAGAGCAAAAGGATAATAGGCCTTTGTTATACAAGTGTTTTCCTATCTGTTCTAGTTGGCTTTTTGCATTTGCCACTGAGATCTATGAAGTCTTATCAATTCAAAATTGTACCAATAACAACAACACACAAGGCCTTGTGTCAAAGAGAAGAAGCTAAATAAAAACTTGTATCAGAAGCAGCAAACAATCAAATAATTTTTTTTTGTTTTAATTGCTAATGAGAACCGATCGAGATCAAAGACGAACTAGGGCTTTCAATCACTATACAGATCGCACGCACGCGACCTAATCCCATGACTTCTTCTCCATTTTCAACCAACCTTTCGTCGAAAAGTCCTGTAGATTGCTATATCCCATCGACCTAAGCACAACAACGATCGACCAAGAGACCAAGCACACATGGAGGCATTGAAAATGTGACTTCTCATTGAGCTGCGTCCCTACACTGCTTAATAATGTAGCTAAATTAGACATAGAGACATTACAGTCCAAGACATCATCTTCTTCATGTCAACAGGGATTTAGCTAAGTTAGCTTGATCTACATGTGGTAGCCATCTCTCTCCCCCGAGTCTCGTTGACAAGTCCTTATTGTCAAGAGCTACTGAGCCTCGAGATCTTACTGTTCATGAGTCACGAACAATATGATCCTATCATTCGTGTCCATGCCAATGGTCGACCGATCTATTTCAAATTAAATACCTAACCAACTGGTGTTGTCTCCCTTTGAATAGCAATAGCCAAACACAGCTCCAACAGTAGAGGCCACCGCAGCTCCCCTCTCTACCAGACATGAGAGACATGCAGGCATGTAACAGATTGCAAACTCTTAAATGGATTCACGAGCGGCTAGATCGATCATGTCCTAATTTGCATGATTTCCCCCCAACTAAAAGAACGAAGGGTCGTACGTGATACTAAAACCCTGTTATGGAAAGTCGAAATCAAAGACGGTACAATAATTCTTATCAAACTAATCAAGATGATCGACCAACATCCTTCAACAACCAAAACCTCACTCATTCACTCAGTTGCACAGAATTTAGTAGCTAACTGGTCAGTGATCCTTTAACCCTACTTGCATTTCCCTACTCTAAGGAGATGATCGATGCTTTATGTTTAGACGAGTACGTACATGGCTAGCTCTTCCAACATCATTGTCGCTCCAGAAAAATTAAACCAAGCCCCCCACCCATAATTCGTATTAGCTCCATCAGGGCTATCCAACTTAGATTCTCTTATTACCTTGATGGGAGTTTGGGACTATATATAATAAGAAAAATTGCGGAAATACTAGTACGTACAGTTCACTACATTAGACTACTGTTTATACGTCACAATAGTTTTATACTACGTTATGCATAGTCTTAATACTCTAATTATCAGAGCCGGCCTTTGGCACGTGCCAATCGTGCGGCGGCACAGGGCCGCCGATCGGCGGAGGCCGCCAAAAGTTTTTTTTATATAATATTAGTTTAAAGTTATGTTAATTAAAAATACATAAATGTAAAACACAAGTGCTACACTAGCACAGTTGGTTAGACTTGATATTGAAAACAAGTTATTTGGGGTAGTGTAGGGGTTCTAACCCCATTATGAGCATTTTTTTATAATTGATTATTTCTACGAATTTTTTTAAAATTGTTTTAGGATTGTTTTAAGTTTGGACGTTTCGTGTTCTAAAAGCAAATAAGATATGCAGATCTCTTGTAAAACAGAGGCATATGGAGAACTGTAGTGATTCAACTGAGGCTCTTAGAAAAATTTAAAAAATTAATCAAAACTTCCATTCTAAATTGATCAAGAATTTCAATTGTCAGAGATAATCTTATTTGCTTTTAAACTTTGTTTAACTTTTTTCTATTATCAGAGATCAACTCTGTAAATCGTTTGCAATTTTGCTTTGATGCTTTAGTTTGTATTTTTTATATGATTTATCTTTCATTAATTGATCATATGAAACTATGAATTCACATATCATTGATCAATCTAATTGAATTTATTTGATCGTTCAGTCTAGAGTTTTAGGTTTAGTCTGTTTTTGGTGAACTTGATCAATAGGAATATAATTGAATAATGCTATAATGGATCAATGAATCAATGATCATATGAATATATATATATATATATATATATATATATGATTTTTTTTTTCTGATTATAATCAGTAGAATGTTGGTAGGAGGAAAAAATGATTCAGGTCATATCAAACGAAAAAGAACAAAAAGAGGTGTTCAGATCATTGAAAGCCAAATAGGATCTATTGAAAAATTTGTTATCAAACGACCAAGATGTCAAACCAATGAGGAATCCGTTCATGTAGAGTAGAATGTGGAGGAACTTATTGATGCTACAAGAATATGTTCGTCTCATTTTATACTACAACTTTTTTTTTTGCCTTCAGAAGTTAAAAAACATGCTTAACATGAGGAATCCGTTCATGTAGAGCAGAATCTAGAGGAACCTATTGATGCTACAAGAATATGTTCATCTCATTTTATACTACATTTTTTTTTTTTTTTTGTCTTCAGAAGTTAAGAAATATGCTTAACATGAGATTTTTGCTCTCTCGTTTTATTTTGTTTGTTTTTATTTTAAGAGTTAGAACAATATAAAAATATTTTCTTCAAAATGTTATATGTATTGTTTGTTGACAAATTTTTTTTCACACATAATATATTATGTATTAACGCCGCCAAAAAAAATCGGCACAAGGCCGCCTATGACACAGGACCGGCCCTGCTAATTATCATTGCATGAAGTAGCATTATCATCGGAAATTCTACATTAATTAATGTATTGACGCATACCGGAAGAATCCGAACCTTGAGGTATATATTAGTTATACAACAGATCTGCGACGGTGTGATCGAGGAGAAGGTTCTTACGTGAGATGATGACATTGCAGAAAGAGATCGATGAAGGAATGGAAATGGCACAAGGGGAGGGCATGTGAAGAGGGTGAATGAGACGGTGGAGGAAGCACGTGATGAGAGCAACGGTCGGTTCCGGTGGTGATGGCAGTGACCGTTGCGATATTTATGGAGTGTGGGCATTTACGTCCTTTCACTATTTCGTCGCAGCAGCAGCGGCAGCAGCAGCATATGCCACCTTATGCATCCTGGGTTTATTTATTCTCGGGATTTATTCACACTCAAGCTAGTACATTATTCTCTAGGATGCTTCTCTTTTCTTTTGCTATTTATAATTACATTATTTTCTTTCTATTTTGTATTTATTAGGACAAGCTTTGGTTGATGAATGGTTTATGGTTCATACACAGTCATGGTGTGATAATGTATCTCTCTGATAATGGTGTGGTATGGATTTGTCATATGATCGGGAATTATCTGAGATACTAATTTTCTAGACAAAATTGATCACAATTGTGTTTTTCTTTGACCCAAACAGGGTAAACTCAATTACAATGATGTTTTGGTTAGAACTAACTCGGTTTTATGGTGTAATGATTAAAACGGAAAAGAGTTGATTTTCAGACTTAATTATTTTTTTGCAATACAGATTAATCTGTGCCGAAAAATCAACTCCTAAAATCAAACATCGATTGAACCCGATCTTAATGTGACAATTACCTAACTTTGCAGTACCTTGAAATGCACAAGTTGATACTGAGGACATTTTTCCTTGCAATATTATCTTGTGGTGGGTCAGTTGGACTCGAACTCAGATCAAGACCTGAGCTTCTTCAGTACAGTTTCGTTTCATATTCATTCTGTCAGAAACTATTGACTACTCAATTAAAATTGAAAGCTACCAATTCACTCCCTTAAACTTAACCACAAGAGGGAAGCGTATAAGAAACCATGAAAGCTTTTCTGCTTCGCATTCAAGTGCTTTTGGTCCCAAGCAGTTATTTTTAGTTGAAATTATTGAACTGCAATCCTAACTTTTTTCCAAAGTAACATCCAAATTAGTGGATCCATATGCCTTCACTAATTGTTCAAAAAATGTCAAATTTTTTATGGTCCAAATAGTCCTTTGAGTCCATACCCCTCACAACGCTCCACCACATGTGTGCTCCCCAACTGAACACAAAATCAACATAGTGACAAATTAAATCATTTTGATTATGAGAGGGAAAAGGAAAACCAAAAAAAAAAAAACAAAGGAAACAAACCAGTATCAAAACAAAAACTAGAATCCAATTTACCCAAGGTTGTCACCCCCCACCTGCAAATGCAATAATTATTGACAACAAAAACTGCGAAAGCTCCTCTTCTTTTCCACCAAATTATTAAGATTCCGGACTGAGCCGTTATCTTTGGTAAAATTTTGAATGGTCACAATTATTAACGGTTTTATAAGTGAGCTTAGCATACAGTAAACTGGTACCAAGTAAAATCTTTATATGGTATCAAAATTATCACTAAAATATATTTTTTGGTACGTGTAAATTTAAGAGTACGATGATACCCTTTTAGTCCTTCTGATTATTATGCTCTTAAAAATACTGACAGGACTGCCATGTAGCACCTAATTAGGTTTAGTTTGGTATTGAGGTAAAAAAACTAAAATATGGAAAAACTGAGTTTTAAATAAGCAACATCTCATCTGTTTTTCAAAATCGTGATTTTTTTCAACTAAATTTTATTATATATTTTTTTTCAATCAAAACAAATTTATTAAATAAAAAAGATAGTATCTAAGGGGGGACATGAAACTAAAAACTCTTTAAAAGAAACAACAAAACCGAAAGGCAACCAAAACAAAACTAAAAACAAAGTCAATTGCATTAAAGATTAAGACACACCACGGACGTCCGATTACGGGCAGGGTAATGATCTCTTAAATCTTTTTTAGTCTTCACTTTTTACCTTTGAGACTTTGGGAGAGACTTAAGAAGATTCTCATATTCTCTAGTTGTTTCACCCTCATCAAACCAAGAACTAAAAGAATTTATCCTCTCGATCACAACATATGCATGATGACCAAGGAGTTCCTCATTTTCCAAATCACCCGAGCAGAATTTGGTTTTATGAACACTAGATTCTACCAAAACAGAATCCTTATTATTGGTGTCAACCAATATATCATTGCATTCCCCAACTGTCTCTTGCTCATCTGCACTATGCTGCATCTGAGCAAGAATCTCAAAATTATTACCAATGGAAATATTAATATTACCATTACCTGGAGAGCTTATTGGTTCTTTCTCATTACCGATTGCATTCAGCTCATGAACAGGCTCAGTGCCTATATTGTCAGCCCTCCCTAGTAACACATCTTCCTCTGAGCTTGGAAGATTAATCTGCACATCCATGACAGGAATAGAAGCTACTAACTGGGGATTAGTAACCACCAAATTAGCTTTACTCTCCTCACAAACATTGGAAGGAGACTTGTGTGCAAATGAAGGACCCTCCCCAGCATCCTCCTTGGTGGTTGGGGTGGTATCAATCATTATAGCTTTCCCCTTGGCCACATAAACTTGCTGCTTTCTCCTACGACGCTTTTGAGAGCAATCTTGGCCTTTAGGAGCTTCCACTTCCACCGATTCTTGTGGTGCAGACCAAACCCACTTACACTTGGTTACTGCATGACCAACATTACCACAATGGGAACAAAGGTCTGGGAGATTTTCATACTCAATCTCCATAAGAAACGAGTTCTCATTCTTCCTCTTAACAACCAACTGAGACGGTGGAACATTAGAAAGGTCAATGTCAATTAAGACCCTAGCATAGAGTCCTAATCTCTGCTGTAGTGTATTAGGATCAACCTTGATAGGCACCCCAATACCACTACCAATCTCAAAGAGAGTTCTTGTCTCCCAAAATTCCAAACCTAGATCCCAAAATCTCACCCAAATCTGTGCATTAGTGTTACGTTGTAGAGCAGGAGAGAAATTTGGGACCCATCTCATAAATCTCAATATACCAGGCTTCAATGAGATCACTCCCTTCTCCCATACAGACAACAAAGAAGCAGCAGAGGGGAATTTAAAGGTATAATATCCTCTTCCCATGGGGATAATCTTGCACTGCTCAATATCACACCATAAATGTCCTAATTTCTTATGTAGGTCTGATGTTGAATAAGCTTTATCATCCGAGGCCAAATGAAGTCTTCCCAAGAGCATATGTTTGCATTTGTCCAGACCCAATTGATAGCTCTTGTTGGAGGTATATATGGTGCACCGCCAAGCATGTTGGGCGACCTCGTGGACTGTGCAACCGGCGCGGTAGGACCCAACTCCGGCATGCATCGGGTAGACCAGCACCCCGGCTACATCTCCATTATCCCACATCACCGGAACCGCACTCGGAAGGCGTGCCACCGGGCACCTGAAGTAGCCTCCAGAATAGGGAAATATGTAATAGTATGTTTGCATCCCACATTGGAGATGTATTAGAGGTGGGAAGCCTCCTTCCTTATAAATAGAAGGTTTCCCCCTTGGAGTTAGGGATATTAGATACTTGCTACTCTTGGCGTGTAACCACCACCGATGGTTTATTAGCCGGCTATAGTATATTCCAAGTGGACGTAGCCGTGCCCTCCGATGACACGGTGAACCACTATATATCCTTGTGTTCATGTTCTACCTTTATTATTGTGCTTCTGTCAGGCCTACGGGTTTGTGCAGAAACAACTCTCTTTTGAAATTGTGACTGTTGTTTTGCCATCGAGAACCACCAGCCACGACAAATCGGAAAAAGAAAGCAAAGGGTGATCGTGAGCAACGGTAGAAGCATACGACGTCACCTGTTCATTAAAATCCTCCTTCAAAAATGACCAAGGACATACCACACCTAGAGAGGCTATGGTGAAATCAATCCTCAAAGTATTATATCATGTTGATGGAGACGTCACCTGTTCATTAAAACTGTTTCTGCACAAACCCTGGGGCCTGGTAGAGACAGATGAATCCTCGTATGATCTCCTGCAAACCTGCTTACTAAGGGGAATACCGGGCGGGCCGGTCTTCTCCTCTCCGATGCCTAAGTTAGTATAGTTGGAATAGATATAACTTAAACACGTATATAAGCGGTAGGAAGGATTAGTTACCTATTAATGAGGGTAGTTGAGGCTCTTATATAGGTGACCAGAAGTGAGGTCTGGCCTTACTCTTCGATGTGGGACTGGTTTCCTTCTGTTTGCACACCAAATGGCAGCTTTGGTGACCTCTTTGGCAGGCAGGCGCCCCCGGTCCCCGGGCCCCTGGTAGTAGGATAGACTGCTGGACCCCGAGGCCGGGTGCTGGTGATCCGGTCCCGGGCCTCGGGCCGGCCCCTGGTACACTAGCTGCGGGTCTGTGGGCCTGCTGTAGCCCCTTTGTGGCTACTGTCAACAAGTCCCCCAAGTTCCTGGTCAAGTGCAATTTTGAATGGGGGCTTAAACTGTCTTGCTCTTGTCCCGCAGACCCGCAGGGTTACCAACCCAACGGTGCCCAGTCCCCCAAGTCCGTATTGAAGATTGGGCGTGACCGGGCGTTGTTCTATATCGGGATGAGCCGGAGAGTGCATGGGACCTCGACCGGGCGTTCTGCCATATCGGTACGAGTCGGAGAGTGCATGGGACCTCGACCGGACGTTCTGCCATATCGGTACGAGCTGGAGAGTGCATGGGACCTCGACCGGGCGTTCTGCCATATCGGTACGAGTCGGAGAGTGCTAGCCTGCGGGAAGGCCTGTTGGTGCGTGGAATGAGCCAACAGGTGCCCCCGGTGTTGCGGTCATACTGAAGCACCGGTCAACACTTGCTAGTTCTCAGCTTTTGTTGGAATAAGCGTGAGGTAAATGTGCAGGTTTGTTAGCCTGCGGGGAGACTTGTTCTGTGTTAGAGAAACAATCTGCCCGGTGGGGTGGCGTTGAGATAACGAGTCTCGCCATGTATCCCCAAATGTATCACAGTTCAGTGTGATGTAGGGTTTTTATCCTGCTGGACAAGAGTACATGTGTTAGATGTAAACTCACCCGGGTTTATAAAGCCCATGCGTTTGGAAGCCTTGAGTTGTTGCTGGCTCGTTCCTGCCCGTAGGCGAAGGAAAGTGACTAAACCGTGGTGGAATGCTTTGGAGTCGGTTGAATGTCACATGCCCGGTGGAATGTCATAGGACTAGTTGGATTAGCCGGTTGGATGCTACATAACCGGTGAGATGCTGCGGAGCCGATTGGATACTTCATAACCGGTGACATGCTGCGGAGCCGGTTGGATACTTCATAACCGGTGAGATGCCGTTCCTTGGCTCGAGGTTGACTTCTTGGGGAAGTGAGGGGAGTGGACGTCTCGTTCTGCGCTCCTATCTCCCCTAACTGCCGCTTGTAGGTGGGACAGGTGGCTGACATGCAATGAAGGGGAGAGCCCATCAGTCCCATCAGTTATGATGGCATGGGAACCTTTACCCAAGCTGGGACACGTGTCGGCAAGGAACGGTCTGAGATGAAGGGAATCTGCGGCTGGGGTTGCCTCTCTTTTATGCTTGCCCTACTTATCATCCCCTCTGCTCTCCTCCTGCCATACCTTGCTGCTCCTTGCCCTTTGCCTGCTGTTTGTCTGTGTTGCTATTTTGCTACAGAGCTAACTTCCGTTATTTAGGCTTTATGGCATCTGAGAGATCGGCGAATCCTGTCGGTTCCGGCCGTGGGTTGATGGGAAGGCCCTTGAGGTATGAGCTACTGGATGGCGACAGGGTGATTTTCTATGACGAGCCAACCATAAGCATGTCTGAGAGAGAGATATGGGACTTTCGGGCGAAGTGGGACATTGATTCCTCCGTTAAGCTTCGAGGCCTGTATCCCGGGGAACTGGCCTGCAACCCGGAGTCGGGTTGGGTTGCCGTTTTTGATGATCAATTTCGGCACGGACTATCTCTGCCGCTGCCGAAGTTTGTCCAGCATATGCTGAGCAGTATAAATCTTTCCCCAGCTCAGCTGCCTAGCAACCAGTGGAGGCAGTTGCTTGGCCTCGGGTGCCTATTCAGCCTGAGCAATATGGACTGGCCCACGGTAAATGAGTTCCGGGCGCTGTACAAGGTTCTCTACTGTAAAAAGGCTCAGGCCTGCGGTTGTGTTAACTTTGCCGCGCTGGACTTCGATCCTGCCATCACTCACCTGCCGTCGGTTTCGAATGTATGGAGGAGGTCGGTTGTGATGGCCGGGGGCAGGTGGCAGCGTAGTTCGAGGAACTTTCAGGTGCCCGGGGCTTATCAATCAATCGGAGATCAGTCGTACCGGTTGGTGGACTTAGAGAGGCAGCGGTTAGCCCGGCTTTTTGTTTGCTGGGACATTCTGGGCCGGAGCTCCTACAATTTCATCCGGTGGAATGTGCTGGAGATATGCGAGATGTGGAGAAAGCCTGGTAAGGTACCTTGCACCGTTGTTTTGCAGGGTCGCTTTTATTCTGACCGCTTGGTTTATCGATTTGCAGCTAATGCCCCCCGGCTCGCTGTTCGGAGCGAGGAGACCGTCGAACCGGATGAAGAGCTTGTGGCCCAGAGGTTGATGGAGATGGGGGAGATGGCTTCGAAAACCGTTGTAGATCCGGTCACCCTAGAGTGCACGGTGCATAACAGGCTTGTGCCGCTCGTGTTTCCGGACTCCCACTACGGCAGGCGGCCGGGCAGTGAGGATAATGCCCCACTCATTATCCGGGAAGTAAGGTCGGTGGGCCTACCGGGTCCGGAACCTCTAGCACGGCCGATGGGGGTACGAGCCCCGCGGGAGAGAGAGGCAGCGGAGATACCTGGGTACCGCAGAAGCGATCACGGTGAAGCCCCGACGAAGAGGGCGAGGACGTTTGATGCCGGGGCGTCAAGCTCGGCTGGTGGGGGGTCGGCATTAGTTCCGGTCGTGGAGACCGACGGCCGAAGGAGTCGGGGGCCGAAAGCCGATCGTAGTTCCGGTGGTGGTGGTTTTGGTAGGTTTGTGGCATCTACTATTGAAACCTTGGGACTTGATCGGGAGGGCCCTGGAACTGGGCAACCGGGCGTGAGCAGGGCGAAGCCCGTGGAATTAGCTCTTCGGGTAAATGTGTTTTCTGCGCTTCCGTTCCCCTTTGTGGTACGAGCTAATGTTCCTTTTCGTACCTGTGCCAGCTGGTTCATAGCCTTTACGCCGCTGATCCTAGAGGGGAGGCTGCGGTTTTGGAGAAGCAAGTGGAGGAGCTTACTGTGCGGCTATCCTTGACCGAAGCTAAGCTTGCGCAGGAGAGAGAGGAGGTTGGTCGGTTGAAAACTGAGCTCGCGCAAGAGAAAGAGGAAACCGGTCGGCAGACAACCGCTCGGGAAGCGAGGAATGCGGAGTTGGAGGCGTTCGTTTTGGAGCTGCAGACCAAAATGACAGCAGTCGTCAACGAAGGGGAGAAGCTCGCGGAATCTCGGCTTGCTGAAGTGGCTGATAAAGCTGTCGACGACTTCCGGGAGTCGGTGGAGCTTGAAGAGATGTTGGAGGACGCCCGTGCGAAGGGCATAAATGATGCCTATCTGGAGTGGAGGGAGAAAGGGTGGCTTGATGCTGAGCGGATGGAGGCTGATGTAGCCCTGGCTGAGATGGCGAAGCAAGAGCTCTCTCTCAAAGCTGGCGGGTCAGGGATTGGGGGCTCCGGCGGCGCTGACTAGCGGTTTTTTTTGCTTTACCCATATATCTGGCAGATGTATATACCTTGCAACCAGCTGTAGTTTATTCTAAATGCAATAACCGTGTATTGCAATGTTGGTGCCAAATACATTATTGTCCCTTTATGACCGATTTCATTTAGGGTAGAACCGCAGGTGCTGGATATTCCACGGGCGGGTGGAATAGATGCATTCAGCGTCTATGATGTGGAATGTTGCCGGGCCCACAGCCGCGGTGATTTGGTAGGGCCCTTCCCACATTGGCTCCAAGGCCAGCGGTTTTTTCTGAAGTTTCTTCATGACCCAGTCCCCCACTTGTAATTTCCTTTCCCGGACTCTTCTATCATAGTACCGAGTGACCCGTTGCTTGTAGGTTTGGTTTCGCATATGCGCCTGGTCGCGCCGCTCTTCTATGAGATCCAGGTTGAGCCGTATGCCCTCGGCGTTTGTTTCGGCGTCGTAATTCTCGACCCTGCCGTTGGGCATATTGGTCTCTACAGGGAGTACCGCTTCGCTTCCGAATGCCATGCAGAACGGGGTCTCCCCTGTTGCCTCGGCTGCTGTCTTCCGGATGGCCCATAGAACCGCGGGGAGTTCCTCGGCCCAACATCCCTTCTTGGCATCCAACTTTTTCTTGAGGAGGGTTTTGATAATCTTGTTCACCGCTTCCACATGACCGTTGGTCTGCGGGTGTGCCACTGAGGCAAACAACATCCGGGTCCCCATAGAGGCCGTGTATTGGATAAGATCAGCATTGTTGAACTGTGTCCCATTATCCGTGACTATAGTCTGCGGCACCCCGAATCTGCAGTAGATGTTCTTCCACAGGAATTTTCTTACCCGCTCCTCGGTGATCTTTACCAGGGGTTCCGCCTCGACCCACTTAGTCTGATAGTCCACGGCCACAATGGCGTATTTGTATTGTCCCACAGCTATTGGGAAAGGGCCGATGATGTCTACTCCCCACTGTGCGAACGGCCATGGCGCTAACAGAATTGATAACGCGATTGTCGGGGCATGGGGTGTAGAGGCATGCATGTGGCACTTGTGGCAGCCACCTGATATTCTTCTTGATGCTGCTGCCATGTCTGGCCAAAAATACCCCGCCCGGAGCGACTTGTGAGACAAGGACCGGGCGCCAGAGTGACTACCGCATACTCCCTCGTGGATTTCTCGCATGATAGCCTCTCCTGCCTCCTTAGTGACACACTTCAGCTGGGGGAAGCTGTGCCCTCTTCGGTACAACTTGCCGTTGAGAAGGTTGTACCTGGCGCACCGGAGGTGTAGCCTTCTAGCCTCCACCGCATCCTGGGGGCTGGTTTTGTCAGCCAAGTATTTAACTATTAGATCCATCCAGCTCGGTGGTGCCTCTTCTACCGCAAATATCTCGGAGATGGTCTTGCTTATACTCGGTTTCTGGAGGGTTTCAATTTTAGCTCTTCGGTACTCCGGAGGGTAGTTTCCGGTTGCCAACCTTGCGAGGGCGTCTGCATGCCTATTTGCCTCTCGGGGTATATGCTGGATCGTGGCACCCTGGAATGGTTCGATCAGGGCCTTGGCCAAAGCTTTGTAGGAGGCTAGCTGGGGTTCCTTGACTTCGAACAGCTCGTTCATCTAGTTCACCACTAGGCTCGAGTCGCTGTATATGTCCAGGGATGGGATTCCCATCTCCTTGGCTAGTTGTAAACCGGCTATGAGGGCCTCATATTCAACGGCGTTATTGGAAGTGTTGAAGAGGAACCGTAGGGCATACTCGTACGATTGGCCATCAGGCAAGGTTATCATGACGCCGGCTCCGCTCTGCTTACTCGTTACGGAGCCGTCTACGTAAAGCTTCCAACCGTTGGGGAGGCCTGGTTCGATCTTTACGGCCTGAACTGCCTCCTTGCCCTCGTACCGGCCGGGGTGCGCTTCTGCCACCATTGGGGTGAGTTCACATATGAAATCCGCAGCTGCCTGTCCCTTGATAGCCGTTCGCGGAGCATAAGTGATGTCGAACTCTCACAATTCAACTGCCCACCATACGAGCCTGCCGCTAGTGTCTGGTTTTTGCAGGATCTGCCGCAAAGGGTGATTGGTATATAGGGTGATGGAATGAGCCTGGAAATAGTGCCTGAGCTTTCTGGCACTAACGATCAGGGCCAGAGCCAACCTCTCAATGTCGGGGTACCGGCCTTCGGCTCCGGTAAGTCCCTTCCCTGCATAATACACCGGGAGATCGAGCGTACCCTCCTTCCTGACAAGAGCCGCGGAGACGGCCGCTTCGGATGCAGCTATGTAGAGGTATAGCATCTCGCCCGGTACTGGTTTGGATAGGAGAGGTACTGCAGACAGATAGGTCTTGATGGACTGGAATGCCGCTTCATGCTCCGCCGCCCAGTGGATTTTCTTGAACTGTTGTGCTTTGAGCAGTTTAAAGAGTGGGGCACACTTATCGGTCCGGCGGGAGATGAATCTGGCCAGGGCGGCCAGCCGGCCGGTCAGCATTTGGACATGGTTTCTTTCCCCTGGTGTTTCCATGTCTAGGTTGCCTGGACCTTCAGCGGGTTAACTTCTATCCCTCACTGGCTGATGATGTGGCCTAGGAACAAGCCCTCTGAAATCCCAAAAATGCACTTCTTCGGGTTCAAGCGCATTCCAAACTTGAGCATCTTACCGATGACTACCGCCAAATCTCAGACGTGGGCCCCTGCAGTCAAGCTTTTGACCAGCATGTCATCTACGTATACTTCCACCGTTTTACCCATTTCTTGCTCCAGCATGCGATTCACCATCCGCTGGTAGGTGGCTCCGGCATTCTTTAGATCGTACGGCATCCTCTTATAACAGTAGGTACCTCGGTCAGTTGTGAATGATGTGTGCTCTTCGTCGTCCGGGTTCATCCTTATTTGATTGTACCCGGCGTAGGCGTCCATGAAGCTGAGCAGCTTAAAGCCGGACGTGGAATCTATAAGCTGATCTATCCGGGGGAGCGGGAAGCTGTCTTTTGGGCACGCCCGGTTTAGATTGGTGAAATCCACGCACATGCGCCACCGGTCGGTTCCCTTCTTTGGTACCATGACCACATTAGCAAGCCACTGGGGGTACTGGACTTCCCGGATGAAACCTATGCCCCTTAGCTTCTGTACTTCTTCTCTGATCGCTTCAGACTTTGCCGGGCTGAAGGACCTCCTTTTTTGGCTCACCGGGGGAACGTTGGGCAACGAATTTAGCCTGTGGACGGCTATCTCCGGGGATATGCCTGGCATGTCCTCGTAGGACCATGCGAAGACCGAACTATTGTCTCGGAGGAAGGTGATGAGCTCTTTCTTGACAGCCGGAGCGAGCTTCGTCCTTATCACCACTTTTCGCTCCAGGTGGTCCTCCGAAATGGAGACTGTTTCGGTTTCTTCCACGGCCGAAGGTCGCTTTAGCTTCTCGTCGTCAGAATCGGTGTCATCACGGGGGTCAATACTCAGACCCGGCACCGGCGCTTGTTAAGTGGCCGTGAAGACCTCGGTCCGCTTTCTCTCGTGGGTCAGGGCCTCCGCATAATACCTGCGAGCGATCCTCTGGTCCCCGCGTATGGTAATGACACCGACCGGTGAGGGCATCTTCAGCATCAGCATATGGCCGGCTATAAATGTTTTCAGCTTCCATAACCCTAGCCGACCGATTATGCCATTGTACGATGACAGGCAGTCCACGACGATGAACTCCAGGTACTCCTTCTTCGTCCTGTCTCCCTCGCCGAAGATTAGCGGTAGGTAATCCGATCCCAAAGGCTGGACCACCTCACCGGAGAAGCTTATCAGCGGCTCGTTATCCTGGGATAACTTCTTCTTTCCTCTCTGCAGCCTTTTGTATGCGTCTCGGAACATCACGTTGACAGAAGCTCCGGTATCGATCAGCATACGGCTAGTTATCCAGTGGTCTATTTGGACCGTAATGAGGAAGGGGTCGTTGTGCGGTTGAATCAGATCCTCCGACTCTTCTTCCTCGTAGAAAGTAACCGAGTTCCATCCGGTTTTAGCGACTTGGCCGCTTCCTCCTCCAAAGGCATATACCTCATTTCCCCGGATCGCTCTTAAGCACCGCTTCTTTGAACTCCGGGTGAGTCGATCTATATGGTCCCCACCATGTATCATGTTTATGCTCCCGTGCACCTCTATCCCCCCGGGGGCTCGGGGGCTTATGGTCCCTACTTGCCGAGCTGTTTGCCGGTCCTTTGCGGGTCATCCGGACGGATTCGGCCGTCCACCACCATCCTTTGGGGTCTTTGGTTGCTACTCCGAAGGGCTGGATCTTCGGGTTTTTCTGCTGGCATAATGGCTAGAGCCCGCGGTGGCCACCCCGCTGGCGCAGCTGCCAGGGGCCGTGCCGGTCGCACAAGTGGTGGTCTTCTAGCTGACCGTGAACTGTTGTCACTGCTCCGTCGGGGTCACCAATCCTCCCGTACTTCGGCTTTCTTGCTAGTCGCAGGTGTATGGTTGCGATCTTGCCGCCCAGTCTTGCTTTCACGGGGAGACGGCGGTAGCGGGTCATCCGGACTCCGCTTGGGCATCTTATCCCCATACGTCTCGTGCTCCGCCTGGGCGTGCCTGACGGCCACGGCCATCAACTCATCGTACCCCAGCGGCTCCTTTACTCGCAAGTTGTACGAGAGTTCCCCAGGTTTTAACCCCTGATTGAATGTCATCCCCGCTATCATTTTATCCAAGTTTCTGACCCCGGCCGTGGCGATATGCCACCGGTTAACGAAAGCGCGTAGCGGTTCGTGGTCAATCTGCATGCAATCGAAAAGGATCGTCGATGTTTGGGCCGTCTTGGCTCTAAGGGCGAACCGGCCGACAAACTTATCAGCCAGCTATTCGAAAGTTTCCACCGAGTTCACTGGCAGCTCGTAAAACCAACTTAACGCCTCTCCCGAGAGCGTCTCTTGGAATATGTTGCAGCACGTGGCATCTGAACAGCCCCTTGTGCCCGTCTGCGACTTAAAGTTGTCCAGGTGCTGGTACGGGCAGCTCGTTCCTGAGTACGTCAGTTTCAGGGGCCTTTGGCTACCAGATCTTCCTGACTCCCTAATCCGGCGCGGAAAAGGTCCAGTGCATTCGCTGAATCGTACGCTGTCCCGCGGTCGCCCCGCTTTTCTCTCGCTGACCTCTAGGCGGTCCTTCATGTCCGACACTGAGGCGGAGAGCGCCTCGAGCGTCCTTGCGGTGGGACTGTCCTGCTCGCTCGATGCCAGGCTTGTGCGGTACGGGGGCTCAACCGGACCGGAGTTTTTTAGAGCTTCCAGAAAAAGAGGTGTGGGCACATGCGCGGTCATTCTCCTTCCCGTAGGCTGTCCCACCTCTAGGTGCGGAAATTCGTTAGCATTGCTTGCGGGTCGCGATGCCACCCGAGAAGTGCCCTGCTGGCCCCCTTTCTCCAGGGCCGCCACTAAGACGATGTTCACTGCTTCCAATTCTTGGCACCGTTAGTCGGTCCCGATCGCCCTCTTCTCGCAACCGCGCTACTTCTGCCTTCTTTTTTTTTATTTCCTCCCCCGCATCATACCGGTCGGGGTTCTCTGAGTCTTGACGATCGTGGGTTCTGTCTTGGTCGGGAGAAAGGGCGAACTTCGCACCGACCTCAGCCCTTATGTTTTGGGCCCGGTCGGGGATCTGAATTTACTCTTTCGACCTTCCCGCGCCAGCTTTTATCTTCATTCCTTCCATGGCCTCCGGATTGCGGATTTAACTGCTTTCCAAAGGAACGATTGGGTTCTATTCTCCGGTAGAGCAACGCTTACTTTTCTCGCGGATCAAACCGTTTCCACAGACGGCGCCAATTGTTTCTGCACAAACCCTGGGGCCTGGTAGAGACAGATGAATCCTCGTATGATCTCCTGCAAACCTGCTTACTAAGGGGAATACCGGGCTGGCCGGTCTTCTCCTCTCCGATGCCTAAGTTAGTATAGTTGGAATAGATATAACTTAAGCACGTATATAAGCGGTAGGAATGATCAGTTACCTATTAATGAGGGTAGTTGAGGCCCTTATATAGGTGGCCAGGAGTGAGGTCTGGCCTTACTCTTCGATGTGAGACTGGTTTCCTTCTGTTTGCACACCAAAGGGCAGCTTTGGTGACCTCTTTGGCAGGCAGGCGCCCCCGGTCCCCGGGCCCCTGGTAGCAGGATAGACTGCTGGACCTCGAGGCCGGGTGCTGGTGATCCGGTCCCGGGCCTCGGGCCGGCCCCTGGTACACTAACTGCGGGTCTGTGGGCCTGCTGTAGCCCCTCTGTGGCTACTGTCAACAAAAATCCTCCTTCAAAAACGACCAAGGACATACCACACCTAGAGAGGTCATGGTGAAATCAATCCTCAAAGTATTATATCATGTTGATGGAGAATCAACCTCAAGCATGGTTCCCCCCCCCCCCCGGTGTCCTTTGTTTAAATGTAGGAACGTGGTATTTTCAACTAAATAAACACGTTTAAAAAACTTACTAAACACATAATCAACTCATAATGATAATTATAAGTCATTATTTTTCTCAAAACTCAATACCAAACTGAGCTATAATCAAAATGTACTTTCATATCGTCTCCTTGCAAGCAGTATTATTCTTGATTTCCCTACATTATAAACTTCATTTTCTTTTTTCCTTTTGAATCAATGATGTCAACCTTTATTGATACCAAATCAAATTACATAGAGGAAACATCAGATGCTCTTGCAGCTGCCAAAAAAAGAGCAGCAAAGAAAAATTGGGCAGACATAATTAAGTTCCTTAATTTCTTATCAAATATAATATAGAAAATGTCCAAACGGACGAAACTAATAAAAGTGAGCAAGTGACAGAAGTATCAAAACAAGGGAAATCCATATCCAGAAAAATCAGATTTTCTGACCCAAAGCTTTAGCACAAGCACACGCCTCGTTGTTATGTCTCTCAAAAGCTTAACCGCGCGAAAGGTTTTCCCTCTGTCACAGCTCCAAGAATTAAGTGCTTCTCTCAAAAGCACCGAACAATTTTAATTTCTTTCAGACTCCCCAAACTCCCCCCGCACCCAGGAAAACTCGCTTTCAGCAAAAGCCATTTTCTGTTCAGCACCTCGGACGGCGTCGTTTCACTCACTGCCCTTTGCCGCCTGGATCGTTGAATCACATCATTCTGTCCCACGCGATTGGATCTCACCTCACCGAGAACGTCGTCGTTTAGTTGCAGAGAGCACTAAGAAACCACACGTGCAATTCCATTTTAGAAACCTGACCCCAGAATCATCATAATAATAATACTAACCTTAATTAATGGACTTGATCAATGTTTCTCTGTACAACTACAACCACGCTGGATCCACATAATTAAGCCAACAACATAATAACAAAGCCAAAATAGAAAATTAAAAAAAATAAATTAAGTTAATTTTATTTATATATTTAGTGTAAAAATTTGAAACTTGGTTTTACTTGTACGCTTTGTTCTACACAGTACACACACGCGTCTACCCACTATAAATATTTCTTTTCACAACCCGAAAACCCGAAAAACGAGGCCCGGATGGGATTTCTCTTTTTTCAAAAAAATAAATAAATAATCATTTTTACCGGGAAACCGATTCGGCCAGTTTCCCGATTCTCTCGACGAGCTCAGGGGACAGCTTCTTCGCCGGCTTCTTCTCCTTCTCCGCGCGAAAATTGAATCCCAATGCGTCCGATACTTCCTCGGAGCTCCACCCGGCCATTCGGAGCGAGTCCGAGAACCGGTCCGCTTTCAATAGAAGAGCATCAAGCACTGCTTGGTTGTCTAGCATGACCATCTCGCCTTCGAAAAACCCGGACGCGGATACCGAGACTATATCGGATATATCGGACTCGGACCACCCGCCCAGTTTCAAAGCGGATCCTATCTGATCAATGTACTCGTCGACCCATTTCGGCGACTCCGACCTCGGCAAGTCAAACAGTCTGTCCGGCGATGAGCATGAGGAGGATGACGAGTTTCTCCGGCGACGGTCCACGGCGGCGTCGCTCCAGAACTCGACCCATCTCGGGGTTCTGGAGGCTCCGGATGATGACCCGAGACCCGTGTCGAGGCTCCGACGAGAGAAGTTCGCCGACGACCCGGCGGATTTCTCGCTGACGGAGCGTTGTTTCTTGAGGACGTACGTGTCGGAGTCCGATTTACGGAAAACCGACTCGCGCTCGAAGAAGTCGGATAGATCCGACCCGCAGCAGAAGATCCGATTCTCGTCGACGAAGAAGATTGGGTTTCCGGCAAGGCAAGGGTTGCAGGGAATGTAGCAATGGTTGAAGATGGGGATCAAAAGCGGCGCTCTTTTCAATGCAGTTCGGGCGACCCGGAGGGCCTTTTCCGGGTCGGACGGTCTCGGACCCCAGGACTTGGACCATAGTGTATTACGTGCAATTTGAAACGAAATCGCGGCGATCGGGAGGTCGAGTGAGGCCTTCAGGTGGAGGCGAGCGCCGGCGGAGAGCCAGTCAGGGAAGCCGGGGCCGACGGGGAGGCCGGCGGAGAGGACGGCTTTGAGGTCGGGCGGGAATGCGAACCCGAACTCGGCCTCGGCGCGGGCGAATTCGGGTTCGGATAGACCCGGCTGGACATGGATACCGGAAGTTTTAAGATGTGTGATGAGATTTTCGGCGAGGGAGGAGTATGAGAGGAGGCCGTTGCGGATTGGGAGGGGGGAGGGTTTCGTGGTGGATGGGGCGGCGGCGGCGCGGGCGGAGAGGCGGCGGAGGCCGGCGACGTGGGCCGGGTTGAGGCCGGTCATTCTCCGATCGACGTCGACCATGGTGTGGGAGTGTGATGTGGGAAATGGGAAAAGTGTGAAGAGTAGAGACAGGAGGTGGTGGGTTTGTTTTGGTGAGTGAGAAATAGGAAATAAAATGAGCTGAGAGCAAGTGTGATACTTATAGCCGCGCTCTTGAGTGGGGCCTACTCAGATTTTGGTTCTGTTTTTTTTTTTTATTTGTTTTTTTTCTATGCCAAAATATCATGAGACACATAGGGGTGAAATTGTCATTTCATATAAGTTTCTTGACGTTTCCGATAGTTTCCGACCGTCTACTTTGCGTATCCAGGCGTCCCCTTGGATGGAAAGACATGAACTGCTTAAGACCTTGCCGGATGAGTTACGAAGAGACAGTTTTGTCCCTAGGGGGTTTCTTATTTACAGCCTCGACCTGTTTCCAACAAACAATGCCTTTGGAATTTTACATATATGAGATAATAAAAAGTTACTATATATTGGTATGATAGATGATGTAAATCTGAGATGATCTACTTTTGATATATCCGTAATCAATGTAAAATAAATTTATGTTGTTAAATAGAACATGAAAAAAATACACAGATAAATAAATTAGTTACTCCTTATCTGAAAGTATAATTTTGATTTATTTAATGTGGTAGTCTGGTTTTTGAAAATATATGATTCAAATCGAGTGTATACATACGATTATATATTGTTTTGAATTGCATATACATTTGCATCTAATGGATATATTTCACTAATATGTTCATATTATGCAATCGGGACGATTAAGTGTTATTCTTCAGATCATGTCGTTATTTATGATGATTGTTTTAGATATAAATATTTTGATTGTTTCTCTAGTCTCTACTATATATTTAATCCACTTCATTGATAAAATCTATTATCAAACACATGGCTTTATATGTTAATATAAAACGGCGTTTTAAATTCTTTATATAAGTTAGTATCCTTTTAACAAACGGTTAAAAGCTCAAAAGTAGAAACTAATCATCTTGTGTTTGGAGATTGACACCTTTGTTAACGGGATTTTGATGCCCCAACCATTTATTGGTTCTAATTATTAGTCAAGCTTTAGTGCCGATTACTGTATTAACAATAAAAACAAACTCTAAGAACAACTATACTTTCTCAGAACAACAATCTTTTGTTTGATTCTATTTGGTATTTGGTAAACATTCCTCGTCCCAATTAACCGTAAAATAAAAAATAAAAACTTGGTTCGTAATTCCCGGTATGTTTAAGAAAATGATCAAAATGATATCAAAAATATGGCCCAGAAACAATGATGCATTTTGTATGCCAGCAGAGAATAAAGGGGAAGCAAATTCTGATCATACCCATCTGGGACTAGACGTTAATTGCTTTTTAAGTATTAAATTTGGGAAAACAAAGCAATATTTTAGCTAATCATTTGGTCATCAGAATAATAAGACCAGCAAGGAAATGTTCCTCAAGGTGAAGGCAAGGTTTGCTTCTTCCATGGCTTCTGCTAATTCATGCCCTTCCAAGTACCCAACTCAAGTGTCTCTTCCTAGTATTCTTCATCTTCAATAATTGTTTCTCAGGCCGGAACAGCATTCAAAGATGAATCCTCCTCCATGCAATAAGTGGTTGTTTTTGGTTTAGATCGGGTATTTTAACATGTTAATTTATCTTGTTAAATTAAAATATTTTAATTTTATCTCAAATTAAACGAACAAGTGTTGTTACTCTTTAAACGTCGTAGGTGTGATTAGAGAATGTTTTTCTAACACATTCAAGATAATTTTAAAAAGTATAACGTGGGATGTACTAGCAAATTGGAGTGAAAATAGTTTTCGTCCGTTTGAAAATAAATATAAACATTATACTTTTTTAGGTGAAATATGAATGAAATGTTATATTTAGCGGTCGCAACTCACAACGTATGCGAGTGGCATATAATAACAATAATAATAGTAGGCAAAATCATACTATTGAGTCAAAGATGCTAAGATTAAAACTGAAAAGTACATTTGATCTTAAGTGTGTAGTATTCATATGGTTACAAAAGTCTCAACGAAATGGAATCAAATGTGCTTCTTGTCCAAAAAACAGAATATCTCAGAGTGCTGGGCACCAAGTCAATCAAAATAGACACAAAAAATGAAGTCAGAAATGAGGGCTACCTAGCTTACTGCATCATTGCCCTTGTTCATGTGCATTTGCAGGAGGAGGCAGGCGACAGCCGGCATTTCAAATTCGAAGAAGGACCTGGGTTTTCTGAAAACATTGGATTTGCATTTTCTGGGTTTCTGACCAACGAGGATAAATCTATTGGATTAACATGGGAGCACTGGAATCCATGTTGAAACTTCTCGAGCTTTTTAACTCCTAGCTGTTTATTTTTGTCTTTCCACACCTTGGTTCGATTTCTTCCACATCATTAACAAAATTTAAACCATATTTCTTATTTACAAACCTTGATATTCAAATCAAGGAGGTTCGTGTACACTTAGGTTTAATATTTCTTATTTACAAACTTTCATATTCACGGAGTAGCTATACAATGTAACAAGAATTTGATTAGAGTTTGATTATAAATCGTTTTTTTTTTTCTAAGACATGCACTCAAAATTATTGATATGTTAACTTTTGTTTCACTCGGTTTCTCAATAGTACTAATCAAATGTACCAATCAACTTATTGTTGATGATGTACACTGTTAGAATGTGAATGTATCCGTGATCGTCAAGACTAATTAAGATTTGATTCTCGTTCATTTTCTCATTACTTTTCATTCTTTTATATTGATTGTTTGAATATTAAGCACCTCGATCTCTCATTGTCTTAAAATTCAATCCCTTGGTTAGACCTAGCATCAAATAAACAAGATTTTCATAAACGGCTATATATGTTGGCAAGTTGTGCACGTGAGGGAAACAATGATATTCCCCAAACAATAAGAATCAATCTAAACGGCTATTTTCTCAGGGGGGAGGCTACGATTGCTTGTGTTAATTAGTTTAATTCGTCGACATGAACATCATAGCATGTGAGAGGAGATGGCCTTGAATTTCGTTTTTCTATAAAGAACAATATGATTTTTGGGTCAACGGTTTCACTGTGCAATTATATTTAGTGACTTAATTGTGAAGCTTAATTAACAATGTCAACTAATCCTATTATATTTGCAACTGTAAAAACCACCTTACGTAAACGATAAACCCAATTAACATTCTGCAAATTTCCACTTGCAGAATTGTATTTCTTTGTTTGCAAGTAAACTCCAACACCACTCCATATGTACGTGAGACTCTGACTTATGGGACGTGTTCTATAAGGTGCTTCGGATGGGCCATCTGGCATGCTATTGATGCTAATTTATCAAGTAAACAAGGTTGTATGAAAATTAAGTTATTTGATAGACAAGTAACTCCAAGAAAAAAAAAAATTTACTTGAACAATTTGACAGTAGAGAGTGTTGTGCATGCATGATATAGTTGTTTTAACTCGTTTCTTCGATCTGTTATAGGTTAACTTTACATATAGTTTTGTTGAATTACAGAATTTATTTACTTATAAAAAACTATATATATGATAAATGAAATAAGAATAGGGTGTACTTTATATACAATTTTTGAACATTTTACACTCATTATAGATAAGATTTTTGGTTTTGTATGACATATTTTCTAGATGTAGCTTTTGTAATGTTAGACAGTATTAAAACAAGCTAGGATCTTACAGAAAGACAAGAAGGTACTGACTTCAGATTTTGGAGTGGGAACTAGACGTGGTCGATCTCTTCCCTTCCATGAAACTAACACAAAAGTTGGATCAGATTTGTAGGCTTTTTCAGGGCATGGACCAAATAGCATGGTCATCAGCCATAAGAAAAGTCACAAATGTCTATAGCGCGCAATATTTCAATGCGAAAGTGATCAACTATGAACATCCCCCACTTTGCACATACGTACCATTGTGTTGTATATATGTACAAAACAAGGCATGGTTCTAATTGGTGAAGG
This sequence comes from Potentilla sterilis, assembly GCA_963682095.1. Classification (NCBI taxonomy): domain Eukaryota; kingdom Viridiplantae; phylum Streptophyta; class Magnoliopsida; order Rosales; family Rosaceae; genus Potentilla; species Potentilla sterilis. The sequence goes on from OY821764.1 coordinate 37,672,184, forward strand.
TCCACCAAAACTTCAACATAAACTGAATTGAAATTAAATCATCGAGCAATTTTCTAATTGGAAATCTACTAAGTGGACGTAGTGGGCAACATTGCCTGGTTTGTCTTCCTCAATCCCACATTATATATGTTCCCTTGAGTTTTGATTTGTCAAGCCATCAATCTCTGGGTTTGTCTATAATGCTTGGAAATGTAGACTGGTATATGTGTCTGTTTTTGTTATGTAATGTTGGTTTTCATTATAAATACATTTGTGCATTGGAGAAGGAACACTAGGCATACTTTGGATTGATAAGGGACGATAGAACTTTGAATTATATGAGAAATTGAAATTACATGGTTTGTTTTGTCCCTGTTACCCATTAATACATCCATCTCGATCTATCAACATGGACATATATATAGCTAGATCATATTATTCTGGGGGCTAATACCTTAATATATATATAGTTTGCCAAGTTTTAGTTGTATGCATGGATGTATCTAGTCTTCTAGATAATCGATTAGTAAATTATTCATACACATACTAATACAGTAATATTTGACAATTGCTTGTCTCAAAAGCTCATCATGATTATGTGCCAACAGTCATTTTAGAAAGAAGTTGAGCCGCTCTAACAATGTAATTTCTTACTATGATAAAACTTATTCGACAATAATTGAGAAGAATGGTACACCCAAGTAGTACGTACTCTATTAATATTAGTCTTCCATTTTCGTATTCATTAGGCCAGGGTTTTAGGGTAATAGAAATCACATGAAAGTTGTATAGCACTATTTACCACTTTGCTTATAATTAATATATTTACTATGATGTTGATATAGGCATCATATTTCAACAAAGATTCAAAGACGGCTAGCTAGGACAAAATTATGAAGATTTCCGATATATGGTTCATGGTGATCAGGATGATAATATAATATCAAGGTGGTTATAAGATGAGAGTGCATGCTTAGAAGAATAAAATCATTTTGTAGGGCAATGCTAACCTAGAAAATAGTCTTAATATTTACACTATTGGATTGAAGATTATTCAATTTTATATGTAATCAGACTTAATTAATCCAAGACTATCCCCATGTGCTTCACTTTCCTTCAAACATATTTTAAGCTAATTTGAAGCAACGACATACTTAACAAAATATGTTTTTGCCTTGAGTTTGTAGCTAGGAAGAATTGGTTTGTTAAAGCCTAGTACAATAATAGGTGGGATTTAAGAAAGAAAAAGGGAATGGAAGGGGATTCATTTCTTCATTGCATGTACAAACTACAAAGTGGAAAAGGCTTTAATTAGCATAAAATAATTGTTGGTAGATAAAGAAGGCTAGCTAAAAGAGACAATCTCATCCGATATATTCTTTTTTCAAAAGTTTGTATTAGAGAATTGTAGTTTGGTTTATTTAAAATAAATAAATAAAATTTCGTAGGAACAAAATCGGGCATAGTTGATGACATAAAGTATCGAGAAAATTCCTTAAAATTAATTCAGTTTTGTTCCTTCTTTACGTTAATTGCATAAAATGACACATCATTTCTAATCTCTAACTTCGTCATTGTACGTACACTATCGAGTTAAACAACTTTAACGTAGCACATATATATAAATTGTCGATCAAGTTATCCGGCCGGCAAGTGAATAGTTCTTCATGCGTGAGTGCCTATTTGTAAACCAAAACCCTACCCTAACACATGAGACATGCGTAGCTAATTGTGTTATTATCTTTTCTAAAGCATCAGCACAGAAGCAAATTGCATACCCAGAGCTACTTCGATTACAAAATCTAAAGTCTATGATGATTATTTAGAGGCCCCCTCGTGTGGTGGTGAGAATTCCTCAGTTTTATATATATAAGACAACTTTCTGTATAAAAATCAAAGTAGGCAGGTAGAAGTAAAGGTGATGTGAAATATGTGAAGCATAAGAGATAGAGTCTAAGAGTGATAGGGGCATCGATCACTTTCGATTGATATGGATGGAATAAAGGGTGGTTTTAGAACGATCGATGCTTGTAAGCTTTCTGATGGCAACACAAAGAAAAAGAAACCCAGAAACAACAACTCCCGTGTGGCTCACGAGAAGCAAAAGGTTAAAGGCTCTCTCGATCATGAAAAAATAAAGGAAGAAGAAGAAGAACATGATGCTGGATTCATCTATGGCTAAACACCCAACTTGATCGAATTTGCCTTTATCCTCGTCTTGCTATCTTGACTTCCTTTTCTTTTTGTTCCCATCACATTAAAATCGAGATTTCCATCAAGTGCTAGATCTGTTTTGCAATTGGAAGTTTGATTTTGAAGGCCCTCCACGGTTAATATAGTAGTTCTGGACTTGTATTACTCTTTAGATTTGTTTGCAAAACTAATGATCATTTAACGTCTCTTTTTATCTTTTATTTCGTGCTAAGTCACATTTTATGATACGTTTTGTATGAGATGAAGAGGCTCCTACGTATGAGTTATGACGTGGGAGCTCCCTCTTATCAAATTCTTCCTAATTATAGGAAACTAATTCGATTTTACAAAAGTAATTACAATGTCCTAAAATTTTGTAGTATAGTCAAGATTAATTTTATGTTTGTTTTTGTAGTTTCAGTTCTTTGAACGCACAAAAACCGTCTTTAAACGGTTGAAATGCCTACGTAATTACTAAATCTAACAGTTCTAACGGGCAGGTCGTTATGTTGTATTTTTGCTAAACAGCAATCGAGTTGACTATTCCTCTCACAAAGAAACTTGGTTATTTTTTTATTTTTGGATTGAAGTAGAAGGTCCAAAACATAATGTAATGGGTTATCATCATGATGAAACCCTAGTTTCGTTCAAGTAAAATCTAAGAAAGGGTGATATTTGAGTTGGTTGCTTGTTCAACAATGATGCTCTAAGAGGGTCCAGATGGGGCTTCTTGAGCTAAACCCATGATGTCAATATGGTACTTGTAATTATTCAGAAAAATACAAGGCAGGAACTAGTTTGGATTGCTTACAGACCTAGTGGAACTATCTTGCTGATTCGAGATTCTTATCAGAACATGAACTTACTTTATATTCAAGGAACCAATTAATCAACAAGATAAGATTGCGTTACCAATCATCCTTTTCTTCGTTGCAAAAGTCCTCCTTCCATGAAATGCTTCTACAGTAGCCTAAGTTCCTATATGAGGAAGTTGGTGAATCACCAGAAACAGTCAAATTCAAATGCTTGGCTTTAGTTGTTGATAGAGATCCCACAACATGCGCGTTCACTGCTGCAGATATTTGACATTAACAATCGGTTTTGACAACACTTCAGCTTCCACTAACTTGAGACCATGCTAATCTTTTATGCTGTACCATACTCTTGTTGACACCAGTGAGTTTCAACATTGCTGCTAGCCAAAGCACTTAAAAGAGTGTTCATCGAGCCAGCAGTAAACTTAACCGATCAGTTCCCGGTCTGTACACGAAAAACACCTTGGACGGCGACGCAGCGTGAGCAAAAGCTGGACTCAATGATCTGGTAATCTAACTGCTCGATCATCGGAAGTCGACTCGATAAATCTTTCCCACACAATGCATTTCAACGATAGTCCCTTTCTTGCCCATGAATTCTATCTCCTCCTTTCACATCAATGCTGCTGCTCATTAGATGCCAAGATGCCCAGTACACTTGAATTTGCCTTGGAAACCTGGCACTGCCATCTCCATACTCCACTACTTGAAGCGGCTAAAGTCATTCTTCTTTCCAAAAAGTTCCAAAGATAGATTCCATTTGGTAACCAGACTAAATATAGGCAACGAATTTCAAACTGACAATGATAACTGCGTGGTCTTTTTAGGCAAAACATGACAAAAGAACAAAACCCAATTATTTCAATTTTAGATTCCATATACAGTACAGTTTTGCACACCTATTCTGAAACCAAGAAACCTAGGTAGAGGCCATTTCAACTACGAAGTATAGAGACCCGTGTATATATGAAGAGCACGCTGAAGCCCTCCGGAGATATCCATCAGTATCTTGAACGGCTTGTTACCCTGTAACGTCATTCTCTAAATCAGTCTTCAGTATGATAAGAGCCACACCACAAGTGGCAGGAATCAAGGGGGCAAGGAAAACAGTGTGATCACCTCGGTGAGCGGGAGTAAGTGCGCGAACGAGTACGGGTATGGGAGCGAGATCTGGAGCGAGAACGTGACCGGGAGCGGGACCTTGACCTGGAACGGGAGTAATGCCGTCGGGAACTCCTGCTTCGGCTTGGACTTCTACTGTGCCGGTGTCTTCTGCATTTACACAACACACATCACAATCATAAGCAAGAGGAAACAATTACCAGCAATATATATGAAATACATGAAAATACATGAAATGCAATATCATACATATTAGTTCATTCCTAAAGACGACATCAGGAAAATAAACCCAACAAGTTAACACTTGATTGTGTATGGATAACTTTGCAAGAGTCACAAGGAGATGAATCAACTTCATATACCCAATGCTCCAGAATATAACTACAGATGTTAAAGAACATGCATCTATAGAAGGCGTGTAGCCAACTACAACTCAGCACAATAGAACATGAAGAAAAAGAAAAACATGATTTTGTAAATTGTCACCCAAGATTCAATGTTGCATAGCATAAACTATTATGTAGATAGAAAATTCAAATACCTTGGTGGAGAAGGGCTGTAGCTCCTGCTACGACTCCGGCGCCTAGATCGACTTAGCCGGCTTGTTTCAGCAAGTTTTTCCAGCCTCCGGCGCTCCTGCTCTCTCTTTTTAGCCATTTCAGCAGCAGTATCTTTCTTAACTGTAAAGGCAGTTTAATTCAAATTTATATCATAAGGATGCAGAATATATGACTACAGTACTCTATTATATTATCACCCATCCCAAAGCAATCAACATAACATACTAAGAGCCAAAATCAGATTGATACTATATTTATCTAAATGTTGTAGAACATACACATCTTAATACTATCACCCACTCCAACACTATCATATACCAAAGCCAAAACGAATCTATATATAAACTAGCTATTCATTTCTCAATGCATGAGTTGTAGAGCATACTCTGTTTGTTCAGCTGCTTGCTCATAATTCTTTTAAGTCTTTCTTGAGGAGTTTCTTTCTTCTCTGCAGGTTGCTGCTTCAGTGACCCCAAAGAAGTACTTGTCTTACTTAACTTTGCTAATGCTGAAGAGGTGCTGCTAGGAAAATGATTTAATTTAGAATCCGAACATAAATAGTTACTAGGCCATAGAACTCAGGCGATAAACAAGAGGTCCAAAATAAGCATATTGTTAGTAAACCATCTAACAGTCTAACAGGCACAGTGATTACAATAGTTGTGGAAAACTTAAAACATGGAACGTAGAGAGTAAAACTCTACCCATAGAGGCTCCAGGAAATACCTTGCTGATGGCTTCACCACTTTAGTGCTCTTATCCTTGTCAAGCGATGCACCTGATGCAGGATCGACATGCAGAGCCTCAAGTATCACACCAGTTGAAGATCTGCAGTAAAGAAGCAGCATAAGGATATCAATTTCAGGGCAGAAAATGAGCTTCAGAAACGTAGGCTTCTCCCTCTTCCTTTCGGCAGTTATACTTGATAACACTAAACCTGACTATTCTAAACAATATATTTTTTTTCTCAGGTGACAAACGGCTTAAAAGCTGCAGCAGAGTAAAGACAGTCCAATGAATCTTTGCAATTATAAAAGGTCGAGTGCTCCGACCGGTTTAGCACATCAGTCTGTGAGTGAGGAGATGGTGGTGGAGAAAATCCTTCACGCTTTGATTCTTCCTTATCGCCAGAGCCCCCAAATTCAGTAATGTATTCTATTTTAGAAGTCGTTGGTTTGCTTCTGTCATCAGAATGTCGTCCACGAGAATGACGCCTCGAGTATGATGGTGATCGAGATCTTGATCTGCACACACAAGACAACATTCATCTACCAAATGCTTTTACTGGGAAGTCCAAGAATATAATTGAATGGTATAGACACTGTACCTTCTTGAACGAGGATAAGCTTCATATGTTGGACTTCGCCTGTTTTCACTGTGTATATAGGTGTAATTATAAGTGACATCAAATGCTAAGTTCAACCGCTTGGATATAGAACCAGTTAAGCATAATTTCGGAAAAAGTATTCTAGATTTCTACCGGTATGGATCATGTTGGAGAACACGAGTTCCGATTCCCCGGACAGTTTCTCTTTCTCTCTCCCTTTCTATCTGAGAAACCTTCCTTCTTTCCTTGCGACTCATCTTCCTCTACAGGGTTTTGGAAATGCAAATTATGCACCGACGAATACTATAAAAGAAAGGTCATTTGCACAAACTGGTGAGAACTTACAATTGCAGGATCGCCTTTGATCACTTCCTTTTGCCTTTTCTCCTCCTCCTTAGCTTTCTTATCCATGTAGACAAGCCAACCATACCTTTTGATACCAAATTCTTTTGCTATTTTATCCATTCCTTCATCATTGCTATCATCTGAGTTGAAATCATCCTCATCTTCGTCGTCATCATCATCATCATCATCTTCATCAGCATCTGAATACTGGGTGTCTTCTTTTCCATCCCCATCATAAGAGAACCCCACCTGGGAATAAGAACCCTTTGTTGCAGAAGCTTGTGGCTGAGACCTAAAACATTTGCACAAACACAACAAAGTGAGTCGCAACAAACCAAAGAATCCAAACTAGTGAAGTCTATGAAACAAACAACCCGGCAAACAAGGTACCTCTCAGGTGCAAACGGAGCAGTAACCTTGGCCTCCATCTCTTGAATCACGTGTAGCAAACCCTCATCATCAGAAACTGTTTTCGTACAAAGCTTAGCATGTGACAATCCAAAACTACAACCCCTACATTACTTAATCACAACAGTAACTTTCATATAGTTTATACTCTTAACAGATAGGAGATGATATCACACACATTATCTAAACAATCTATAATCAAAATGCCGATACACAATGAAACTTAAATGAAGACATGATTCCAAAATCAAAAAGTACCGACATCCTCTACGACGATGCTTAATTAAATCCCGATAACGCTCAAAATTAACAAACTCTTCTAACTCTTCCTCCTCCTCCGTCTTCTCTTGAACACGAAAATGCTTCGACTCTCGAATAAAATCAAGTAGTGCACGCCCATCAAATCTGTTATTTCCACACAGAAACACTCAGTGTCTCCAATTTTTAACTTCTTCAACAATTTAACTAAAGCATTGCAATTTTCACCTGTCAATTAACACGTCCTGTTTTCCATTCCAAGGAATCCTAAACACAATAACCGAAAGTTGATTCAATAAATTCATATGAACAATACCAATGGCAAATCGGATTAATATGAGGATCAAATTTTAAGATTTAAGAGTTGAGAGATGGAGACATACAGGCCTTGCTGGTCCTCGGTGGCATGGTAGAGGCCGTCGTCGCGGTAGAGGCGGCAGCGGGAGCCGACGACCTGAATGGACTGCTGAGGATCGCCGCGGCGTTTAGCGAGGAAAACGGCACGTCGTTGAGCTCGTTTGCGAGCGGCGTCCATCATGTCGTGGACTTTCCTCTCCGACCTCCGCGCTTCGTGCCACATCTTACTTTCTTTCTTCTCCGATTCGACTCTAGCCCTAACTGCGCTTTGTTTCTCTGGTGAATGATTCTCTGTCTCTGTGAATCAGAAGGAGAAGAAGATCAACAATTAAAAACCGTATTGGGCCTCTTGCCAAATATACAGAAGCCCGAGTTTTGTGTCCTTTAATCCAAATCCAAATCTGGAGGGTCTGAGATCCGACCGTTTAATCATTTTGTGTGTCATCGAGCGTTTTAAAGATGTGTGCTACTTTTTTTTTTTAATAGGATGTGTGCTACTAATTGGTGTGACGGAAGTGTAACGTGATATGATTGTTCAGTTAAATATTTTCTTACGTTATTATTTGTTTTTTCTTACCAAAATTGAATATAAATCAGGGATGCATGTTGTGAGTGTTATTTATATGTAAGCTTATTCAGGAATAAAGTGCAAGTACCAATGATGAGGATGTGTTGCAATACAATCCCATACATATATAGAAATCATGAGCCAAAATCATATGCCACAATCGTATATACTCCTTGTGTACGTTTGTAGAATTTCAGGGGTTTGTTTAACATAAAGGACCATAATCTAAGTAAAAGTCGATCTTCCGAACTGCTCCATCCTCTTCCCTCTCGTATCCGACTTCTCCCATGGACTTTTACTTTTGGGGCACAAGTAGGGTGAGTAGTGGCATGGTCATGATAACTCTGAGTGTTCCACTACGGCAGAACTCAATTTGGAGAAATGAAAGAAAATAAGGTAAGTTATGCCCGGAACATTTTTAATGAGAATCGTATAATAAAGCTTTATATTCAACTCGTTATACGTATTTTTTAATTTTCTTTTAAGTAAAGTACGAAACGGAGACTCACAAAGGAAATACAAAAAGCATTTCAGTATATATATATATATATATATACCTTAATTTGGAGCTAGGCAGCTAGCTGGTGCTGTGGATTGCAAAAACCCCGCAAAAGGAGAAACTCGATGATGGAGCTTTAGAATGCTTTGCTGAAGAAATAGATGTCATCACACTCAATCACTCATCATGTAAAAGGAATATTCAAATTGTGTAAACTAGCTGTTTCCGCCGATCTATATATATATATATATATATATGCTTCATTCTGCTAGCAAAGTCCTACTGGAAACTGCATGCTCTACTTTTGCCTTAGATTTTCTAAAGAGATGGGACACCTGACATGATCACCAACACCACCATACTTCCCCGCCATCATTTTCCCAGTTTGTAATTCCAGGGTTTTAGAATTGGTCAAAACCCTAACGCGTAGTCGTGCTTACACTATTATATAAACTGCTGTGAACATGCATATAATTTATAGGAAACAAAATTAAAATTCCGGCGACCTTCTTAATCAGTCAAGAAGAATAGAGATATTGGCGCCTACCACCCGGACTTTCTGGAACTAATAAACCGGGTATCTGTGTCAATACAAACCTAATCAAGCAACTGTGTCACTTTTGTTTGTTCTTGTATATATGGACGGGTCTATACTACAAAATATCTAGGATTTAATACATAAAAAAAAAAAAAAAAAAAAAAAACTTATACATGTAACTGATTCAAAGGCTGCAGTTTCTTTGAACAAACCCTAGCTACTCTCACAAGTTTTCAAAGTAAAAGAGACGGCTTTTGACTTCGGGACATCTTTTGGGAAAGTGATTTGGCTGATTAATTCTTTTGAACAATCATATTGGTTACTAATTTTATAACAAATTTTAGTATGCTGCGCCCTTAGTACCCCAAGCAAGGAGGGCTTGTAACTATAAGCAAGTAGTGGGTAAAGAAGTTTCGCCCCATCATTGAAAAAACGCAGTTTTATTTACTATTTCGCTTCAATTAATGAAATCACACGTGTATAAATTCTCTGATTCGAAGTTATCTCTTAACTTAACTTGATAAGGGTGGATAGCAAATTGATCATAGTTAATTTGATGGAAAACCGTCACGGTCACCATCGTGCATCATATCGAATTGACATGATAATTTAATTTACCTAATTAATACTAATGAACTTAATTTGATGTTTATACATGAAGGCTTTTGCTTAAGGAAAATACTTGTGTCTATAGACGGTGTGCGTTCGAACTCTTTTTAATTTGCATATTTTAAACAATGTAATCAACGATTTTAACCGTTTAAAAGTTAAATTAATCAGTAAAGATCATATCTGCAAAAATTCAGAATAAACCAAAATCGTTTGCTCATTCGATTGCATCAAATAAATGAACAGTTCTAGTGAAAGTTGGGAGTCTCATGATCAATCGTCCATTTGTTTGATACAATCGGTTAAGTAAATTATATTTGTTTACATTCATATTTTACAGAGATGATCTTTATTATTAATTTAACTTTTGAACGGTTAAAATCGTTGATTACATTGTCTAAAATATGCAAATTAGAGAGAATTCGGACGCACACCGTTCATACTGGTATAGACACAAGTATTTTCCTATGCTTAATTATTGGGTTGCCGGTTACTGTTTAGTATGTCAGAAGATAACTCTATGTGCAACTTGTAGGTTATTTGTCAATTAATCTTCTAATCCCCATCCATGGTGTGGAGTACGCAAGCTGTATGATACTATTGCGTGTTCTGCCTGTAACTAACTATTCAATTATGATACCAAAAAGTTGTGCAAGTATATATTCTAATGTAGTTATAGTATCTTATAATATTACCATCACAATCATTTATAATTAAGTATTATTCTAAATCATGAGTACTCAAACTTTGTAAATATGTTTTTGCTGATTTAAGAGCTAGTACCCTAGCCTATAGGTATGAGAATAAGGACGAAATGCGAAGCAATTCATCGTCAAATGAAAAGTAAGGAAGAACAATGGATTTATATAACTATATATACTAATTCATAGCTTCATTCCTTTTCTTATTTTGCAATGTAAAGCTAACATATTGAGGATGTAATATTTTGCGATCATGGCCAACCAATTATGTCACCACTGTTCGATTTGGACGTAGAATGCCCAAAATTTCCTCAACCTTATATTTATAGTCTTATAGATGATGAGATTTCTCTAGAAGCTAGGCATTCACTCATCATTTTGTTTCTTTTCTTTGGTCGGTCATTCGTTAATTGAGATAGCATGCACAAACCCATTTGTGTTACATCAAGAGGAAAACTAGTTATAGCTATTATTACCTATAGCATACGTGAATCTACTTCCTTAGTTTTCACAAATATCTCACTCAAATCCCTCATGATCAAAACTCCACATTCAATACGGTCGGTATAACCATAAAAACAAACAATGATTACAACCGAAACCTAACACCAAAAACCCTATTAAATACGTCCCAAAGAAATAAAAAGAGAAAAATCATTTCAAGAATAAAATAGAAATAGAAGAATAGAAACCCTAAACCGAAAGGAAAGGAACAGATAATGATGACGCGGACCAACCAAAGCAAAGTCTCCACAGGGCCCCCGACCCCTTCTCCTTTCCCTTCCTATTAAAACCCTTCCTCCTCCCAAAACTAAACAAATAACTCCAAACGCTCTCAACCCCAAGCGCGCGCGCGAGGTCCTCCGACCTCCGCAAACCCCCCACGCGCGGGGCGGCGGCCTATACCGATGTCTACACCTCACGCGCTGCTGCCACCTCCACTCCCTCCCCCTCCTTCCTCCATGGCCATGATCATGCCTCCTAACCCTCTCTTCAAGCAGAAGTCGTGGTCCCCCGACGCCTACCGCGATGAGGTGTGGCATCGTCGCAAAAGCAACAGCAGGAAGCAAAAGCAGCGGAGCAAGAGCGTCACTGACGAAGACCTTGATGAGTTGAAAGCGTGTATTGAGTTGGGGTTCGGGTTTGAGCCGCCGGAGGAGGAGGAGGGTGGTGACCAACGACTCTCCGATACTCTTCCCGCTTTGGGACTCTACTACGCCGTCAACAGAAGCTACAAGTCTTCCACCACTCCGACGTCTTCGTTCTCGCCTACGCCGTCGGAGTGCGACTCCCACTCCCCCATCGGCAGCCCCCACACCATGTTTGGTCCCGGTATGTATCTATTTTCTCTAGCTGAGTCTCAGTTAGTGACCGTTCAACGCATCTTGCTAACTGTTACTTTTGCATTATACGATTAAAGTTGCGAAATTCAATACAAAGATGCTCGAAATACAACTATGGTTTTGTTATTGGTTTGATAAATGTTAGATCTTGATTGTGTTTGTTTGAAATGGTTGAAGGGGATAATCCACAGACGGTGAAGGCAAGGTTGAAGCAATGGGCGCAGGTGGTTGCTTGCACGGTGAGGCAGAGCTCGAACTGATAAAATCAGGGGTCATCAAATCAACCGTGGTTAACTCCGAACCAAACCAGGGTATCAATGTAACCGAACATATCACCATCAAAGCTCAATGATTTGATTCTAATCTCCTACTCCCACCGACTCTGGTCGATAAAAAAAAGTCGGGGGAACTTAAATAATGTAGTAGTAGCAGTAATGGTGAACCAACTTGTACTACTGTGATTGACCTTTTGCATTTGTTTTTCTTTAATTGGTAACTGGCAATTGACAGATGTTCTATTTGTCTGCTCTTTTTTTACTCGTTTAGTTCTTACTTCTTAGTACTGGGCTCGTGTCTGAATTCAGAATGTAAAAAAAGGACAAAGATCCTCTCCTAATATTTTCTTTCACTTTATATTCCTTATTTTCTATCTAATGACTCGCAAGTGTAGAAGAAAAGAACAAGAGATTGCGAGCCATTAGATGGAAGGTAAAGAAAGTAAGGTGAAAGAAAAATGTTAGGAGAGGATCCGAATCCGTTAAAAATGGTCAAATTGGTGTTGGTTTCAGTGATTGTGCCTGATGTTGTACCGATGATTGATACAGGTCTTGTAACTCTTGTGTGTTAGAGTTTAGAAATACGGGAGGTTCGTCTCTAATTTTTTTTTTTTAAATTTTCATTACAAAAAAGTATTAGCGCCCGCCTATACCTTAGACATATGCTGATGCACTATCGAATTAAATAACATCTCTAAAACAAATAATGGAGCTAAAGTCAAATTAATTAACTAGAACATTTGTATGGAACTACCTACCATTAATTATATGTGGATAGTCCGCCTAATGATCTAACGACGAAAAATGTAATCAATGTATAACATACAAGGGTCAGAGTACGAAGAATCGACACTTCATTAAACTCTTGTCCCTCAAAGAGTTAGTGACTTCATTATCAAGGTCTGAATTCGAAGACCTAACTACTTCTGAGCAACATATAACGTAAAGGAGTCTAGTAATACATTATTTCACAAGAAGGATAAGAGAAGTTAATATTAGTCAAGTCCTTTATAGCTATAGGCCGGCATGTCACAAGATGTACACATGCATTTCGGCCTTCCGAGATGCTACAATGACAAGACCCAAGTCACCCAACATCTATAGGGCCAGCGCTACTTCTAAGTCTAGCCAGAACGTACATATATACTTTCAATGAAGCAACACTTGAACTGAGATTCTAAAAAATAAGGTACCCGAGGCATGCAATAGGATTGAATCCTCTAACTTATCGTGTAAGAAAGAAACTTCTTAACTTGACAACCGGCTTCATATACATGTGTTTCTGCAGGACTGACTATAGGCTATAAATAATGGGATGGGCGTAACAGGGGAGCAGGGGCCGGGACTATATCAAATCCTCAAAGGTCGGTAAGATCCTCACCTTGATCATCAGTTCCAGTACTCTTGCTACGTTTTGTACTTATAATATGGAAGGCATTGATTTGTGAAACCGCCAGTCCTGTTATATTTGTTGTGTCTGGATTCTGGAAGTATGGATCCTGGCATCAAGAGAGGGGACGTTTAATTTGTTTTCGCACATGAATATAGAACCGATTCATGCAGGAGATCGTTGTGTACGTTTAAGGTCGAGGATTGCGAAATTCCAAGTATCGTATCCTTTGTGTCATTAAGGTTCATGAAGCAGAACATACTGGAGATGTAGAAATCACGACAAAAGGAGATAACGATGATGTATATGTATGGCTTCAACGGCGGCACATCACTCTAGGGTTCTTACCTTAATTACCTAAATACTTCATCATTGTCTCTGGCATTTGCACATTGGGGATGGTTTTTATAACTTCAAAGTACCTAGTCATTGCCGAAGGCTCTCATCCTCGGCTCGACTCTTCAATGTTTCTTATTGCAATCGACATTATAGTTGGTTAATGCATATATTCTGGCCGAAGATGTAGTAGATTGATCACCTTTAGGCCTTCTGGCCCAACATGTTTAGGGCCATGATTTCCCCACTTCTAAGCCTATAACACAAAACCACTGAAACTTTGAACAAATACACATCAATATCAATGGTAAAGAATAAAATCCGAATCGGGGCAAGAGTATGCAACGCTTGCTAGTGGACATCATTTGTGGTACAACGTGTAGGAAAATCAAATTACCACCTCTCGTTTTGTAGCCGGAGGCTCGGCGGGAGTGGATCAGCTGTCCCAGCTAATCCTGTTCCAAATCTGTCACTTGGTTATTAGCACGACACCTGTCCTTGTAGTTAACAGTCTATAGCTCCGTTAGTTTACTTTTTTTTCTTTAATTTCTTGATTAACAATTTACTTTTGAGAAATTAATTTCTGATTAACATATTAAATAATCACTTAAGAAAAACGAAGAACTAAAAGACTGAAAGTCTTCTTCATCTTTCCTCTTATTCCTCTCTCCTCTCCTCTCTAAACTAAACATCCGCAAAACTTAAGTCACCTGATCACTCTCCTCAGAGACGGAGGATTGTTATGGGCTAGGTGGGCTGTAGCCCGGGAAGCTTTTTGTACTTTGTTTAGTTATATATGCTTTTAATAGCCTAGGTCACCCAAACAAAGATAATGATCCTCCTCTAACCTTTTCTTTTACCTTACATTCCTTAGGCTCACAATCTCTTATTATTTTCTTTTACACTTGTGAGCCATTAGATGGAAGGTAAGGAAGGTAAGGTGAAAGAAAAGGCTAGGAGAGGATCCGAATTCCCCAAACAACTATATTAGCCCAGCCTATTCTGTCCTATACTAGCCCATGGTATCATTTCATTTTGACTTTTCTTCTCAAACATTTTAATTTAGCTTGTAAAGGAGTAAAGATAAAGGACACGGACATGACAATCATAATTGTCATTGGAATCATAGTCAAAAAAGAAAAAGACAAAAAAATAAATCTCACATAAAATAAAAAGAAATCCTAGAGTTCTAAGACTTCTTTTCTCACCCCAATATAAAAAGACATCATAATTGAGATTTGTGAATATAAACCGTGGAGTACTCAATTTTTTATCGTGCTATCAGACGCTATTGACACTCTTCAAGAGGTATGCTATTTTCTCTCAAGTTTATACATTGAAATTTAAAATTTAATCAATAGATTTTCAATTTGAATATTTTCTGAATTTGGAGAATTCTAGGTTGGTTTATATATAATGTCGGATAATAATAAGCGGAAAAGATTCAAGACTTTGGATTCTTTTCTTATAAAGAATGTGAAATCTTCAAGTGGGACGTCTACAAATCCCTCTGCTACTCCGGCTCATGAGGATCATAATGATTCTACACCATCACAACCTCCAATTGAAAGAGAAATTGTGTCTCTGCTAAATCAAAGTAGCCAGGAATTTGATATTAATCTTTTGGAACGTGATCCGGGTTTACGTCGTCAAATATGCACCCATCCTGCTAACAAACGTGATGATGTTCGATTGTCATATATTTTGCTTGGGCCATGTCAACCTAAATTAGCAGAGTTTCCAGCTCACAAAGATGGTAAGCAAAATCATCGGTTTAGTGATTCTTGGTTCACAAAATTTTCTTGACTAGAGTATTCAGTTAAAGAGAGCAAGGCATATTGTTTCGCATGCTTCCTTTTTGATAATAATAAGTCACATAAAGCATTTACAGTTAACGGTTTTAGAAGTTGGAAAAGAGTTGGGGGAGCATATTGTGCCTTACTTGGTCATGTAGGTGATCCAAATTCTGCACATCATCTTGCTATGCAACAATGACAAAATTTAAGGAATCCATCGACGCAGATTGATAAGGTGGTAGATAGATTACCAATAGCAAAAGTGATGGAGAATCGTTTGCGTCTAAATACAACTGTGGAGAGTGTATGGTTTCTGGGAGCTCAAGCGTTGGCTTTTAGAGGTAATGATGAGTCCTTGACTTTAGATAATCGTGAAAATTTTAATGAATTACAAGAGGCTTTTGGAAGGAACAATCCAGAGGTTAAGAGCGTCTTAAATAATGCTCATTTCAATGCAAAGTACACTTCACCAACAATACAGAAGGAGATTCTCAACAAACTCAGAGTTAAAATCCATGAAGAGGTTGGGAATAACAAGTTTTGTCTTCTTGTTGAGGAAGCAAGTGACTCTTCTCATAAAGAACAGATGGGTATTGTTTTTTTTATTTGTTGACTCTAAAGGCTTTGTAAGGGAGCGATTATTTGCTATTGTGAATGTTGCTAACACAAAAGCCCAAACTCTTAAAGATGAAATATGCAAGGTGTTGGGTAAATACAATCTTTTAGTGGCGAATGTGCGTGGGCAAGGTTATGACGGTGCTAGCAATATGCGTGGCTCATGGAATGGACTACAAGCATTGTTTCTTCAAGATTGTCCATATGCATATTACATACATTGTTTTGCTCATCGTTTACAACATGCTCTAAGTAGTGCAGCAGAAGAAGTTGCAGTTGTTTGGAGATTTTTTTTCATTGCTGATTAAAGTTGTGAATTTCGTTGGTGGTTCTACCAAGTGTAGTACTGAGTTAAAATTGACTAGAGAAGCTGAACTTGAAGAGTTGTTGGATGCTGGGTTGGTTGGTTGAGACAAAAAAAGGAGCTAATCAAATTTGTAGTTTACAGGAACCTGGGAATACTCGATGGGGAAGTCATTTTAAATCTATTAACAGTTTGATTGAATTATATAGTTCAACCAAACTTGTGGTGGAGGACATTAAGAATAATGGATCTAATAGACAACATCGTGGTGAAGCTGAAGGTATATATATCTCTATGACCTCTTTTGACTTCGTATTTGTCTTGCATTTTCTGAATGAAGTCATGGGCATCACCGATTTTCTTTGTCAAAAATTTCAAAAGAAGTTTACTGATATTGTCAGTGCTCTTAATCATATTTTAACAACAAAAATGTTGCTTCAACAGTTCAGGAAAGATGGTTGGGAGAATGTTTTTGAAACTGTAGTATCATTTTGTGGAACTCTTGAGATTGATGTGTCTGATATGAGTGCTCAATATATATAAGGTAGGTACTGGTCGTCATTGTCAGCAAAATGATGTCATAACAGTAGAACACTACTATCACTTTGATATATTTAAATAATTTAATGGTGTCACAGAGAAACAGGTGAAGGAGTTAGATGATAGATTTTCAGAGCAATCAAAGGAGCTACTCATTCTTAGTGCAGCTTTAGATCCTCTTGATGGCTTTAAGTCTTTTAAGAAAGATGATATTTGCAGTCTTGCTGAAAAGTTTTATCCCCAAGATTTTACCTATGCTGAGTTACATGCTTTAAATTTGTAATTGAATTTTTATGGTGAAGATATTTGTAGCCGTCTTGAGCTTCAAAATTGTAATATCCCGATTTTTTAAGTTTGTCAAATTCTATTTTTCTTATGAGAAATAGAAAGTAGAGGTCGCCACAAATCTTCGTATTTTTTGGTTAATTTTTCAGAGTCCCGAGCTATTTTTAACGATTTTTAGAAGTTTCGTCGAAATTCTTTCAAGTGGTGACGTGGCAGCTTCATATTGGTCAATAAATTTTCTTAGTGACCAAGTATATCAGCCCTAAGAGTCATAGGACACTTGTCACTTGGAGAGAGTGACTTTGTCCTTTGCTTGACACTTGGTGCAAGCACCTTGGTGGATGGTGTGGGAGATGACACATGTGGCTTGGTGATTGGCTTTCTTTTCCTATAAATAGGGAAAGAAAGCCCCCCACCCTTCAATTCAGTCCGTACCTCTCTCTCTCTCTCTCATCTTTACAATATTATTTTTTTATTAGATTTGCGACGAAACTTCCGCGGATCATATCTTTTGATCCGTAACTCCGATTATGAATCCGCGAGTGGCTACGGATTCGTATCGACGCGATATTTCTATACATGGTAGTTAGAGTTAGATCCAACGATAATTTCTAGAAGGATCGTTCTAGGTTGCTCGATTTACGATCTCAGTGTCAATTCGGTTCGTCGAGGTGAGTGGTTTATGTAATGTGTTTCAAATATTCTTATATGTTTTTAAAATAGTCAAAAAACATGTTTTTCATCTATTTATGAAATATCTCTCTATATTCAAGTGAAGCATGTCTATTTGCGAAATATGTGGAGATTATATATATATATATATATATTATGGTGTTGGATCCATGGTTTGACTAGTCATGGAACATGTGAACTTCTTGATTGAGTTATGCCGAAGTAAGGATGTGGCACACGGTTGTATAGGGCATAAAAGCCATTAGGTGCCCGTGGGAGATCACTAAATTGAAGGATGCCCGATGAGAAAGGATTGTGCGATGTGACCAATTGTATTGTGGTCGACGTGAAATATATGATATACGTATTTTGTAGCGTGCGTAAAATGACATGGCTTTGTTGACATATTACATATGGCACTCACTGAGCGCGTGGTCTTGCTCACCCACCCATTTACTTGCTGTTTTGCAGAGAAGTGTTTAGTGTTTGTCGGGTCGAAGTGTCGGACGAACCTAGAGTGAAGAGCTTAGAAAGAAGCGTTTTTATTTTTTTATTTACATTCCGCTTTGTAACATTTAGCTCACACATCGGGATCGGCGTCGGGTTCAACCGACACCGGGATTTGCTACGAAAAATCGTAGAGTACAACTTAAGATTAGGTAGTCAAATTGTTTTCTTTTCTTATTGATATGTACTAATGCTAAATCTAGTGATTTGATTTTGAATTATAAAAAACATTATTTATTTATTTCTTTCCATATATTTCGAAATTTTTATGAAATGAAAACTTAGCCCAGGTTATTTTAAAATCCTGGCTCCGTCCCTGACTCTCCTTCACCCGTCCCAATATCTCCTTCCCCCGCAACCTTGTCTCCACGGGTCGTTCTGCATCTACGAAGCCCACCCCTCCTCAAAAGCCTCAAGCCACATTCGTCCGGGAAGTTGGCTATGAGTGAGAAGAGACGTTTCCATGGCTATGAGCCTATGATTAATTTGGTGAGGGGGGAGGAGAAACTTTTATTGCAAGTTGAGGAATCGATGAGGTTAGCTTCGTGGACTTTCATGTATGGGCATAAGTTCAATTTGGCCAGTGAGCCAAGGGAGGAGGACGTAATTGTTCATGAGTACAATTTTTTTTGAAAAATGGGTTGTAGATGGTGGTTAATCTCAATTGATAGAGAGAGAAGAAGACGAAATTGGAGAGCCCAACATCACGTTCACATGGTTTTGCTTTGATTTGGGTGGGAGCTTCATTTCAATTGTTCAAACTGATATCATTACTGAATCTAAAGTGCATAGAGGTTTCCCTGGCTCTGGTTAAAGCTTGGATCTGGGTTCTGGGAAAAGTTTTTGCAGTTAAAAAGTGTATTTTGATCAAAACTGAGTACATATTATGTTGGATGAAATTAATAATTCATATTTTTTTCCTTCACTTACGGAGCTTATTCTAGTTGAGTAGTAACGGTATTTAATTATGAAAATTTGCTGAGTAGCTGACCCTGTTAGTCCGTTCTTGTAAGAATAAGGCCTAAAATTTTGACTTTTTAAAATAAGATTTCCCCTGCTTAATGAATACCATTTGCTATCAATGGGGAATCCTTTCTCATCTTAAATTTTAAATTGAGGTGATTGGATTTGTACCAATGGAGCTGGCCATGCCCGAAGTCGTTACCTTAACCGCAAAGGGGGGGATGCCGAAGGCAGGGCTAGTGACTGGAGTGAAGTCGTAACAAGGTAGCCGTACTGGAAGGTGCGGCTGGATCACCTCCTTTTCAGGGAGAGCTAATGCTTGTTGGGTATTTTGGTTTGACACTGCTTCACACCCAAAAAGAAGCGAGCTACGTCTGAGTTAAACTTGGGGGTGGAAGTCTTCTTTCGTTTCTCGACGGTGAAGTAAGACTAAGCCCATGAGCTTATTATCCTAGGTCGGAACAAGTTGATAGGATCCCCTTTATTTACGTCCCCATGTCCCTACCGTGTGGGGACGGGGGGGCGTAAAAAAGGAAAGAGAGGGATGGGGTTTCTCTCGCTTTTGGCATAACGGGCCCCCGGCGGGAGGCCCGCACGGCGGGCTATTAGCTCAGTGGTAGAGCGCGCCCCTGATAATTGCGTCGTTGTGAAGAAAGAAGTGGGTGGGACAGAATTGGAACATGCATATTCGGGACAGCTGATCTGCTCCTAGACTCGGCCGGAGAAGCAGAACTTCTAAAGATTAAAATTCATACGTTGTAATAATAGAGCATATCTATATACACACACATTGTGCTTGGCGAACAAATTAATAGTGTGGGAAGGTATACTATCCATTTTTTCTTTTTCTTTTTTTGGATCGAAGCGTATATATACCTGATACCTAGTTGGTTAATTTTACTTTGTATTGTTTAGTGATAGTACAACATTAGAACAGCATATATATATATATATATATATATATATATATATATATATATATATATATATATATATATTCAAAGTTGTGCAACTTTATTTTCCTTGTATAAAATTGCTCAAGTTGTTACCAGATAGAACCTGATTGCTGATAGTTAATGAGTTTATATATCCCTTTCGCAAGCTTTGAAAGTTCATGTGATCTGTTGACAATTCGCTCCTTCTTTACTTCATAGAAACCCACGCACATATCGTGTGCATTGTACTAAAGTGTACTTGAAGAAAATGATCGAGGACATCCTAATTGACCCTCATACCATAGAACTTATTGTATTACTAATCTCGCGTACAAAGTTGATTTTTTTTTTGTCTAGAGAATATATAATGACCGACGTTATATATGTCTTTGGATTTTCATTACCTACTTAGACTGCTTCTTTTCGTCTTCATTGCTCTTAGCTGTATACATATATACATATGCGCGCGCGTACACACACTGATCAAAGTAGTTTCTTACAGAAATTGATCATCTAATCATGGAATAACCCAAAACAAAGATTTAGTGGCACTTCTCCAATTTGTGAATCATCCTAGCTCAAACTTGTTTCGCTACAAAGATTAAGGGCCTTAAGGTACGGTGTCTTTTGAAAACGTTCAAGACTTGTCCATAAGTTGGACTTGACTTTTATTCCCAGCTTTCTACGTATATATGCGACTCACTTTGACATTGTTCCCATTGCGGATATAGAAATTGCTAGGAAGCATTCGTAATACATCCTACTCTAAAATTCTAGTTTCCAAAGGTTTCTTCTTTTCAATAAGCTGATGGAAACAAATGACAACCTAAAGACGCGTTTAAGTTTTGTATATTTTGAAAATGTCTTAACAAAGCTTACGATTTACAAGTGTCCCGTGGCTCCTAGGATTAATTCAACTCCTAATTAGAAATGGCGTTAACCAAAACCTCAAGGCACGTTGGTTTATCTACCATCAAAGTTTCAATGGTCATGGTCTCTTCCTTTCTCTTATTTCATTTGTCTTCCATCTTTCCACACATATGTTCTATCCACATAAGTAATATATAGGAAGAGATCATAACGATCAACTGCTCCTTCTTATGATATATATATATATGGTTTGACTCCTATATATAGTGTTATAGATATGAAGTTGAAGTGCCCTAGCTAGCTAGGATCGATGACCTAGTCCAACGAGCGCATGCTTTGCTATAGTCCCCTGAAAATGACTTCCATTGTTTAGAATATAGCGGTCTTGCTGATGCTAGAGGACGCGTTACTTGAATGTGTTCAGTGTAAAATGTTTCATGTGCACAGTGCAAAATGTGTTCCTCGATCAAGAGAAGTTATGAAAACTGTTGGAATACAATAACACAATAGAATTGCGTATCGCTTAATTATAGGTTTCATTCCCATCCCTTACTTAATTGACTGAATCAAATTAAAGGTTGAGAGCTAATTAAACATTCCCTCTTTTCAAATTAGAATGATTATTAATATGTAACACTGGAACTGAAGTTTGGATGATGCTATAATTATCACACCTTTCTTTACTATTAACACACCCTATTTCCTAAAGACTCAATCTCCCATCTTTTCCAACTAAAGGATGGCTCGCGCCCTCTCTCTCATCCTAACCCTAGCCGCCCTCTCTTTTGCTGGGGGCGAAGGGTTGTGGGATAGCGGCGACATCGGCGATGATAGTTATGGCTGGACTCCAGTATTGGGGTCTAGCATCTCTAGAGACATGTTCTCTCGCTCTTTCCCTGAAGAAACCCTACGAACGCAGACGACATCTTTCGACTGCAGCGGCGTTTCGACAAATCAACGGCCTCTTGGCTGTAAACATTGGATTGGGAAGGGTGGCTATGCCGTCCTTTCTTTTCCCCTTACCGACGGAGTAGGAAGGGTAGCAGCACCTCTGGCTCTTGCTTTTCCTCTCCTTGGTGGTGACGGGGATGGAAGTCTTCGTCAATCATCGAATTTATGGTTGGACAGCCCAGAAGGTGATTCTGCAGGTGGAGGTCTGATGGATTCAGGGTCAGCCTCGGAGGTTGGCAACGGGGCCGACGTGGCGTGAGGTGGTGCAACCTTGCACCAGGATCCCATCATGAGAGGAGGGAGGGCTGCTCTACCTCATCCTGAAAGGTACACCGTGTGGTCTTGGGCCTGAAGGTCTTGGTGGAGTCCTCTCTTCTATCTTGATGGTTACTCGCTTTTTAAGTTTATTGTCCGCTTGTTTTGGACGTATTATGTTTTATTCGAACTTTAGTTTCGTTTTATTTCGTTTCGTAGCTTTATTTTAGAACTCTTTAGTTTGTAGTGGAGTTTCGGCTCCTGCTTGACCAGACACAATCGGTCGTATGGCTTATGCCAATAAAATTATTCATGCCCCTCAAAAAAAAAAAACACACACCCTATTTCCTACATGGCATTTGTATTTAGACATTGATTCATTACCATTCTCTTTATAAATGGGTGTGTTAGTAAAAAATAAAAGGTGTGTAACAACACCGACCTATTTACATTTCACAGATATATGAAATAATCTTCCGCTACAAAAACCATTTAAAAAAAAAATAAAATAAAAGAAAGAGACTTTGAGGTAAATGGTTTTGGACGGATGTCATTTCCCCAGTTAAATTTTCATCTATTTTGTGTTTTTCTTCCAAAATTATATGGATAGTTAATTAGCTGGTTAGGGTTTATAATATTGTTGACTCAAATCCAAAACCAGCTTATACCAAAAATGTCTATGAAGCACGGACACGTTCCTGCACTGGCGTGTAGCTTGTCGGACACGGACACGCCTAAATACACCAAAATACGGTAAGACACGCGAATTGCAATTCCGACACGTCTTGGATACGCGCGTGTCCATTTGGACATGCGGGGTGGGAGAGGCGAGGGAGGAGAGGCACCGGAGGTGGAGGACGCATGATCTGAGGAGGAGGTCGCGGAGGTGGAGGACGCGGGATCTGAGGAGGAGGTCGCGGAGGTGGTTGGAGAGGGAGGCGGCGGCCATGTAGAGGTCGCCGGTGTTCGCGTCGGTTTTTACACCTGTCGAACTATCAACACGTGGGGGTGGCGGACGTAGGTTTCAGTCCTGATGCGTTGTGCGTGAGCGTGCCAGTACCTTTGGGTTAGGTACAACCTTGGTGCGGACGACCTCTGGCGAGCGAATCACCCTTGGCGAGCGGATGACTCTGGCGAGCGAATCACCCTTGGCGAGCGGATGACTCTGGCGAGCGTGTTCGTCTGCTCCCTGCTACCTGACTTCTCGATCAAGCGACTGTACGCGGGCGTTGACAAACCGGCGTAAGGGCTCGAACAAGACCTAAGTAAACAATTACTAGGATTTTTCCTCAACCTTTCGGTAGATTGAGATATCTTACTTCGATCCTGAGATGCAAAGCAGAGCTATATATCAAGACCGCGGATGGCGTTCGTCCAACCTTTTAGCAGATTGGGAAAGACTGTTACCGGGGTAACGACTCGATTTGTCACAAGGTGTGACGACTGGACTCGATTTGTCTCAGCGACGCTTCGACACGAACGCAAGTCACTTTCGACAACAACGGCAGATTTACGGCGACCAGATGTGGTGGGCGTAGGTTTGCGGCTAGGTTGGAAGAGTGTCGATTGCTGTTGGTGGAAGGCTGTTCGCAAGAGAGAGTGCTCCGGAGAGGCTTGCAAGATTTGCAGGGCAAAAGCTTGTAGTTGTATGGTGTTGAACCCTTTTTACGTTGTCCTAGAGTTCTTTATATAATGATCTCAAAACCCCAAATACGTATGCAACAGGTATATAGATTCTGATATCAAATAGAATTGTATTTGTTAAATCAACTCCAAGTCAGACTTGAAGAAGGACTTCGAATCCTTTCTCTAACCGGAAATTGACTAAATACAATTAGATTATCCGTTAATGGACAACCCTACGGGCTTCGGCCCAATGTATCGGTTGAATGTTAATTTAGGCCCAAACATTGCCCCCCAGCCTTCAAGATTAAAAGCCCATTGAAATCGAAGAAGGTTGAAAAAGCCCACGCGGATTTGTTTAAAAATCTGACGAACACGTCGTTCCCTCTAACTGATGCAACTTTACCAAATTGAGCTCAAGCGACTGTTCAATAAACCCTAAATCGCTTCAAATCGTACCGATTCAGAAATCCAGAGACCCCTTTTCAGATTCTATAAAGCCACAACCTGAGAATCGTGAGAACCCATCCAAAACCCCAAACCAATCGTCATGGCATTAGAGATCAAACACACCGAAGCGATTCGCGGCAAGGAAAGAATTCAAAGGGCCGTCTTCGAAATCGGAAGTCCCTGCTGCACCTCCTTAATTTCTCGAGACGATTACAACCGTGCCGGACTGGGCCCAAAGCAACGAGAAGTCACTACCGAAGGCATTTCTTCGATTATGGATTACTGCCGTCCGCCTCCAATAGCCTTCCGCGAACAGGACATCACCCTTCAGAAATGTTCGAACCACTTCGAAACCCCCATCACCACTGGTTGCTGGCCACTACCAACCTCAGAGATGATCAAGTGGTACAAAGCCAGGCAACACCTAGATGCCCTGAGATGGAACCGCGCTGGGATCACAGAAATTCTGGAGCTCTGTTTCAGCTTAAATCAGAAAGGTGGAAATCGATGCGTTTTCTTGCCCCTAGTAAGCTTCTGGAACTCATCCTCCAACACTTTTGACTTTCGCTTTGGTCAAGCTAGCATTACTCTCCTAGACTTATATGCTGGGCTAGGATTTCCTCTGAGTAATAAGCCCTTCGACGCGGATAATTATCCCCAAGACCAGTTCCCATCCTCCGTTATGTACATCACTGGCTCCTACAGCTATCAAGCTTGGATGACTGAATTCAGTCATAGGAATGATGACATCGGAGGAATTTGCTTCCTTGATTTTTGGCTGAACAAGTTCATCTTCTGCTCAACCGCCGCCAAGATGTCAAGAATCTACAGAAGGATGGCAGAGATTATTTACGCCCATCAAGAGATAGGCCTTGGGCAGATAGTTCTAGCCCACCTATATCGGGGACTGCACACCCTCACCATGAATCCCTTCAACTTCACTGTGCCCGGCCCACTTTGGATTTTAGACATCTGGGCGAATATGTATTTTCCGGGACTCGCCGCAGAACCAAGAGACATTGGAGAGAACAGAATCGCAGGCGCAGCATACGTTGGTCAAGAACCAATGTATGGGCAAGGCTACGCTGCGTGCTTCGATATCATCTTCCAGACAGATGCACCCGGCTTCTATTCCGAAGCTCAGATGCTGCTCACTCGCAAGCACCCTCATGCTTTGAAGACCGGCTTCCTCCCCTCAGCGGACCAAAGCAAGGCAGGGAAAGACCTCTTCCTCCAATGCATATCAATGGCAGACCTTCCGCTTCTGACCTCAAACAGAGGTAGTGAAGGCTCAGAGGTGTACGCCCCACATCTGTTTGCTCGCCAATTCGGCTTTACGCAACATGCCCCCTATCCGCCAATCCAAAGCTGTAACATCTTCTCAGCCTGGCGACCAAGCAAGAGTACTCCTGTGACCCCCAACATTCCATGTTCCTCCTGCCTTCGAACGGCCACCTTTCCAACTCCAGACGAATGCATAGAGCTGGTGATCTCCCAAGCAGCCACTGCTGAATATGACAATTGGTGGCACCGGCTTTGTGGGAAGGACTTCCAGATAAAGGAAGGATCAGTCTACTACTTCGGCAAGGTATTCAGAAGACACCGCGATTGTCTTACTGACAATGACAAGGTGGCGCTCGATGGTGGTCCTTTGCACCCTGAATTGCCGACTGAAGAAACTCAGGTAACTACTCGCTACGTTACAACTTACCCTGATTTTGGATAAGTATTAGGAAAACCACTAACTGATTTTTATGTTGCAGATTGTTTCAAAGAAAGTGCTTCCTGATGACAGGAAAAGGAAAGCCCTTGCGACTCCTCCAACAGCAACCAGGAGCAAGAAAAGAGTGAAATCGCCTCCTCCTGTGGTCGAAGAAGAAGATGATGATAATATGCCAGTAAGTCTTTAATAAATTGCCTGAATATCTGTCATCCGCCAACTCTATTTTAGATCAGATTATAACCCTAACGCAGTTGGCGAATTTTCTTCCACAGGGGCTTAGATTGAGACGGAGAGGAGGCGCAACTTCTAGCACCACTCCCACCATGCCGAAACCGATCGAGATCTCTTCTGGTGAGTCCTCCAACTCCACTAGTTCACCTTCGGGTAGTCCTGAGCCTGGAATAAGAGTTCCAGAGACTTGGGACGAAGTTTCATCCGCCTGGCGAGAATATACAATCCGCCTTGATTACTATAGACGAAAACTCCCTATTGATGCAACTCCGCTAAACTGGCTTCCTGCTGAAACAGGTACAATCTGCACTCCCCTGGCCGCTGCTCCACTCTCAACTTCCCATACTCCACTGACCAGTTCAGTCCTCTCCTCAGAGAAAGTCATGGAGGGAACCTCATCCGCCAGCGCCTCAACTGCACTAACAACTGTGGCAAGCATGTCAAGGATGACACCCCCAAACCCATTCCCTGGACCAGAAGATATCGGGGAACCTGTAGAGGAATATCTGGAAGAAAACCCGGATGTAGTGATAGACGCCAGCCGCTACCAAGACATGCCCCCAGCCTCACCTCAAGGCGAACCTGTTGAGGTCAACAATCCCATAACTGGGGTCACGGCCGATACCTCTTCTGAATTAGAGGTACCTTTCTAACAACCTTTAATCCATTCATTTTTAGATTGTTATTATGTTAATTCTTCTTACACCTGCATTCTTTTACAGGCAACAGAAACTCCGATCCAGCCTGAGAGTATTGGCGAGCAGAGCATGGTCCTGTTCTGCCCCCAGCCGGATGTCCAAGAAAAAGGGTCTTCTGCCCCCCTTTCTCCTCAAGCCAACACTACTGGTACCCAGATCATTCCACCGCTGAGTGATGATCCGCTACTGCAGCCACCAATCCTCCAACAAGATGGAGCTGAACTGCAAGAAGCCTGGGACCTTTTCAGCCGGCTCTACCAAGAAGATCTCACAAATGCAGGCGTTCGTGAGAAGATCCACATTGCGCTGCAGACCGTGGAGAGTCAACTTCAGTCCTTGCCTGCCGAGGCTCAAAGTAAGATAAGGGAAGTCCTGGACGTCTTCCCTGGCCTCCTCGCGACCTTCCAAGACAAGGCGAATGAGATTCCCAAACAGGAAGCTGCTGCCAAGGAAAGAAATTTGCTCCTGTCTCAGGCCGTAGATTCCTACTCCTCGCTGATACATTCCGTGGAACAAGAGGACGAAGTAGAACTCAAGCGCTTGAGACAAGAAAGGGAACACATTGACCGGAAGATAGCTCTGGTAAAGGAGAGACAGCAAAGTCGTCTGGATGCAGCATCCGAACGAAGGACTCAGCTCGCCAAGCTTAAGAACGAATCAGAGCAAGGTCAGAAAAACACCCTGAAATCCAAGTCTGACCTCCAACGCATGAAGGCTAAGCTCGCTAGACTAGGCCTTAAGATATTTGAATTCTCTTCTATGCCCCCCGAGTAACTTGGGCTTTGTTTTGTATCCATTTTTGATAATATTGGATAAGTGTTTAACAAACACAACCCATATGCGAGGCCCAAACCTGACTGGCTCGTTTATCACAGCCTTAATTAGTCTTTATCTGCAACTGTCAATTTCCAAGATACGGTCAACAGTCAAACTGACATTCAAAGCTTGTAATTCCCCGTGCTCGCGAGCGGTTGAAAATCATAAACTTCTTCATTATTTCGACGTGAGTGATGATGTGAAACCCTAATTAATCCCAGCCGTTAGATTTCACTTGCTACTCGCTATAAAATGAAGCCCTTAGCATCAAAACCAAAACTCATCTTCTGCTTACCATTCAACATGTCTATCTTAGTCTTTAGTTTCTCTACTAAGCCTCTATGGCTTCCTGAGTCTTTTCCTCCAGATCATATGGAGATGTTTGTCAAAACACCTTAAGTCGCATAGTCTGGTATTAAATATGTTCTAAGTCGCATAGTCTGGTATTATGCCCCTTAAAGAACATGGAATATGGATAGAATCTCCAAAAGAAGGAGCTCTTCTATTGTTCTCCAGGGTATAATAGCTGCTGGTGACTTAGAACCCATTCGCCATCATGGCTGTCACTCTCCATCTGCGATCTTTCAGACTCCTGTTAGTGATCAGAAGTGACCGTCGGTTGGCATCCACATCCTCATCCCTTAGCTCTTCTTTCAATCCCCAAGGCCTTCCCTTTGAGGTAAGGTTCCCAATAAAGGTATTGGTGGATGAAGAAACTTACGGGACGGTGAAAGCGATGAGGATCGGAGCAGGAGATCGGAGGAGGAACGATACACGTCCACCCCCAAAAGAATCTGTGAAACAGATCCTCTTCTCTCTTTCGTTCAAGAAGTTTAAAAGTATAGGATTTCACATAATTTTGTACTTGTAAAGCTCTTGACCGCAAAGTCATTCTTGAAATAGGATCAATAAATTTAGATCTTATTGACCTTGTTGATAATGAACAAAAAATTTGCTGTTTTCCATGTTGAATGAACAAGAAATTGTTGAAGCCGAAAATTGTTGACAACCATAAGCATTGATTCTCAATTCGACTAAGTAAACAAACCCTAAACAGATTCATAACAAAAGAAAGCAAACTACGAAACTAATGAACCTTGAACAGATTCATAGTCTAAAGAAAGCAAACTACGAAACTAATGAACCTTGAACAGATTCATAGCCTATATTGCTGTTCATATTATTGGTGATAGCGAACCACTAACAGACTTCATCGCCAAATCATCTATGACCAGTATCCCGTGTATTGCCCCCCCTAGTAACCTTAGGCTGAGGCGAAGTAAACCGCCAAAGCCAAGGGGACTAAGGTAAAGTGTTAGTGTCTCCAAAGAAGGTTTTTAAGTTGAAGGTTGCCCCCCGGCCTCGACCGTAGCGAGTGGCTCTTCATATTCCCATACGCTAGGGAAGTACTTCTTAAGGTGGCGTCCATTAATGGGGCTACGATGGACCTCACCCTCCAAATCTCTGAGTTGATAAGCACCTTTGCCAATAATTCGATCAATGACAAAGGGGCCCTCCCATTTAGGAGACCATTTGCCACGTCCAGTGTCTCGTTCGCCAAAGGGAAGCATGGCCTTCCAGACCAAATCGCCTTCACCAAAAGATTTACCCTTGGTACGCTTGTCGTAAGCTCTGGCGATCTTTTTCTTTTCCAATACGATGTTCTGTAAAGCATCTAAGCGCTGTTCATCGAGGTTCTCATGCTCCTGAAACATTGCCTGAACGTAGTCATCTCCGATTAATTGATGCTGCTCGCGAACTCGGAGGGAACGGACAGTGATTTCCAAAGGAAGAACAGCATCATGGCCAAACATCAAGGCATACGGAGTAGTGCCTGTAGGAGTGCGTTTGGACGTACGATATGCCCAAAGAGTATTGTCCAACTCCGTGTGCCAAGACCGAGGATTGTCCTCCAGCATCCTTTTGATGATAGAAATAATCACCTTATTGCTAGCCTCAGCTTGACCATTCGACTGAGCGTAGTACGGCGAAGAGTGTAAAAACTGAATGCCATACTCTCGAATGAATGTCTGCGTACTCTCCGCCATGAACGCTGCCCCCCTGTCCGCCACAATACATTCAGGAATGCCATAACGGCAAATAATGTTCTGAAATATAAAGCGAATGACTGTCGCTGCGTCACAATTTCGGACAGGGATGGCTTCCACCCATTTGGTGAAGAAATCTGTGCCAACCAGTAAGTACTTATGTTG
Organism: Potentilla sterilis; assembly: GCA_963682095.1. Taxonomy (NCBI): domain Eukaryota; kingdom Viridiplantae; phylum Streptophyta; class Magnoliopsida; order Rosales; family Rosaceae; genus Potentilla; species Potentilla sterilis. Next base: position 37,702,254 of record OY821764.1, read on the forward strand.
GAGAGACGAGTTCGGATGGATTTCCCCAACAAAATCAAGTGCCCAACCCCTGGCTGGCCAAGGTTTGATGATAGGCTGCATTGGGATATTAGGAATCCGTTGGACCGGTCCATGAATCTGGCAATCAACACAGCCTTTGGCAAAGCTGATGCAGTCTTTAAGGATAGATGGCCAAAAATAACCATAACGGCGGATTAGCCACCTCATCTTTGATCCGCTTTGGTGCGAACCACAAACTCCCAAATGGACTTCGCGCATTAACCTTTTGGCTTCTACGCCAAAGACACATCGGAGGTCTACGCCTTCCGCACCTCGTCGAAGCAACTCATCACCCTTAAGTAGGTAATTTGTAGCTAAATACCTGGTTCGCCTTTCGGATGGGGCAGACGGATCTTGTAAATATGTAATGATCGGTTGTCGCCAATCAACATCAATAGTATCAAGGCTAGCAACCAACCAGTCGCCTCGCTGCTCCCTTCGTGCAGCGAACGATGGTAACGTCCTCCGTTCAACTTTCAAGATGCGTTCCTGAACTCCGTTAGCTAGGGTAATGCCAGTGGCGAGCTGTGCTAACTCGTTTGCTGCAAAGTTCTTTTCACGAGGTACGTAGTCAAGCACCACATCAGAAAATTGATCCAACAATTCTGATGCTCGCTCCCAATAATGTACTAGGTGGAAAGAAACACATTTGTAATCCCCTAACAGCTGTTTGATGATTAATAGAGAATCACCATATACTTCGATTTCTTTGGCGTCCATATCCAGTAAGAGTTCCAGACCAATAATAAGGGCTTCATATTCAGCCTGGTTGTTTGTACAGGTCCATTCCAACTGAAAGGAATAAGAATGGCTTACCCCTGATGGACTTTGGATGCAAATTCCTGCGCCCGCCAAAGAGTGTGTGCTACTGCCATCAAAGTACAGGATCCATGGTACCGTGCCAACCATGCTGACGAAAGGGATAGGCTCCTCAACCGATTCATCTAAAGGATGATGAAGTAGGAAATCGGTGACCGCTTGACCCGTCATTGCCTTGAGCGGTGTATATTGTAAAGAAAATTCAGAAAGAGCCAAGACCCACTTACCAATCCTACCCCTCAAGATAGGGCGAGTAAGCATGTATTTGACCAAGTCCGTTTGAGCTACCACTATGGTGGTAAAGGAAAGCATGTAGTGGCGGAGCTTGGTCGCTGCAAAGTACAACGCTAAACAGAGACGCTCGATGGGAGAGTACCTTGTTTCTGCATCTAAAAGGGTTCTACTGAGATAAGATACCGCATATTCGACTTTCTTACCCTCCGTAGTAGTTTCGTCCTGAGCCAACAGTCCAGCAACAGAACTAATAGATGCAGAGATGTATAACTTGAGTGGGATGCCTGGCTTTGGCGGCCGTAAAACTGGCGGACTGGCCAAATATTGTTTGATTCTATCGAACGCCGCTTGATGGTCAGGTCCCCAAACGAACTGCTCGTCCGTCTTGAGTTTCAACAAGGGCGAGAGAGGAGCGATCTTGCCCGCTGAGTTAGATATGAAGCGTCGTAGAAAATTGATTTTGCCCAACAAGCTTTGAAGCTCCTTCTTGTTCCGAGGCGCCGGGGCGTTTAAAACAGCTTGTGCCTTGTCTCCCGCTACCTCAATACCCCTGTCATGTACTACGAAGCCAAGGAAATCACCAGCACGAACCCCAAAAATGCACTTTGCTGGATTCATTTTAAGCTGATGTTTCCTCATCCGCGTAAAGACAGCGCGCAGATGACCAATATGGTCTACCTTGGATTTAGATTTAACCACTACGTCGTCAATGTAAACTTCTAGGATGACGCCGAGAATGTCATGAAAGATTAAGTTCATAGCGCGTTGATACGTAGCTCCTGCATTGGTTAGGCCAAATGGCATGCTAAGATATTCAAAGGCTCCAGCAAAGCCTGGGCAACGAAACGCAGTCTTATGAATGTCCGGCTCATAAATTGGTATTTGATGGTAACCGGCTGTACCATCCATGAAAGATAACATTTCATGCCCTGCAACTGCATCCACCAAAAGATCCGCAATAGGCATTGGGTATATGTCCTTTGGTGAAGCAGCATTTAGATCTCTGTAATCAACACAGACCCTGATTTTGCCGTTCTTTTTCTTAACAGGAACCACATTCGCCAGCCATTGTGTATATTGGGCCGGACGAATGATTCCTGCATCTATCATGCTCTGAACTTCCCTCTTGACCGCCATAGCGGTTTCGGCGTTCATTCGCCTTTGTTCTTGTCGAATAGGGCGGGCGCCATCCCTAATGGGCAATCGATGGCATACTAGATCTTTGGACAGTCCAGGCATATCTTGATACTTTTCCGCAAAGCAATCCTTGAATTCTTGCAACAAATTGATTAATTGCAATCTCAGGTCCGGATCCAACTGTTGACTAATCCCAACTTCTAAAGGTTCCTCAGGTGTACCGAGATTAACCTTCTCTACTGGGTCTCGTACCTTGGGCGGAGTATCGTCTAAGGCAGCTGGTGCTGGTGGAATGGGCTCAACGTCTTCCGTAGTTATGACGTCGTCTTCATCGATACACTCAACAAGAGCGACCGTGTCTGAAGCTAGTTGCTCTGCCCTAAACATTGCCAGGCGCTGGAATAAAGAGAGTACAGCCTCTGACTCCGCCACTGTAAAACTGTCAATCATGCTGACAATTGGTTGAAAATCGATGGAAACAGGCCGAGAACCGTCCGCCTGAGCCTGTGCTAATCCCCACCGTGTTAAGTCAGTGGAAGTTACCCCTAGCGGACGACCCTTACTATCCACCCCATCAATCACGAGAGGACGCATAGTGCTGTAGTAATAATCCGACTCCAAAGTATTAGTTGCTATAGAAAAGGGACGCTCATCCGCCTTGATTAGAACAGGTTTATCAGAAACTGGATCCCACATTAGCATCCCTTGATGTAGCGAGGATGGGACTGAGGATGTTTTATGTATCCAATCGCGTCCCAAAATCATGGAATATGGGACTGTAGTCTCCGTCACGAAAAGACCCTGACAAGCATTGGAAGGTCCAAGGTTAATTCGGAGTACGAGGAAACCAGCCGTTTGAGCCACAGCGCCCGCGAACCCTCTAACTTTAATAGAGGAGTTCTGGATCTTGGCCGCGGGGATCTGAAGTCGTTCCACCGTGCTGAGCGTAATCACACTCACCGCCGCACCATTATCGATGAGGATTCGGTTAACCTGGACACCCTCCACCTCTGCCGTAACGTAGAGAGGTTTGAGATGTTGGGTCATTGTAAATGTGGGCTTAGCGAAAGTCATGTGGGAACTATTCAGATCAGCGACCCGGTCCTGGTCGCTAAGAGTTGGTAAAGAATTCAAATGCTCGTTGGCAGGAAGATCATCCTCGCCTGGCGCTGGAATGAGACAAACCGGCTTGTCCGCCGCCTCCTCTTGTATAAAATACGCCGTAGGAATTGGTTTAGACAAAGCATATCTAGAGGATAACATGAAAACCATATTACAGTCCAGAATCGGTTCATCTCCATCTGTAAATCCTTCTTCGTCGTCCAGCATCTCATCATCCGCGTCCGGCATGTCTCTATCCACCCCTGATGAACTCGTAGGAGCTTCAGTCTGAGACGTTATAAGAGCTGCCTCTGCTTGCTTCACAGCGAATTCAGTCTTCAATTGCTGAGCTACGAACTGAGGGAAGGGCTGATCACCTTGTTGACTGACAGCCTTCTGACCCGTGAGAAGTTGAGTCGTCTTAGCCGATGACCTGCGAAGGACTGGAGTAGATCCTTGAGTTTCTAATTGTATGTCAAGGACCTTGGTAGGTGTTGATGTAGAAACTGCCGTCATCCCCTTAGGCTGCCATTTCAGAATAACAGAATCTGTCTTCTCTATCTTATCAGCGGTTGTTTTGACAGATTTAGGTGGTGGAACCTCGGCGGCTGAACGCAGAGGCAGCCTTTCTGGAGATAATGCCAGCTTCCTACGAGGAGTTTCCTGAGGCGCACCATCTACTGCTGTAGAATGCATAATTCTTTCGTGAACATTCTTCCTTTGAGTTGGCGGTTTTTCCTCCTTTCGTATCCTACGAGTATCAATATAGGTCTTAGACTTATAACGCTTGTAGGTGTCACGTACGTGCTCCACAGGCATGGAGAGTTCGTTAGGAGTCACCCTTCCTTTGTTCAAAGCCTCTAAAGTCCTTCTCGCTTTACCATACCGCTTTTGAACATTCCTGGTTGGAGGGGCTGGTTCCTCTATGATTGGCTTTGTCCCTGAAGGTCCAGGATCTGGCCAAGACCTCGCTGGGCTATCGAATGCCGTCGTCTCTTGGTGATGGTATTTTGTCCGTTTGAGGTCATCAAACCGAGAGCGAACCGGCCAAGGAGGATTCCTCTTGGCCGTTGCAAGAGCCTTTGCCGTTGCCTCTTCTAGCGCCCTCATCAGCTCTTCATGGGTAAGAGGTATTCGGCAATTTATCTTACAATCAAGGCATAGCTGAGCCCTAGGTATGGTTATCAGTTCTTCCGTGACTGGCGGATTAGCTTGCTTGTCCTTTCGCGAGGTATCATTGGGTTTGCCCTGATCGATTGCATTTACCCAAAAGTGCTGGAAGGGTAATAACGCGCCGTTATCAAACTGGAGGAAACCCTTATTCGACAAGTCCTGAATATGATCCTTCAAACCAATGCATGTAGACGTACTATGATCGTTTGAACGGTGAAAAGCACAACGTGAGCCGCCTGACCTATCCTGCTGATGTTGCGCCAACAGGAAGGCAGGAACAGCCATCCCCCTTTGACTCAATTCTTGCCAAATTTCTAACGCCTTATTCGCGTTGTAGGTATAGGTCTGAAATTTAGAACCCTGTTGACCAGGTTCCAGTTCCCCACTTTGATAAGGAATCAGAGAAACCATATTTACGTCTGGAAAGGGTTTAATCTCTGTCCATGTAGGCTCCTTAGGAACGTCCATCGCCATGAGTTTATCGTTAATCCATGTCTGAATTTGGTCTTTGAGCTTCACACAATCCTTAGTATAGTGATTAGTCATGTTGTGAAAACTGCAGTACTTCTTACCCGCCATGTAGTCTGGCTTGGGTATGAAACCACCTTCGTGCTGGAGCCGTCCTTGTTTAAACAGCTCGTTGAGTATCTCCGGTGCTTGATGAGCGTTATAGGTATACTTCTCAAAAGCAGACCTCAGAGGTAAGGAGGCCATAATCTTAATAGGATCCTTAGCGAACCGTACGCTTTTCGGTTGTAGAGGCTGGCGACCCACTACTTCCACAACCGCTACATCCTCTTCATCCTTGGTATCATCAACCCAAGTGACTATGGGTGCTGAATCAGCATCTATAGTCGCCACCGTTTTAGTAACAGGAGGGATAGGTGTCTTAGGTTTCAGAGTTCCGGGATAATATGACACTGGAATGCTCTGCCTCTTACTGTTCTGAGCCCTCGTTTGGTCGAGGAAGTGTTGATGTCTGGCTAACCTATTGGTTAAGTCTGCCATATTCGTCACATATACTTGCTGGAAGTGCGCCTGGATTTCCGGTTCGAGTCCCGCAATCGCTAGCTCGACCGTGGTCTCCTCTGTTAGCCTATCCTTGCATTTAGCTCGAAGGAGCTTGAAACGCCTCAGATAATCGATGGCGGACTCGTCAGACTCCTGGTTAGTATCCGCCAGAAACTTAATGGTTACCTTAGCTTCTACTACCCCGAACATAGTCCTAAAGAGACCCTCCATGGATTGCCAATCTGGAATAGAACCTGGCGCTAGGTCTCTATACCAAGCCAAAGCTGATCCTGTGAGAGAAGTTCCGAACAACTTCAGCTTAAGAACGGGATCTTGGGCGTAAGGACCACACTCGTTATGGAAACGAGTGATGTGGGTCTCGGCATCTTCAGAATGTTCGCCCGAAAAAGGGGTAAACCTTATATGCCTGAAATTTGCGGGCCATGGCGTCATATTTACCGCCAGGGCAAGTGGATTGGTATAGGTCATACCGGGATCCGGCAAACCTTGCATGACCCTCAACTGTTCCTGAAACAGTTGTTGTATCTCGTTGCGAGTCATACCACCCTCAACATCCTCTTCTTGAGCTTCGCCTTCATTGTCAGGTGGTGGGTTCACGTTTCGACCACCTCTCCTCTGCTGTCTATTCGGATTGACAGTTTCAAATCCCCTGTTATTAGGCTTAGTATTTTTGTTGGGGCCTCTCTCTGTTACCTTCGCAAATTTTAGTAGAGGGACCTGTTCGTTCGGCTCAGCTGCCTCAGTCTCGAAACCCATCTGCACCAATCGTTCGACAGTAGCATTGGTCTTGTCCAATTGTTCTTGCTGCTGCATCATATAGTTTCTGAACTCCTCCTGCTGTTGCTGGAGTTGCTCGCTGAAATTATCCTGATGCCCCCTCACCAATCTGTCAAGATTTTTAGAGAGAGAGCTAATATTATCTGTATTCCTATGAGCGTGATCCGCCAGAGCATTAATGTTAGTCATATGACCAATCTGTTCAGTCTTCAACTCCTTCAACGTAGCTTCTATCTTTTCTAAGATGACATCAGTATCCTGAGACTTAGATATTAGAATGCTGAAAGACTCCATTATTTCTTCAGTAGAGGGTGTCCGAGGCAGACACACTCCGTCCCCTTCATGGGCTTCAGTATCCAATGGAGCCACGGCGGCATTTGAGATGTCAGCCTCTCGATGGCGATTAGTGACATCTTCCAAGGTTTCGGGTCCTTGATTAATTCCTTCGAGGCCCTCAGTTAGGTCCTCAATTTCAGGTCTGTCATCTCCAAACTTGGCTTGTAGTTGGGATTCAGATAGACCCCTACATGCAGCTGAGTTATGCTGTTTCAACAACCGATGTTCTGGTTTCTTACAGAACGTCATTGGTCGTTTATAGATATTGGTTTGCGCAATCCTGACACTGGTCCCACTGGGCGTGCCAAAAATGTTCGCGTCGGTTTTTACACCTGTCGAACTATCAACACGTGGGGGTGGCGGACGTAGGTTTCAGTCCTGATGCGTTGTGCGTGAGCGTGCCAGTACCTTTGGGTTAGGTACAACCTTGGTGCGGACGACCTCTGGCGAGCGAATCACCCTTGGCGAGCGGATGACTCTGGCGAGCGAATCACCCTTGGCGAGCGGATGACTCTGGCGAGCGTGTTCGTCTGCTCCCTGCTACCTGACTTCTCGATCAAGCGACTGTACGCGGGCGTTGACAAACCGGCGTAAGGGCTCGAACAAGACCTAAGTAAACAATTACTAGGATTTTTCCTCAACCTTTCGGTAGATTGAGATATCTTACTTCGATCCTGAGATGCAAAGCAGAGCTATATATCAAGACCGCGGATGGCGTTCGTCCAACCTTTTAGCAGATTGGGAAAGACTGTTACCGGGGTAACGACTCGATTTGTCACAAGGTGTGACGACTGGACTCGATTTGTCTCAGCGACGCTTCGACACGAACGCAAGTCACTTTCGACAACAACGGCAGATTTACGGCGACCAGATGTGGTGGGCGTAGGTTTGCGGCTAGGTTGGAAGAGTGTCGATTGCTGTTGGTGGAAGGCTGTTCGCAAGAGAGAGTGCTCCGGAGAGGCTTGCAAGATTTGCAGGGCAAAAGCTTGTAGTTGTATGGTGTTGAACCCTTTTTACGTTGTCCTAGAGTTCTTTATATAATGATCTCAAAACCCCAAATACGTATGCAACAGGTATATAGATTCTGATATCAAATAGAATTGTATTTGTTAAATCAACTCCAAGTCAGACTTGAAGAAGGACTTCGAATCCTTTCTCTAACCGGAAATTGACTAAATACAATTAGATTATCCGTTAATGGACAACCCTACGGGCTTCGGCCCAATGTATCGGTTGAATGTTAATTTAGGCCCAAACAGCCGGGGTTCTGGGTAGTAAGGGGAGTCGGCCGGAGAGAGAGGAAGAGGAAAAGAAAGAGAGAGGAAAAAGAGAAAGAAGGAGAGTCTCGGGGAAAGAGGAAGAGAAAGAGAGAGAAAGAAAGAGGAATGAGAGAGAGAGAGAAAGAAAAAGAAAAGAAGGAGAGTCTCGGGGAAAGAGGAAGAGAAAGAAAGAGAAAGAGAGAGTCAACTGGGAATATATATATATATATATATATTAAAAAAAATATTTAATTAAAGTGTCCACTACGTGTCCGTGTCTGAAAAAATTTCATTTTCTCGTGTCCGCGTATCGAATCGTGTCCGTGCTTCATAGAAAAATGTGCATGTAAACGCGCCAAAAGAAAACACAAAATGTCAACAATTATGCACACACACAATGTCAATTTGATCAGAAGCAAACATGTAGTACGTCGACCTATCTCTCTCTATAACTTTTCTACAGTTACAATATTGTCGCATACAGTAAGGTTGGTTTAAATCAAAATAGAAGATCATTAATTCTAATACTAATTTCTCAAGTAAGGTATCCAATTGGGTAATTTAGTGCATCGCTAATTTAATGGGAGAGATTATATATTTGGAATAGGAAATCACATATATTCGAATGTTCTTGTGCCTGTGTCTTGTCGATCCATACTGTAATTTGGTCACAGGGGCCATTCAACTTTGAAAAATATCTATTGAGATCGATGGAAGTCAATGTTAGGATCTGAAGTGATTAAATTCCAAACTAGTTTGTATATATCTGGCTTTATGAATATATGAGGCTTCGTTCACCTCACGCTATATATATATATATATTGTAGCTAGCCTACCAATTTTAATTCGTTCATGAATATTTGCATCTCCTGGAAAACGAAAGCTTGGCAGATTAATTGTGATTTGAGACAACACTATAGGCTATAGCTATAGAATTTTGTTGTGCATGGTTAGGACTATCACCATATAAATAGCTGTCATTCCAGTCCTCCACCTTCTCCATGAGTCGCAAATTCTAATCTGATAAGGTTGTATGTGCTTTTCATTTAAGAAAAGTACTCCTCAAATTAATATGAGTACGTAATTTCCAATGAAATCCATTTGATTGGAAATTTGGACTTGTAGCTTAGGATTACTTCAAAAAACAATCATGAATGTTGAAGTTTTCTTGCTAGAATTAAATCAAATATTTTCTAAACCGTTTGTGGTGGATAAATTCTTGCATAAAGTTTGGCATTCTTTTAGACTTTTTTTTATTCAACATAAAGTTAGATCGGTTCAATTAACTTAAAAACTAAGTTGCTTAAGCCACTACTGATAATGTTGTTTGCATTAATCAGCTCCTAATTAATCGATGCACTTTCGAGCTACTAATCGATAGCTAAGTGTCTAATCATAAAATCCCTTAAATTCCTAATTTATAGTGACAAAGTGTCGGCAATTTATCTTCTTACTGAAGTTATATCCACCAAATATTTCACAATTATTACTAAATTTGATGGCTATTGATCGAGAGTTCAAACTAGTTGGTAACCTCTAATTCTCAAGTACTTAATTAGGTCCATTGTGCATATTAATCTACATGTGGTAACTATCTGCCATTTAACAAACAATACTTTTCTATTGCTTTGAGTAACCATCTAAGTTACTACTTACTTTCCGGTATAGTTGAAATTTGATGGTTATTGCAAGCTAGACTAATTTTTACAACGATTCAAACCGCATGCATCAACTACGTACAATCTAATTAATTAGCTCTTAAATTAATTATGTTTCTCTTAGTTTTACTATTTACTTTATATTAAGTAATCCAAGATCGAGCTCCGAGTAAACTATGGAACTTAGGAGAACACATTAAAACAAAGATAGGTTACGAATAAATTAAGCAATAACAAAGTCTGAGAAGTAGTTAGGTAAGAAAAAAAATGAAAATAATTCGAAAAAAGAAAAGGCACTTCATCACCACCTTGTTGGCCAAATCTTCTTGCAATTTTTCTTCGTGTCCTCGCTTCTTTCTTATTCTTTTTCTTCTTCTTCTTCTTCCATCTTCTACATTTCTACGCTTTAAAGTAGACAGCAGTGAAAGCCACGCGTAGGTTTATACAGAACAGACCAGTCTTTCAAGAATCCCATTGGAAGCTTCCCTCCTCCTTCGATCAAAGAACAACGTCTCCCACCATTTTTCTTTACAAAATTAAATCCCACCACCCGTTAAATTAAGGGAAGCCCTCTCTCTTTCTCTTTCTCTCATCATTTTCTTCAGGAAAGAAAAAAAGCGAGTTGTTTGTCCCTCTCTTCCTCCACTCTTATCTCAATCTTTGAAAGACGACTAAAGTGGAACTTATTATATTTTCGAGCCTCTGTGTTCTTATTTTCTTCTTCCAATTTCTAGAACCCACATCGCTTTCTTTAATTGATCTCTTTGTGCCTTTATAAAGTCACGTACACGGATGAACAACAAAGACTCGTATCACTTTATTATTCTTTTGTTGGCGGGGAAGGGAAGGAATTAGGAGTAGTTATGGTCTTGGTTCTGGGTTTGTTTCAGACTGATCCTCATACCAACCATGGAAGCTGGTAGAGGAAAAGCTCGAACCAACACTGTTCTCTCTCGCTTCTTCCTCTCTGGGTTCTATTGCTGGGGTTGGGAGTTCCTCACTGCCCTCCTCCTCTTCAGTTGCTAGCTCTATTTCCTCTTCACTACCTTCTAATCTAGACTAGCTATCTATATCTAACCCAGTTATATATACTCGATCTGTTCTCCAAACCCTAAATCCGGGTTGTTAACAATTTTTAGAATCTAGCCTAGAAGTATATATACACAGACAATCAGAATGGCGCAAAGGTCAGTTCCGGCGCCGTTTCTGATGAAGACGTACCAGTTGGTGGATGATCCGGCCAGTGACGACGTGATCTCTTGGAATGAAAGTGGGACGGCGTTTGTGGTCTGGAAGACGGTGGATTTCGCCCGGGATATGTTGCCTAACTATTTCAAGCACAACAACTTCTCAAGCTTCGTTCGCCAGCTTAACACCTATGTAAGTCAGTTAGCTAAGCCAATTCTTTCATAGTTTCATACTTGCTGCCTCAATAAATCATAGTTCATAAACCCACGAGGCCAAATCATTATTGGGAATTTCGGTGTTTCGATATATATATAGATACAATTTGTATGGTGTATGGTAGATAGATCTATTGAGACCAATAATCATTTTCTTTGATATAATTAACATGATGTCAGACTAGAACGTCTGTAAAAAATAAAAACGTACATAAAATTATTAGCATGAACGATAAACGAATAAAATGTTTCATACAGACTTTTGCTTATGTTCTTAGTGACAAGCCAATTTAAAAAAAGAAGAAGATGCTATGTGTGGAAATCTGAAGATTCTCCATGTGAAACCAAAGAAACAAAGACAAAAAAGAAATTAGAAACTCCCTCTAGAAAGAAAAGGAAAACGTTGAAAGTGATTCTGAATAGTCAATATTCTTCTAGTTCCAGGGTTTGGTATTGGTAGCCCAAATACATCCCAAAGTCACCTCGTTGAAAAAAATAAATCTTAAACAAATTAGATTTTTTGTGCAATTACCAGGGAAGTAGGTAGCTAGTCCATCAATTGTGTTTATTTATTTGTTAATCTTTTGTTTTTTGTCTATACAAAATAAAATAGAGACAAATCTTCGTTGGGCCCACCATTTGTAAGCATCAAGACATCGCAGCCCAATGTCTGTACCGTACCTTTGGGCCCAATAAGTGCCCGCATGCGCGCCGTTGCTGTGGCCCAAGACCGATAATAATACAAAAGCAAATTACCATCTAGCTCACCATCTTTTGTATTCTTTTTAGGGCTTCCGAAAGACCGTGCCGGACAAATGGGAGTTCGCGAACGACCACTTCCGGCGTGGCGAGAAGGAGCTGCTCTCCGACATCCGCCGCCGCAAATCAGTGACGTCATCTCCTGCTCAAGCTAACACCGCGGAAAAATCCGGCGGAGACACGGCTTCCAACTCGGGGGAGGACCTGGGATCAACTTCCACGTCGTCGCCGGACTCGAAGAATCCGGGGTCGGTAGAGACTGCGGTGGCGTCAGATTTGTCGGGAGAGAATGAGAAGCTGAAGAAAGACAACGAGACGCTGAGCTCGGAGCTAGCACAAACGAAGAAGCAGTGTGATGAGCTGGTGGCGTTTCTGATGGAGTACATGAAGGTCGGGCCCGATCAGATCAGTAAGATCATACGGCAAGGAAGCTTTGGGTCCAGCTGCGATGTTGGTGATCATGAACGTGGTACTGGTGAGAATGATAATGACGAAAAAGTTGTGGCGGGAGAAGAAGAGGGTTTGAAACTGTTTGGGGTTTGGGTGAAGGGGAAGGATAACGAGGAGAAGAAGAAACGGCGGGAGGAGAAGTCGGGTGGCGGTGGTGGGCCGCAAGCGAAGAAGATGAAGATGGCGGAGTTTCACGCGCCGCCGCTGAGAAAGAGCGGGAAAGTCTGCAACTAAGCTAGGGACGTCGGTCCATATGGTAACTTGGTAAGGCCTATGGATCGGCTCGTATGGAAGACACAGATTATGGAATTATCAATCCAATAGTTCCATGGAAAGCATTAGAGTTCTACTTTGTTTAGATTGGGTGTGTTATGTAGTTATAATAAGGATGATGAATTGGTTTATGAAACTTGTTGTACAATTGAAGATTAAAGACCTCTGTTAGGGAGTTGGAGACTAAATGGTCTCTGCCCTTTATACTTGTAGAAAAGTACATTTTGTTATTTTTGAATGTATGGGAAAGATTTGCCTAAATATATTCTACATTTTATGAAATCAATTCAATTTAGATGAGTAACACGTACATTCAAGTGATCGATCGGTTGTATTAGATATATGATTTTCTTGTTATCAATTAAAAATATAACTATTAGTCAAGACACATTACATTTGTATGAATATTGTTGTTGATGTTCATACTTCATTTGGAAACGTAATGCCGCTGTACGTTTACAGTGATGGATCACTAGTGATCGAAGAACAATAATTCTTACTCACAACGAGCTTAATCCTCGAGACTAACACAACAGACAACAAAATACTGTCATGGGAAACTCAAAAACTAGAAGGAAAAGGAGACGGTAAGTGAGCTTGAATTATAGAAAATATACAAATAAAGACATATTGGTTGAACCCCGGTCTAGCCAGTAAACCAGATGTAGTGAAAACAGATGTACTACTTCTGGCGGATACATCCTCGAGTACAAGTTGCCTTCGGTGCATTCCAGCCACGCCCCTCTTTTTCATTCAAATTCCACTTCATCAAGTTTCAAGTTTCCAGCACACAGCTTTCAGGGTTAGGTCGACGGTGACGTACATTTGGGACCTCTGTGCAGCTTTCAAGGACTGTTTTGCTAGAACTTGTTTTCCTTTGCTAGAATGGTGTAGAAGTTTCTCCCACGTACCAATGGATCACACAGTGAAAGGCGCGCATGAGACATATCCACTACGCCATTTGTCAACTTAAGCGACGGACATACACTACGTCCGTCGCTGTCAAAGTTACCAAAGCGACGGACATATGTTTTCGTCCCATAAAGATAAATCTATCGCGTAAAGGTACTTTATACGACATACCTTATGCGACCAATTATATAAGTCGGTTAAGAACATCTAATGCGACTAATATGATTCGAATGTGTGAGTCTGTCGCTTAAAACCTTTTAAACGACTGATATTGAAATCCGTCGCTTAAACGTTTAAGATCTGCTATATAACCCTTGGCTTAGACAGAATACAGAAGAAGAAGAAAACGCAGAAAATCACTGTAGCAGTGGCGAAAAATCTCCCCAACTGCTGATTTCGTCAATTTCGGGATTCAAAAGCTTGGGTTTTCTCTTCTAATTGCTTTGTAGGTTAGTATAATCTCTTATCTTCATTGTAATCACCATATTTCGATTTGATTGGTTGATTTTAGTTTTTGATATCTTGAGTTGGATTTTGTTTATAATGTGTTTTGTGTTGTTTTTAATATTGGGTGTTTGAATATATGATCGAGTTTGTGTTGATTTTGGTGAATTTGAGATTATTTAGTTTAGTTTGTGAAATTTAGTGCAATTGAATGAATGTGAAATTAAGTGCAATTGAATTTTAGTGTAATTTAGTGAAATTGAATTTTAATGTAATTTGGTGAAATTTAGTGAGTGAAATTTTGTGAAATTTATAGCAGAGTAAATTCAAATTATTAATTAATGATATAATTGGTTTGTGCTGTGTGTGGATTGTGGTAGTTAAGGTTTCTGAAACATGCGAGTGGCTTAGTGAGGGAGTGTGGTGCCGTGTGTAAATTTATTGTTTGGTATTATGTATAATTGACTCCCGTTTGAGAATCAACAACGCATCTAGTTGATCGAGATGGGTTGTTGATTCTCGAATTGTCCCATTTTGGACACTTTAGGCGAACACGAGTTTGTTGATCCTTTTGGTATTCATGTGGTTTAAGTTTCAGTTTTGGGATATAGTTTCGACAGTGTCTCTCTACAATGTTTCTCGAGTGCAAATTAGGTTGTTTAGATTTTTGTGCACTTGAGGAACTGTAGGGAGATGCTGCCGAAATTTCCCAAAACTGTAGCTGAAACCACATGAATACCAAAAGGATCAACAAACTCGTGTTCGCCTGAAGGGGATAGGACCCAACCCGGAGGCATAAGGAGAAGAAGTGTTGGGACAGATTTTGATTGTTAAGTTACATGTTGTGTGATAACCTTATGCATATTGTATGTTTATGTTATGACAGGAAACATGGATAAGAGTTGGATCGGCTTATCTAGAGGTGATCCGAAGTTCATTCAGGGGATAATTGAATTTTGTGCGTTTGTTCTTCAAAATAGCAGTAGTCACACAGAAGTGCATAAGTGCCCGTGCAAGCGCTGTCGGTTGCATAAGCGGAGAATTACAGTGGATGAGATGTTTACGCATTTGAGGGAAAACGGTATGATGCCTAATTACACTACATGGATACATCACGGTGAGGTGGCAAGCGGTCCTTCATTGTATGAGCAGAGGGAACAATACCTTCGGCAGAAAACCTCTTCTAGTGATAGTGCGGGTCCTCATATAAACCCCAGTATGGACATTTTGTATGATGCTTTCCCATTCATGGATAGATTTTATGAGCCAGAGAATGCTGGTGGTTTAAATGATTTTTATGATGTAAATGATTTAGATTCTATTGCCAGAGATGCTTATGAGAAGTATAGCATCGGAAGGGCAGACTCCGTTGTATGATGGTAGTGAGGAGACTGTGTTAACCATAATCCTTAACCTAATTAAGATAAAAACGGAAAATAGATGGTCAGACAAAAGTTTTGATGACAACATAGAGTTGATCAAGAGAGCGCTTCCTCCAGGAAACAAGTGTCCTGATTCATACAGAACTGTAAGAAAGATCCTAAAGAACATGGGTCTGGGTTATGAGATCATTCACGCATGCGAGTATGGTTGTGCGTTGTTTTACAAAGAGAATGCAGAACTAGACAACTGTCCCAAATGCCATGAGTCAAGATGGATATATTCTGCACATGGTATAAAAGTTGCTGTACGAAAGGTTCGTTATTTCCCTCTTACACCCAGGTTGCAACGCCTATATATGTCACCGCACACAACAAAGGAAATGCGGTGGCACGAGGAAAGGATTTCAGATCTAGATTTTCTTAAACACCCGGCAGATGGGGAAGTGTGGCAAGAGTTTGATAAGGATTTTCCAGATTTTGCCAATGACATTAGGAACGTGCGCCTCAGACTAGCAACCGATGGGTTCAATCCTTATGGTGCATCCTGCAGTCCTCACAGCACTTGGCCTGTTGTGGCGATGCCTTACAATTTGCCTCCTTCAATGTGTATGAAAAAAGAGTTTAACATGCTTGTATTGTTAATATCCGGTCCAAAGTCTCCTGGAAAGTGTTTGAATGTGTTTATGAGACCAGTTATCGATGAGCTAAAGATGTTGTGGAGTATTGGAGTTCAGACTTATGACCGACATGAACAAAAGTCATTCATAATGAGAGCAGCAGTGATGTGGACCATCAACGACTTTCCCGGATTAGGGATGTTGGGAGGCATCCAGAAAAAAGGGTACAAAACATGTCCCATTTGTTTGGAAGATATTGATTCAAGCAACTTGACAGGGAGAATGGCATACCAGGGCCACCGCAGATGGCTAGACCGGCGTCATCCATGGCGTCGAGCAGCAGATAAGTTTAATGGGAATGTTGAGTTAAGGGGAGAACCACGCTCATGGACTGGGGATGAGATTTATAGCAGTATCCTCTGTCATGACTACCCTGTTCAGAGTTTGCATCCCAAGTTCAAGCCCAGAGCAACTAGAGAGAAACTGTGTTGGACTCATGTGAGTATATTTTGGGAGCTGCCGTACTGGACCACATCGAGAATAAGGTATACCTTAGATGTCATGCATATTGAGAAGAATGTGTACGACAACATCAGCGGAACCATTTTCGGTCTCAAAGGAAAGACTAAGGATGATCTAAAAGCTCGTGAAGGTCTGGAACAACTAGGGATACGAAAGAGGCTGTGGAAAAAAACGAAACCCGGTTCAAGTAAAAATAAAGAGAAAGTATCTCAAGCACCGTATACAGTTGTTCCTGAGGCAAAAATCGAGATTTTCGAATGGATTAGAGATGCACAGTTTCCTCATGGTTATGCGGGAAGTTTGAAGAATAAGGTCAATCTGAATGATAAAAAGTCTTATGGATTGAAGACGCATGACTGCCATGTACTCCTGCAACGTCTTCTTCTAGTGGTTATCCGACCATATCTGCCATATTACGTGGTTGAGCCGTTAATAGCGTTGTCCAGATGGTTTCAGAAACTATGTGCTAGAGAGATGAAGAAAGAGGATGTCCGTGACATGAAGCAAGAAATAGTCATGATTCTTTGTAAATTAGAAATGATCTTTCCTCCCGCTTTCTTCACCATCATGGTTCATCTCATGATTCACCTTCCCGAACAGGTTCTGCTTACCGGACCAGTACATTTTACCTGGATGTTTCTGATAAGAGCACAATGTGCGACGTTATTAATGTGTATTATCCCTTATTTATGCTTTGTTATGTCTATTTAGAGTAAGATTGAGTCATAATTTAGTTTATGTCATGTTGGTAGAGTTTTGGAGAAAGTGTGCTTAATAATCAGAAAAATGACTAAGTATAGAAATCTGGAAATAAAGTAAAATATGTCTTTTTCGTGATTTTGAGGCTCGTGCTAAACTGATCTATCATTTTCCAAATTTGATGAAATTTAGTATGCATATAATTGGCAAGCTAAAGTGTATTGTGCCAAAATTTCAGATCAATCGGAGTTCGGGAAGTCACCCAAATGAAGGCTGCAACTTGGCAGTTTGAGCAAACCAATCCAGGGATTACCAGGATTTTCCTGGGACTGTGTCCTGACTTCCGGAATTTCTGTGGGACACATCGCTTAGAACCAGAGAACGTGTCATACTCCGTTGGAAAGCTCTACGAGTCTAGTTTCTCTGGGACTTGGAATCGCATCAATCGGAGCTCTGAGGAAAAAGTTATGCCGGTTTGAATGCACGAAGGTCAAGTCTGCCGAAAGAAGAAAACCTAAACCGAGTTCTACATGGATTTGGCTTATGAATGTGGACTGAATTCCATCCTTTGTGCAAGATTTTTAGCTGAATTAATTCATGGAAAACCTAAAGAGATATTGCTCAATTATTCAGCCATTATCTTGAGAATTTTCGGCAGAAAATAGAGGAAGAAAATCGCAACAAATCCTGATCAAATTCGGCAGAATTCCTGTGTACGTCATCCAACTTCCACGGACTCTCCCGGACAGCTCACAATGAATCTGAATTCGAGCCTTATATGGATAGAAAGCTACGGGAGTCTAGTTTCCAACCCAACTGGAATCACCGCAATATCTATTTTCTAGAGAAAGATATTCCATAATCTTCACTCAAAGGTCAAATCTGCCAGCAGGATAAGTTTGAGAAAAACTAGGTTTTGTAAACCCTAGCTGCCTCCCTTGCCTCTATAAATACCACAACATAATTTCAGAAATATATCATCTCTCTCTCACATAAACTTGCCGAACCTCTGCCAAAATATCTCCAAGAATTCTTACCAAGAACCAAGGCCGAACCATCCATCACCCTTCCACAAAATTCCATCCGATCATCACACCAATCCTTTGCCGAACTCTTGATCAAGGTTGTAATTTGGATTGTAATTTCATGGCTCTTGTTTCTTTGTATTTAAACATTATTTTGTCTATGAAATATGTTTGGATTGTTGGTTTTATTTTCGGTATTATTGATTATGTATGGGATTTCCGAATCTTTGTTATAACTGTTTGGTTATTTCGTGTTTGATTACCGATTTATGCATGCTATGTAATTGAGTATGTATGATGGGCAATAGGATTTTGAATGTTTTCTTGATTTAATTAGGTTTATTTCCTTAATTCGTGTGCAACCGAAGGAGATATCTAGATGCATTCGAAGGCTATGAATGTTATCTAGGTATTGAATTCACTTGCCGATTTAATATATGTTGGAACATACGCATGTTATGTTCTAATATGTATTTATCTACGGGCTAGAGTAATTCTGGAAATTTACATGTCGATGTGAGATGAGTGACGTCATACTTGCTAACATGTTCCAATTCGACATATTGTGCTTATGTGCTATTTGTGTTTAATATCTACGCATAGTGTTGTTAAACCGATTAGTACCATGTTTAGGATTACACGCATGATGGATTCTAAATACTTGTGATGTTTTGAATAATTAGATATACCGCATTGGCTCTAATTAAATTGGAACTTAATTGATCTTGAATTCGATATTTGTTGCTGCCCTATTACTTGTTTTAATTTCGTTGCATGTGTAATGAGTTTTGTGTTTAGTGATTGTGTGAAAGGTGATGATCAATTGTATATAATAATTTAGGTTTTAGAATTTTGTAAAAATCAGTAGGTAAATAATTATAAAAATCGACAACACCCCCTTAAAGTACAACATTTTGTGTGATTGAGATGCCCTTGATTTCCCCGGATAGAACGATCCCTACTTGTCCTAACTACAATTGACAAAAGAAGGGTATTATGTGTATGAAGTTGTTTTGCAGGTACTTTGTGCTTGGATTACACCTCCATCAATTTTTGGCGCCGTTGCCGGAGAAATTTAATGATTTTGATTCATAAAGTGTTGTTTGTAATTATGTATATTGCAGGTTATCTTAATTTTTCAATAGATTTTGGGATATGTATAATAGGAATTTTTCGGAAGTGTAATAGTAAATAGGATTTTCCAATTTTTGGTTTTTGGTTTTTGGTTTTTATTTTGCTAAATTACCAATTGTGTGACATATTTTGTGAATGTTTGTACACTTAGATAATTTCTAGGAAGTTGATAGTTTTTGTGTATGCTTTGAGTTTATTGTAGTTTCTAAAGTGTAACATGTAGGTGAAGCCTCTTTTGTTGATCATAACCAAAACCCTTCATTTGAATGGTGCTTTGTTGGATCGGTTTTTATGTAGATTGGGAAACGCGGGATACTTCCCCCCCCCCCCCCCCCCCCCCCCCCCCCCGCATACAAAGCGACATTTCAGCAATAATATTACTTCTATGAGGTTGAGGGCGGTTTTAATCAACACTTGTAGACCGCTAGGACCCGAGTTTATTTTACAAAGTATATGACAAGTTATTTTTCATTGATTGGTTCGAGGTTTGTAAAACTGGTTCTCAAGACCCACAGACTGATGTTCATTCTCTGTGAGTGAGTCGATATGGGACTTGTCCTCCGTGGTTAAAAACTTTGAGACCTGCCTTGTTCCTAAAGAGAGTTTACTCTCCGTGAATCTTAACGACACCGCCTTAGAAAAGTAAAGTATGCTCGACCTAGATAACCGCTTGTGCCGAAGCATCACCTCACTTTAGACGCTAGAAAATAACTTGAGCATATGTGAATCTATTTTTCTTCAAAAGATAAAATTCGTCTTTAATTTTTGAGGTATATCGGAATAAGCATGATACTACCTTGGACTGTTTCAGCCCATTGCACTGTTATCTCCTCTGCTCCACGTATCTCAAATTTTAAAGTTGTGTGAATAAAAGTAATTAGAAATTCTAAGTTTCGGCATTTACAATACTTACATAATCGTTAACCTTAAATAACCGAACCAATATAGGTACATGTAAATTTCGTGTGTGGTATTGCATAACTAGCTAAATTGTTAAGGAGTTTTAGAAGTCTATTTATGTTGAGTTTGTTTTTGGTTTTGAGGGGAAGAGGAATAGGTAAGGTCACTAATGTTGATATTAGCCTTAACCCTTCATACTAGCGTTTGCGTTTTTATGAGGTTGAAGGCGGCTTTTATGCACTTTAGTGGTACTGACAACATAAGGTTCTCAACAGAGTAAGGGGCATTCATAGTTCGTTTGTTCTAATTTTGGTATTGAGGTTTGTTTAACTAGATCTCAAGGCCCACAGACTGATGTTCATTCTCTGTGAGTGAGTCGATAGGAAGTTCGCTCTCCGTGGTGTCCAACAACGAGTCTTGCCTCACTCCATTGTTCGTACTTTCGTTCTAGCCTTCTGAAACCACGGGATCTTGTGTCTAGTCGATAGACCTAGGCCGCACGTCCACCGAGCTTCGAAACCTTAAATGAGTTTGATATAAGTAAATTTTTAATCTCAAAAGAAAACATTTCTTGGTTTGAATTTTCGAGGTATATCGGAATAAGCATGATACTACCTTGGGTTGTATCAGTCCATTGCACTGTTATCTCCTCTGCTCCACATACTTTGAAAATTCGAACAAATCATATAGCAATTTAACTAGGGATACATAAAACACACTTTTGATTCGTTTGTTTATACTTATGAAATTGTGTTTGTGCTATACTTGTAATATTTCGTGTGACATATATTTGTGTGATATACTTATACTCATTTTCGTGTGATACATATACATACATATTGGAATTTTCGTGTGGTTATTTATACATATACATATTTGAATTTTCGTGGATATATACTCATACTTTTGTGTGATATTTTTACCCTAACACTAACTTATACATTCTAACAATACACGTTTGTTTTTCTTTTTAAAATTCATTGATTAAATACTTGATCTTTTAATAATTTCAGGTACATGAATGTCCAATTGGTCACGTGACATTAGAGGCCGTTTGTATCGAATTGGAGAGATACACGATTTAGAATTGCCAGCAACCCTAGGTCAAGCACGTTCACCATCACCAGAACATCAGTTTGTATCTCCCACCTCTTCACTTTTTGATAGAAATTTCGTTGCACCACCATCACCATTTCCTTCAGAGTCTTCGTGTGAACTTAATCCTTTGTTTCACGAAGAACCAGAGTTTGAGCTACTTCAGAGTCCCATACCAATTCAATATTTGAACTTTGATTTACCTGATCCCATATTTAATATGACTTCATTGAGAGAAGAGAATGGGCAAGTAGATGCGCCACAAGGAGGAGTGGTGAGACCAAGTAATGTAACATATCCTGCTGTTGCACTTGGCAAATCAGCAGAGTTTGAGTTGAAGGGTGGATTTATCCACCAATTGCCCAAGTTCTTTGGACTTAGTGGAGAAGATCCGAATCGCCATATTCAGAAATTTGAGTTCAGATGTGAGTCAATGTGCCCAACTGGGGCGGATTTGCAACATGTGAGGATGAAGGCATTTCCATTCTCACTTGAAGATAGGGCGGCCGAGTGGTTCTTTGCTATTCTACCTGGCAAGATGACGTCTTGGAATACAATGGTGAAGGAATTTCTCACCAAATACTTTCCTTCATCAAGGGTGACACAAATCAGAAAGGAGATCACCTCAATTAGACAAGAGTCAGACGAGAGCTTTGATGTGTACTATGATAGGTACAAATCTTTGGTGGCAACATGTCCTAATCATGGGATACGTGAGGGTCTTTTGCTGCAGTATTTTTATGAAGGATTGCGTCCTTTGGAGCGTAGATTTCTTGATTCAGCAGCTGGAGGATCTTTGATGGAGAAGAGCAAAGAGGAGGTTAAGAACTTGTTGGAGATGCATTTCACTAACCAACAACAGTTCGGGTCTACTTTCTCAAGGCGAGTGAATGAAGCTAGTGGCTTTGAAGAATCCAATGCTGTCAAGGAGCTTAGGGAAGATATGGGGAAGATCACTCAGATGATGTCCCAAATGATGAAGCAGAAGCATGCCCAAGTCTGTGGGGTGTGTAGCATAGAGGGCCATACGGCTGATGTGTGTCCTCAGTTGGGAGGAGGTGATAATTTTGAGGAAGCCAATTCTGTTGGTTTCCAAGGGCAGCAACGTTCCAATTTCCCAAATTTCAATCCAAGGTACAACGATCACCCTAATTTTCGTTGGGCCAACAATAGCAATGTTCAGAACCCTCAACCATTGGCGCCACCACAAGCAAACCAAGGAGGCATGGCGTTTCAACCAAGACCTCAAGGGTAATTCCAAGGATATACAAGACCTCAACAACAATTCTACAACAATAATGCTCAAGCATCATCAAACCCTAATTATGATGCAATGCTGAAATCCTTGAATGATGCAACTCACACATTGTTGCAATCTACAACTTCCAACACTAAGGATATTTCTGAGCTGAAGAATCAGATGGGGAAGGTTGTGGATTTTATGGGGCAAATCCAAGAGCAAGGGAGGTTACCTGGAGGAGTGATCCCTAACCCCAAAAATGAGCAGGCAAAGTTAATTACCACAAGGAGTGGTAAGATCTTGGAGGGGCCGAGTGTGGGAAAGACAAGTGAGGACGTGATTTTGGAGTGTAATGAGGAAGTGATACACGGAAAAGGAGAAGCAATACACGGCAAAGAGGCCGAGAGAAATAATGAACCGAGCAAAGAGGAGCTCGACGTGATGAAGAAGAGGGACATGGAAAAAGATCCCGCAACCTCAGAAATACATAAGGTAAAATCTAATTCAAGTGGTTTAGTTATTACTAACCAATCTTCTTGTTTACCTTTTCCTTCCAGATTTGCTAAATCGAAGAAGGACAAATCTGATGAAGAGGTGTTGGACATCTTTAGGCGTGTAGAGGTTAACATCCCCCTTTTGGAATGCATCAAGAAAATTCCAAAGTATGCCAAATTTCTCAAGGAGCTGTGCACAACAAGAAGGCATACAAGGGAGGAGCAGGTGGTGAAGATGAGTGAGATGGTTTCAGCCGTTCTCTAGAGGAAGCTTCCACCAAAAATGAAAGATCCTGGCAGCTTTACTATTCCTTGTATAATTGGACAATGTTGTTTCTCTAATGTTTTGCTAGACCTTGGAGCGTCAATTAATGTGATGCCCTATAATGTTTATAAGTCTCTAGGTCTAGGAGAGTTGAAGAGAGACAACGTAATTATTCAATTGGCTGACAGATCTAACAAATATCCTGAGGGATATGTGGAGGATGTTCTTGTGCAGGTTAATAATCTGATATTTCCTGCAGACTTCTATGTGCTACATATGGAAGAGTCGCCCCTAAATTCCACTCAACTATTGTTGGGGCGACCATTTGTGAGGACAGCAAGAACGAAAATAGATGTTGCTGAAGGCAACCTCACCATGGAGTTCGATGGTGAAGTGATAAGCTTCAACGTTTATGAGGCTATGAGGTATCCAATTTCTGACTTAAAACCTTGCTATGCTATTGATGTAGTTGATTCTTTTGCGCAGGTTTTGTCAGAAACTTTGGATCAATAGCAACTAGCTATTGAGCAAGGGGCTGGAATTGACGCATTAGGGGAGGAATTATCCAAGGAGGCACGGCTTGAACTTGAGCCGAGCATTATGAGTGTTGTTGCCGAGCTAGAGGCAACACCCCACGTGAAAAGGTCATGTCTTTATATGTCAATTCCCATTTCCACTAATAAAATTCTACCATCTGTGGAACAGGCCCCTATTTTAGAACTGAAGGTGCTTCCCAACCATTTGAAGTATGTATACTTGGGAGACGATGACACACTACCAGTTATTGTGTCATCACAGCTGAGTGAGCAGCAGGAAGCACGTTTGACTAGCATGCTGAAGAGAAACAAGACCGCCATTGGATGGACGTTGGCGGATATCAAGGGAATCAGCCCTATAACTTGTGTCCATAGGATCTTACTTGAAGAAGGAGCCAAGCCTACTAGGGAGGGTCAGAGACGTTTACACCCCCCTATGATGAAGATTGTGAAGGACGAGGTGATCAAATTGCTGCATTGTGGAGTCATTTATCCCATCTCAGATAGCCAGTGGATTGCACCTGTCCAAGTTGTATCTAAGAAGAGTGGAGTCATTTTTGTGAAGAATGACAAGGATGAACTCGTGCCCCAACGATTAGTGACTGGTCATAGGATGTGTATCGACTACAGAAAGCTGAATGCTACTACTCGAAAGGATCACATGCCTTTACCTTTCATGGACCAGATGTTGGAGAGACTAGCTGGGCACGAATTCTATTGCTTCTTGGATGGGTACAGCGGTTACAATCAGATATGCATTCACCCAGATGATCAGGAAAAGACGACGTTCACATGTCCCTTTGGTACGTTTGCCTATCGACGCATGCCTTTTGGTTTATGCAACGCACCAGGTACATTTCAACGTTGTATGTACTCATTATTCTCTGATTATATTGAAAATATCATTGAAGTCTTTATGGATGATTTTAGTGTTTATGGAAAAGACTTTGATGCATGCTTAGAGAATTTGGAATTAATCCTGAAGAGATGTGTAGAAACTAACCTTGTGCTTAATTGGGAAAAATGTCATTTCATGGTAAAACAAGGGATAGTTTTAGGACACATAATTTCTGCAAAGGGTATTGAGGTAGATAAGGCCAAGATTGATATTATGCTTCACTTATCCTCCCCTACAACTGTAAGGGAGGTATGTTCGTTTCTTGGCCATGCAGGTTTTTACAGGAGGTTCATCAAGGATTTTTCGTTGGTGGCCAAGCCCATTTGTGCCTTATTGCAGAAGGATGTTCTATTCATATGGGACAAAGGGTGTGAAGATGCATTTGTGAAGTTGAAGAAATTGTTGACGTCAGCCCCTATTATGGCGCCACTAGATTGGACATTGCCATTTGAGATCATGTGTGATGCTTCAGACTATGCAGTTGGAGCAGTGCTTAGACAGAGAAAAGAGAAGAAGCCAAACGCCATTTATTATGCTTCTCGAACACTTAATGATGCTCAATTGAATTACTCTACTACTGAGAAAGAACTGTTGGCTGTTATATTTGCTTTAGAAAAATTTCGTTCATATCTTTTGAATTCTAAAGTGATTGTTTATTCTGATCACGCAGCCCTTAGATATTTGATGAAGAAAAAGAATGCTAAGCCACGTTTGATTCGATGGATTCTCTTACTCCAAGAGTTTGACATTGAGATCAAGGACAAGAAGGGGAGCGAAAATGTTGTGGCGGATCACTTGAGCAGAATTGTGAAAGAGGAGGAAACGTTGCTACTTCAGGAAACTTTCCCAGATGAGCAGCTTTTTCGAGTGGACACAAAAGAACCTTGGTATGCAGACATTGTCAATTATTTAGTTACTAAAACTTTTCCAAGTACATGTTTGCAGGCAGCCAAGACAAGGATCAAAAAGAATGCAAGACACTACATATGGGACGATCCATATCTGTGGTGGACTTGTAGTGATCAAGTTATAAGACGTTGTGTGCCACAAGAGGAGCATAGGTCGATCCTAGCATTTTGCCACAATGAGGCGTGTGGAGGACACTTTGGAGCTAAGAGGACAGCCCTCAAGGTATTAGAAAGCGGATTTTATTGGCCCACGATTTTCAAGGATTCATACACATTTTGTATGACATGTGATAGGTGCCAAAGGACAGGTAACATTGGTAAGAGAGACCAAATGCCCCTAAATCCTATAGTCATTGTCGAAATTTTTGATGTATGGGGTATAGATTTTATGGGACCTTTTCCTTCATCTAAGGGCTTTCTCTATATCTTGTTGGCTGTTAATTATGTGTCTAAATGGGTGGAGGCGAAAGCCACAAGGACTAATGATTCTAAAGTTGTTGCAGGTTTCTTGAGAACTAACATATTTTCCAGGTTTGGAGTACCTCGTGTGCTTATAAGCGATGGAGGTTCTCATTTCTGCAACAGAACAATTGAGGCTTTACTCAAGAGATATGGAGTCACCCATAAGGTATCCACACCTTATCACCCTCAGACGAGCGGAATGGCGGAAGTGTCCAACAGAGAGATCAAGAGCATATTGGAGAAAACTGTGGGCCCATCAAGGAAAGATTGGAGTGACAGACTTGATGATGCACTTTGGGCTTACAGAACGGCATATAAGACACCTATTGGGATGTCTCCATTTCGTCTTACATATGGCAAGGCGTGCCATCTTCCAGTAGAGTTGGAGCACAAGGCGTGGTGGGCGGTCAAGCAATTCAACATGGAACTTGACAAGGCTGGACTTCATAGGAAATTGCAGCTGAGCGAGCTTGAGGAAATCAGGAATGAAGCATATGATGCTGCGTGGATTTACAAGGAGAAGACGAAATTGTATCATAACAAGATGATAAGAGGCAAAACGTTTCATATTGGCCAAAAAGTCTTGTTATTTCATTCTCGTCTTAGATTATTTCCTGGAAAATTGCGTTCTCGTTGGGTTGGGCCATATATTGTTGCTAATGTGTTTTCTCATGGTGCTATAGAAATTCAGAGTATTGAAACAGGAAAAGCGTTCAAGGTGAATGGTCATCGACTTAAGCCTTACTACGAACCTTTTGAGGAGCACACCATTGAGGAGATACAATTTAGAGACGCACCAAGATCCTGATGATATGAAGAAGAGTCTAGGCTGAGTAGACTATAAACATTAAGCGCTGCATGGGAGGCAACCCATTTCAACCAAAATTGTGAAGGAGCCGTCTACGAGAGTTTGAATTTCTAAATCCCTAAACTCTTTTTGGTTGAATTGTATAAATGTGGAACTTGTGAATTATCAAATGCTTAGAAATTACTACATAATTTTTGTGTAACATTGAGGACAATGTAATTTTCTAAGTGTGGGGTAGGGATACATGTTTCACATGTTTGTTTTGTTTTTGTCTTTGTTTTGAGTCATAAAAAGAAAAGAAAATAAAAAATCAGAAAATCAGAAAAAAATTAAAAATTTCGTAGCTTTTTGTTTTCGTTGCTTTTTAATTTTTGTTTTCATTTTTGAGTCTTAGAATGCCCCTAAATAGTCGATGATGAATATATCTTTGAATGCATAGATGATGGTTTTGCATAATCTTGAAAAATTAATTGTGAGTTTCATGGACATTGTGATTGGTATGAACATTTGAGACTTGGATTTATTTGTGTAATAAGCATGCATGTTTGTGTTGATTTTGTTCCATAATAACCTGTGTGAGCTTTGATGCCATATACTTTTCTTCTTGAGTGATAAAAATGGGCAGAATTTTTCAAAACTTCATTATTTTTTTGATTATTCAATGACTTTGTGCCATAGCTTTTAATGAACTCTAGAATGCTAGAACTTGCTCTTGACAATTTTTGAGACTATTATTCATGAAATGCCTTGATTTTGAAAAAGATTGAAAAGTTCATTTTAGGATTACCACCAATGCCAAATAAAGCTTATGCCTAATTTGTGCCCGTCGTGGGACTCCTTAGTTTTAACCCCTTTGAGCCGACATTGTGCCATTTTATTTCATCACCATGATACACTTTCCTTGAGCTTAGAACAGTTTATCCTTTCCATTGTTGTCAAGACTTGGTAAAGTTTAATTGAAATTTGTTATTTGAAGTGATGTTGTGAAGTAAGTGTGGGGTAAAACTTATCCAATTGCATGAAAAGAATTGTGTTGCCGAAATAAAGAAAAGAAAAGAAAATCGGGCAGAAAAATTTGAAAGAAAATCCGATCCGAGAATAAGAAAAAAATTGGAGATTTCGGCAACTAAAATAATTGGATGAGTTCTTGTGGTGAATTTGGAATTGTATGATTATTTGAAGGTCTAGTATTGTTATACTTGACCTTTGTTCATATTCACTATGTAATGGGGAAGAAAAAGAGTGAAGTTTGGGCCCAACATGATAAAATTTGGCCCTTGGAGTGAAGTCATAAGGAGTATTGAATTTTGCTAAGTCTTGGTGACATTTTATCACCACTATCCTAAATGTGAATGCCTTATGCCAATCCCCATTATCACCTTTATGTTGATCTTTTCATGATTCCTAAAATGGGTGAACTTTGATTTGTGGAGATTTTTGTCAAGAGTTGAGCTTATGGCTTTGGTTCATTGGTGTACATAGTTGTTACATGAAGTTTTTCCAGAAAATTGATTCACAAAGTGCTTTTATTTGATGAAATATGCGAGCTATTTGTTGCCTTACAATCTGTTCTCTTGCATATACTATGAGTGAATTGCCATATCATGAGTGAAAAGAAGAGAGTATGCCTAGTGAGGAGGATGAAATCAACATAACATGTCATTGCTTGTGATTTTTGTTTCTTACTTGTTCATGCTATGATACATGTCTATGACGCTTGGGATTATTGTGCTTACATTGAATGCTTAACTTGAAAGCTATGTGTTTAAAGATCCTGAGACAATTATTTAGGGGCAGTAGTGTTGAGTCTTTTTGTTTTGTTTTGCTAGGGACTAGCAAATGATAAGTGTGGGGTAGTTGATAAGAGCACAATGTGCGACGTTATTAATGTGTATTATCCCTTATTTATACTTTGTTATGTCTATTTAGAGTAAGATTGAGTCATAATTTAGTTTAGTGTCATGTTGGTAGAGTTTTGGAGAAAGTGTGCTTAATAATCAGAAAAATGACTAAGTATAGAAATCTGGAAATAAAGTAAAATATGTCTTTTTCGTGATTTTGAGGCTCGTGCTAAACTGATCTATCCTTTTCCAAATTTGATGAAATTTGGTATGCATATAATTGGCAAGCTAAAGTGTATTGTGCCAAAATTTCAGATCAATCGGAGTTCGGGAAGTCACCTAAATGAAGGCTGCAACTTGGCAGTTTGAGCAAACCAATCCAGGGACTACCAGGATTTTCCTGGGACTGTGTCCTGACTTCCGGAATTTCTGTGGGACACATCGCTTGAAACCAGAGAACGTGCGATACACCGTTGGAAAGATCTACGAGTCTAGTTTCTCTGGGACTTGGAATCGCATCAATCGGAACTCTGAGGAAAAAGTTATGCCGGTTTGAATACACGAAGGTCAAGTCTGCCGAAAGAAGAAAACCTAAACCGAGTTCTACATGGATTTGGCTTACGAATGTGGACTGAATTCCATCCTTTGTGCAAGATTTTTAGCTGAATTAATTCATAGAAAACCTAAAGAGATATTGCTCAATTATTCAACCATTATCTTGGGAATTTTCGGCAGAAAATAGAGGAAGAAAATCGCAACAAATCCTGATCAAATTCGGCAGAATTCCTGTGTACGTCATCCAACTTCCACGGACTCTCCCGGACAGCTCACAATGAATCTGAATTCGAGCCTTATATGGATAGAAAGCTACGGGAGTCTAGTTTCCAACCCAACTGGAATCACCTCAATATCTATTTTCTAGAGAAAGATATTCCATAATCTTCACTCAAAGGTCAAATCTGCCAGCAGGATAAGTTTGAGAAAAACTAGGTTTTGTAAACCCTAGCTGCCTCCCTTGCCTCTATAAATACCACAACATAATTTCAGAAATATATCATCTCTCACATAAACTTGCCAAACCTCTGCCAAAATATCTCCAAGAATTCTTACCAAGAACCAAGGCCGAACCATCCATCACCCTTCCACAAAATTCCATCCGATCATCACACCAATCCTTTGCCGAACTCTTGATCAAGGTTGTAATTTGGATTGTAATTTCATGGCTCTTGTTTCTTTGTATTTAAACATTATTTTGTCTATGAAATATGTTTGGATTGTTGGTTTTATTTTCGGTATTATTGATTATGTATGGGATTTCCGAATCTTTGTTATAACTGTTTGGTTATTTCGTGTTTGATTACCGATTTATGCATGCTATGTAATTGAATATGTATGATGGGCAGTAGGATTTTGAATGTTTTCTTGATTTAATTAGGTTTATTTCCTTAATTCGTGTGCAACCGAATGAGATATCTAGATGCATTCGAAGGCTATGAATGTTATCTAGGTATTGAATTCACTTGCCGATTTAATATATGTTGGAACATACGCATGTTATGTTCTAATATGTATTTATCTACGGGCTAGAGTAATTCTGGAAATTTACATGTCGATGTGAGATGAGTGACGTCATACTTGCTAACATGTTCCAATTCGACATATTGTGCTTATGTGCTATTTGTGTTTAATATCTACGCATAGTGTTGTTAAACCGATTAGTACCATGTTTAGGATTACACGCATGATGGATTCTAAATACTTGTGATGTTTTGAATAATTAGATATACCGCATTGGCTCTAATTAAATTGGAACTTAATTGATCTTGAATTCGATATTTGTTGCTGCCCTATTACTTGTTTTAATTTCGTTGCATGTGTAATGAGTTTTGTGTTTAGTGATTGTGTGAAAGGTGATGATCAATTGTATATAATAATTTAGGTTTTAGAATTTTGTAAAAATCAGTAGGTAAATAATTATAAAAATCGACAACACCCCCTTAAAGTACAACATTTTGTGTGATTGAGATGCCCTTGATTTCCCCGGATAGAACGATCCCTACTTGTCCTAACTACAATTGACAAAAGAAGGGTATTATGTGTATGAAGTTGTTTTGCAGGTACTTTGTGCTTGGATTACACCTCCATCAATTTTTGGCGCCGTTGCCGGGGACCAGTACATTTTACCTGGATGTTTCCTATGGAAAGGTGATGCGTTATTTTATTTATTTTAACTACACGATCATGTTCATATGTATTGTACTAACTATAAAATTGGACAGGCAACTCGGGGACTACAAAAAGACTGTTAGAAACACACGTTTCCCAGAGAGGTGTATTGCTGAGCAATACCTTACAAATGAGTGTGTGACATACTGCAGTTTTTATATGGATGATGGAACAGGAGATGCTAACGTTGCCAGTGCGCCTCGATTCAATATCTCTGTTGTTTCCGAACTCGTGAAGCCCAAAAGTTTCATAGCAAAGACTCGTTTAAGTAGGGAAGAACTATATGCGGCTCACTGGAATGTAATTGAGCACTGTACAGAAACGGCTGACTTCATTCAGATTTACAATAATCAAGTAACTGAAATCTATTCACATATGAATGATGAAGAGCGTATTCAGAACTTTCTTCCATACTTTAAAACTTGGGTATACAATCACTATAATTTGCTCATTATATAAACCACCAGAGATGTCACAGGGAACTAACGGTTTGTATTATTGTTACAGATCACACGACTGCAAGCAGAAGGAAGTTCGGATTATACGCCTGAACTACACATTTTAGCATGCCGCCCTCAAGCACACCGTATTTATTCACAATGTTCTGTGAAAGGAGTTAAGTTTGTAACGTGGCAGCGAGACTAACGGTTGAAGACTCAAAACAGTGGGGTCATGGTAGAGACGGAAGGCATCTCATACTACGGGATTCTTGAAGCCGTAGTCGAACTTGTATATTCAAAAGGCATGCAGGTTGTTTTGTTCAAGTGTAAATGGTACGATACTGACCCTACCGAGCATGGGTCCGTAAAGTTAGATCACGGTCTTTTATCAGTGGACACATCTACTAGCTGGTTTGAGGATAGACCATTTATTCTTGCCGCCACGGCAAGACAAGTGTTTTATCTGGATGACCCGAAGGCTGGTGAACCTTGGAGAGTGGTTAATGTGATATCACACAGAGGTACGTACAGTGCTACCACATTTGCAAGGGAACCTAACATACCTCCTAGGAGGAATGAAGTTGATGAACCCTATCAAGAACCTACCGCGGACTCGATCCCAACTTACACTCCTATATTTGGTTTCACCATGGACTTGGGTTCTCTTCCACACATAAATGTTCCCATTCAATGTCACAATGACGAAGAGGACGATGATGGTGACGAGGATGATGACGAGGATGATGACGAAAGAGATGATGACGAAATCTATGAAGGCGAAAGTGAGGAAGATGAAGGCGGAAGTGATAGAGAGGATGATTATGCTGATTATGAGCTGGATCTATCTGATGAAAATTGATCGTTTTATTCAGTGTTTTTTGTAAACTGTAATTTGTAAACCCTAGTTAAGCAACTGTGTTTTGTAAACCCACTAAGTCAAACATCTAAACGCTTAAAAACGGAAATTAGTCTAGTTAAATGGCGTTTTTTTGCCTGACCTTCAACAGATAATAGTTTCAAATCAATGAGATGCAGCTAATCATCTAAAAATTTTACAAAATTGATTTAACGAACGTCACGCTACCCATAGGAAAACGAAAGTAAAAAACAGCTAACCGCAACATTCGGCACACAGATTTTATCGGAATCTTCCCATTTTTCAACCGTAGACGAAATTCATTATTTCGGTCATATCTTATTTCACAACATTTTTGCATTTGAAGAGTCTACGTATAGTAACTATTTGAAACTATACATTCACTCAAACACTTAGTAAACAAGTTGATGAATATTAGTGCATATGTTCTGATTTTGAATCTAAAAGTTTAGAAAATCTATCCCAACCGTCAGATATCACCGTTAAGATGAAATACACGTATGGAAAAAAATCCAACTACGTCTAACAACGTTAAAGGCTCGAACGGAAGGGTCAACCAGCTAAGTCAAACCTCTAAACGCTTAGAAATGGTAATTTGACTGTGTAAATGACGTTTTTTTGCCTGACCTTCAACAGATAATAGTTTCAAATCAATGAGACGCAGCTAATCATCTAAAAATTTTACAAAATTGATTTAACAAACGTCACGCTACCCATAGGAAAACGAAAGTAAAAAACAGCTAACCGCAACATTCGGCACACAGATTTTATCGGAATCTTCCCATTTTTCAACCGTAAACGAATTTCATTATTTCGGTCATATCTTATTTCACAACATTTTTGCATTTGAAGAGTCTACGTATAGTAACTATTTGAAACTATACATTCACTCAAACACTTAGTAAACAAGTTAATGAATATTAGTGCATATGTTCTGATTTTGAATAAAAAAGTTTAGAAAATCTATCCCAACCGTCAGATATCACCGTTAAGATAAAATACATGTATGGAAAAAAATCCAACTACGTCTGACAACGTTAAAGGCTCGATCGGAAGGGTCAACCGGCTAAGTTAAACCTCGAAACGCTTAGAAATGGTAATTGGACTGTGTAAATGACGTTTTTTTGCCTGACCTTCAACAGATAATAGTTTCAAATCAATGAGACGCAGCTAATCATCTAAAAATTTTACAAAATTGATTTAACGAACGTCAGGCTACCCATAGGAAAACGAAAGTAAAAAACAGCTAACGGCAACATTCGGCACATAGATTTTATCGGAATCTTCCCATTATTCAACCGTAGACGAATTTCATTATTTCGGTCATATCTTATTTCACAACATTTTTGCATTTGAAGAGTCTACGTATAGTAACTATTTGAAACTATACATTCACTCAAACACTTGGTAAACAAGTTAATGAATATTAGTGCATATGTTCTGATTTTGAATATAAAAGTTTAGAAAATCTATTCCAACCGTCAGATATCACCGTTAAGATGAAATACATGTACGGAAAAAAATCCAACTACGACTGACAACGTTAAAGGCTCGATCGGAATGGTCAACCAGGTCAGTCAAACCTCTAAACGCTTAGAAATGGTAATTGGACTGTGTAAATGACCTTTTTTTGCCTGACCTTCAACAGATAATAGTTTCAAATCGATGAGATGCAACTAAACGTATAAATTTTTTTGAAATGTAATCTATTTTTTGGAAATGCGACGGATATACCAGGTTCTGTCGCTTAAATAGTTTTGGAAATGGCGTGTGTCTTTTGCGCCAAAAATTGGGCCGAAAATTGAAACTTTCTTAAGCGACGGACTAGTTCAATATACGTCGCTTAATGGTAGATATAGAACCCGAAAATCTGTCTAACTCACTTAAACGTTTAACTTCATTGCATCAAGGAGAATCCCTACTCCGGCCCCAATCGCCACCACCCTCACTCCGGCCCCAATCGCCACCACCCTCACTCCTGCCCCAATCGCCACCACCCTCACTCCGGCCCCACTCGCCACCACCCTCACTCTGCCCCCAATCGCCACCACCCTCACTCCGGCCCCGAATCCCTAATTCCCTTATCTCCACTATCACCACCGGCCACCACCCTACCACCACTGTCTCCGTTCTGCACCACCACCGGCCACCACCCTTTCCCTCAATCCATTTATTCACAATTCCCCTCTCTTCACCCCAAATCCGTAATCGACTTCGGTACCCTCACTCTCTCTGTGTCTATCTCTCCCCTCCACTCGGCCCTAAAAGCTACCGGACCCCGCGAAGCACCTCTGTCCTCTCCCTCCCAACTCCGCCGCAGTCCACGCCTCCGTCTCCACCACCCTTGACGACTCCCTCCGTAAAGGTACCTCTCTTTCTCCCCTTCTCCCCTTCTCCCCTTCTCTCTTTCACTGCAACAGCATTTAAACATGTTTTGTGGGTTTGGAATAGTGAAAATGGCTTTGTGGGAGTTGAAATATATAGCTTGGATTGGAAAGATTTAATTTTTACATGTTTTGAAGTTATCAAGTTTCAATTTTTATTATCCATTTGAAGCTGTAGATTATCATTCATGTTGAAATTGCGTGATCCACTGGTATTGTATTAATTTAGTCTATTTTTTTAAGGTTGGTTTGGATTGTTTCTATTAGATCATTCTCTTCAGTTGGAAGCATATTAAACTGTTTGTGTTGTTAGTTGGACGGCAGATGTGGGTTTGTCAAATAGATAACAGTGGGATTATTCTTGAGATGCTTTTTATGATTCTGATCAGATTAATTAGTCTTATCCTCATCTTACTTTGGAGATTGCGAGAGAGCTAGGGATGTAGTATCTCTAACTATGATTTTGAAATGCTTAACGTCATCACAACATGGCTGCTCTAGAATGATGTTACCTGGAATTATGGTTCATCAGAAAATAGTGAACATTGCATCATCCTTCACTCTGCATAAAAAGGTGCTAATTTTTCGCATATAGTAATGAGGCATGCATTGTGTATGATACAACCTAGTCATCTAGACACACAAAAATCAATATACTTTATATAAAAATCCAGACATGCATGATTAGTTTTATTTCCTGAAATTCCACACAGTAATGGGGAAAATGTGCTGTGTATTGTAACTTGGAAATTAAGTACTATATCTGAGGCACTTTCCAAGCTAAAAATTAGTAAACAGTTATCTTACTAATTATGGAGCTATTAGTTTCAGCCACCATAATCAACTTTCAAGATAACTAGAGACAGAAGAAATCACACAGTAATCTAGCAGCCTCTTCTGCTCTATCAAAAGTCCCTAGCCATAGTCTCAGATTCTGTGATGAGTCCTTGATCTCAGCCACCTATCTTCCTAATGGCCTTTGTCTCACGCCTAGGAATCTCCTTCCATTAATCTTTGCCTTCCTCGGAACCTCGATCACGTTTATTGTCAATAATATAAGTATTAAACTCAGTGTTCACCCTAATTAATTCTCCTACTGATATAACTCCATTTGCTTGGAAACAAAACTCACACCTCAAAATCCTAAAAACCAAACAGAAGCTACAGTGTTTTTTTCCAAGTTACATTCATCCTCACATTGCATCAAATTATAAAACACCAGAAGTTTGGCACTTGTCACATACTGGTTTATGTTTTTTAAGTCCCTTGATTCAGAGCAAGCATGTTCTATTTTCTTTGGTTTACTTGTTGTTCAAATTTGAACAAGTGTACATGCAGAATTCTTGTCTCTGAGTATTTAATCCAAACTTTTTTGTTCTGATTTTGTTGGATTCTTTATGTACTTTCTGATAGCCCCTTTTACAATATCCTTGCTTTGACTCTCAAGTTTTGGCCTCAGATTCTTGCAAAGTTACAGCATGCTATAAAAGCTTCATCCTTATAAACTGTAGTGCCTATGTTAAGAAGCTTTACATTTGTCTTGGTTTATAACATGTTTTGTTTGTAGATTTTTTTTTAAATACACTAATTTTTTTTTAATATACCTCTTATATCAGCAATGCCTCCGAAACCTCGATATTCAAAGACGAAGAAGATGGTCGAGCTTGAGGACCGTGATCTTCGGCAGGACTTGATCAGACGATCACTACGAGCACCACCACTATCGACGCCACATGCTGATTCATCTGGGCTCTCACCGACTTCTTTTGCTGCTCCCTCGACTCCATCTCTTCCTCCTTCAGCTCCTCGCCCTGCTGTTTCAGCTCCTGCTCCTGGTCCTGCTCTTTCAGCTGTTCCTGTAGTACCTGCTGCTGCTTCTTTAGATGCGTCACCGGGCTTGCTGCTAAGCGCTCCCCCACTCCCATCAATGACGCCAATGACGTCGAGCGGCCCCAGTACCGGTTCTGCATCTACCGGGTCTTCGACGACTGCACACAGCATTCGTTACAAGAACTTGAAGACGAGCGGTATATTTCGGCAACTCGGGTGTTTCATTTCATTAAGGATAGATATAGATGATATGAAAGTTTAGAATATCTCCAGTAATTAAGGATTTAACGGTTATAAGCTTATTTCCCCTTTTCTGTGTAGATACACCACCAATAAGGAGGAGAGGTGTGGTGGTTGGATTGAAGACACAGGAGCTGGTCCGGACCGCGCGGGGGGGGGGGGGGGGGGGGGGGGGGGGGGGGGGGGGGCGGAATCGTGGTGGAGTACGATGAGTACCACAAAGGCCCCAAGGATCCCAAGGTCTGAAGCCTCATTTCTCGGGACATTGGAAGTTGTGTGAAGGACAGTGTCCCCACGATAAAGCCCACCTACAGAGAATTGAGCGTCAGTGACCGAGGGATCGTTACCGACTACCTCTCGGTAATTTTTCCGTTGTATGTTTTTTAATTTTCTTACTAATTTTATTTTTGTTATGCTTTGTTACTAATGTGGGTCCATTGTGTCTATGTAGCCACACTACCTGCTCCCCCCAGATCATGATGGCCTGTGGGATTATGTTCAGAAAACGGCAGCCGATCGGTATAAGGATTGGAAATCCGATTGCCGCCAACATTGACTGGAGTGGGGGGATGACGTTCCTCTTGAGTTCCTGCATCGTCCGACGCAGTGGCAGTGGTTGGTGGTACACTTCAAGGACCCTACTCATGCCTTAATCAACTCTCTCTCTCGGCTCTACCAATATGTTAATACTTTATTGGTGCGTTGTTTAACCTCTACATGTAATGCTTGTAAATGATGTGGTGCAGGCCTTATGTGCGAGAATGAAGGACATCCGATCGCGTCCACAAAAGATGAACCACCACTCTGGGACAACTGCCTTCAGTTACCGGGCAAAGTTGCATCAGGATCGAGGACATCCAGCTCCGTTTGTCCGTGCATTCGAGGATGCATATGCAAAAGACCCTGTGGGCGGTCCACACGTGGTGAGACTTCCGTTGTTTTTGTTCCATTTCTTGTGTTACAATTGCGTAATTATGTATTTCTTATTAACATTGGTTATGTGTGTTATTGTAGGAGGCGATGAAGGAACATGTGGACAGACTAGTACAAGAAAGGACGACCCTACACCCGGATGTTGCCCCCCGAAGAACCTCTCCCCGTTGAGGAACAAATCAAAGTGATATCCACTCGACTTGGGGTCAAGAGAGGCACCAAGGTCCGAGGGGTGGGACGGTGCATGCAGCGGTCGCCGAAGAAGAGGGGAGGGGCCCGGCAAGTGGATGTTGATAGCATCGTGGAGGAACGAGTTCGTGTAGTTGAAGAAAAATTGTCGGCGCAAATGGAAGAGCGATTGGCGGGGCAAATGGAAGAGCGTGATGAGCGCCTGCGTCAAATGGAAGCCATGATTACGATGCTCGTAGCGCAACAAAAGCAAGGGAATGCGGGTGCAGGTAGTTCTTCTCAGAACCCGTGACTTCACGACTTGGAGGCTCTTGACCACTGCTACATATGTTTAGTATATATAGTTTGTGCTTAGAAAACAGTTTTATGTACTAGCACAGTTGAGTTTGGATTGAATGTGTTGGTTTCGGATATTTGAATGAATGTGTTGGTTTCGGATATGTGAATTGAATGTGTTGATTTGATATGTTTTGGATGTGCAGGTTTGATTTGTTTGGTTTTGTAAAAGGGCAACATACAGAAGCAAATTCTGGGCTAAATCAGACATCCCACTTAAGCGACGGATTTTGCTCTTTATCCGTCGCCTAAACATGGCGACGACATTCAAAGTCAGTCGCTTAAAACCCACTAAAGCGACTACAGTAGGCAAACTATGCAAGTCGCTACACCTAAAGCGACGGATAATCGACTACAAGGGTCGGTCGCTCCACCTTTACAGCGACGGATAATCGACTATTTAAGTCCGTCGGTTTAGGCCCAGTTTGGGATTGCTGTGCTGTGAGCAGAATTGCTTTTGAATTTGCTGTGAGCAGAATTGCTTTTGAATCTGCTGTGAGTAGAATCAGCTGAGGTGTTTGGTAAACTGTTTTTAAAAGTGCTATGAGAACTAAAAAACAATTTCGTGTTTGGTGAGTTATAAGTAAAAATTATTTTGGATGGGTATAATGACAAAAATAGGCATTCTTATAAATTGATTTTAAAATAAATAATTGTTTCTTTTGTATGTAATTATAAAGTTAATCCACAATATTACATAAGATTTCTTAACACCATAGTAAATGATTGATTATGATTTAATTAGATTAGTATATCACAATCTAAGAAAAAATAAATATTATGTAAAAGTAAATCGCAATGTGTCTACTCATTTCATTAGAGAATCCCTTTATATAGGGTGACGATTACAATGGTAATAACAATTACATTGATGATCATAATCACTGATTGAAACGTTACAACTAATTGATAACTAATTGCCTAATTTACTATCGTCATTACTTTGACGAAGGCACACAAAAGGTATTTTCCTTTAACACTCCCTCTTGTGCCGAGTCAAAGACGGAATGGTGCATAGATCGTTGCCTCATTAAAAACCTTGCCAAGTAACAAAACCCAGTGGGACAAAATAAAACTTGGACGAAGGGAAAAAGAGCACAACGCACCTTTAACCTTTGAGGATGACATGTGTATATTAGACTCCCCCTGAAGTCTACATCTCCCCCTGATCCTTACATTAATCAAGGAAGCTTTGAAAGCTTTCGCATTCCTATGTTTTTCACATGTTCCTCGAATATTGCTTTGGGTAATGATTTGGTAAACAAATCTGCTACATTCTCCTCAGACCTTACTTGATTCACTTGAATCTTGAGGAGAGCTTGTTGTTGCTGATTATAGAAAAACTTTGGCGATATGTGTTTTGTATTATCACCCTTGATATAACCTAGCTTCATCTGTTCGATGCAAGCTGCATTGTCTTCATAAATGCAGGTAGGCTCTTCAGTGGTAGTACTTAAACCACTAGTCCCTCGAATATGTGTAATGATGGATCTCAACCATATACACTCACGAACCGCCTCATGTAGAGCTATGATCTCTGAGTGGTTCGAGGAGGTAGCCACAAGGGTTTGCTTGGTTGATCTCCAAGATATCGCCGTATTCCCAATGGTGAATACATAACCAGTTTGAGAACGACCTTTATGTGGATCAGAGAGGTACCCAGCATCAGCAAACCCAATTAATACATTATTTGGGGTTTCAGTGTGGGGGGTGGTACCTTCTCTATCTACATTTCCTTTAGGGATTACATTTTCATTTGTGTTCCCTTTTGCCTTTGTGTAGGGATAGAATAGGCCCAAGTCAATGGTTCCTTTTAGGTATCGAAATATGTTCTTAATACCATTCCAATGACGCTGCGTTGGCGCTGAGCTAAATCTGGCTAACAAATTCACTGAGAATGCAATATCAGGTCGAGTACATTGAGCTAGGTACAATAATGCGCCTATTGCACTCAAGTAGGGAATTTCGGCTCCCAATAGCTCTTCGTCATCTTCCTTTGGACGAAATGGATCTTTCTTTACATCCAAACTCCGACCAATCATGGGAGTGCTAACAGGATGCGCTTTGTCCATGTTAAATTGCCTGAGTATCTTTTGGACATACGCAGACTGGTGGATAAGTATTCCACAAGCTCGGTGTTCTAGTTCAAGACCTAGACAAAACCGAGTTTTCCCAAGATCTTTCATCTCAAACTCGGATTTCAAATAGCTCGCGGTTTCTCTTATTTCATTAAGAGTACCTATTATGTTCATATCATCGACATACACAGCTACAATTGCAAATCCGGAACTTGTTTTCTTTATGAATACGCAGGGGCATAGTTCATCATTCTTATATCCCTTCCCAATCAAGTAGTCACTTAGACGGGTATACCACATCCGCCCGGATTGTTTTAATCCGTAAAGTGAGCGTTTCAATCTGATTGCAAACGCACTCCGTGGTTTAGAGTCACTTGATTTGGGCAATGGAAGGCCATCAGGCACTTTCATATATATCTCTGAATCAAGATCCCCATAGAGATATGCTGTAACCACATCCATGAGCTGCATTTCCAATCCTTCGGAAACTACCAAACTAACTAAGTAGCGGAACGTTATAACGTCCATTATGGGAGAGTACGTCTCCTCATAGTCAATTCCAGGGCGTTGTGAGAAACCTTGCGCCACAAGGCGAGCCTTGTACCTTAGGACTTCATTCTTCTCATTACGCTTTCTGACAAAGACCCATTTATGTCCTACAGGCTTTACACTTGGTGGGGTTAGCACTACCGGACCAAATACCTGTCTCTTTCTCAGAGAATCTAGTTCTGCCTGGATTGCTACTTTCCATTGAGGCCAATCTGCTCTTTGTTGACATTCTGCAACAGAGCGTGGTTCGATATCATCGTGCTCTATGATTCCTTGAGCAACAGTGTATGCAAATACATCATCAATGTACATGGAAGATCTTTCCATCAAGTATGCCTCCTCATAATCCATTGAGATTTCTTTGTTCTCTGGAATCATTTCAAACATCGGAGCGTCCTCCAGTATTGATTCATGGACATAACTATAGTCAGAGACAATCTCATGTGAGGGATTCTCTACATTGATGATTAATGGATCGGGTTGTGCCTTACTCGCCCTCTTTTTCCTTGGGTGAGTGTCAATCGAACCAAGTGGCCTTCCCCTCTTCCTTTGGGAAGCCACGGCCTCAACCACACCTCCACTAAGTGTGGTTCCAATGGCTCTATCTGCGGCATTGTGCCCCTGTTTGGGGACTTCTAACCTTGCAGGCACATTTGCAGCTGGTATATGTGATCTTGTCACTTTAGCAATCTCAGAAAACGCATCAGGCATCGAATCAGCTACGTTCTGAAGATTGATTATTCTTTTCACTTCACTTTCACATTGTGAAGTGCGGGGATCAAAATGAGACTGAGTGGGGACAGACCACGACAATTCCTGTCGTTCCCTTAGAAAATTCTTTTTCTTATCTCCCCCTAACGACGGGAAGACAGTCTCATCAAAGTGACAATCCGCAAATCTAGCGGTAAAGAGATCGCCTGTCAAAGGTTCCAAATAGCGGATAATAGTTGGGGATTCATATCCAACATAAATACCTAATCGTCTCTGAGGACCCATTTTAGTGCGCTGTGGGGGCGCAATAGACACATATACTGCGCAACCAAATATGCGTAAGTGTGAAATATCAGGCTCATATCCAGTGACCAACTAGTACGCAGAAAATGGTTGGCTAGCAGTGGGTCTGAAACGAATAAGTAAAGCTGCATGTAATATTGCATAACCCCAAGTAGATATAGGCATGTTGGTGCGCATAACCAGTGCCCTAGCCACCATCTGTAGCCTTTTGATGGTGGCCTCTGCGAGACCATTTTGTGTATGCACATGGGGTACAGGATGCTCTACATCGATCCCAATTGACATGCAATAATCATCAAATACTTTTGATGTGAACTCTCCAGCGTTATCAAGCCTTATAGACTTAATAGGGTGATCAGGGTGGTGAGCCCTTAAACGTATAATTTGTGCTAAGAGTTTTGCAAATGCAGCATTTCTTGTGGACAATAATGCGACATGTGACCAGCGTGTCGAAGCATCTACCAGAACCATAAAGTACTTGAATGGCCCGCATTCTGGATGGATAGGTCCACATATATCACATTGTATCCTTTGTAAGAATGGAATGTTTTGTTTCATGTCTTTAGCATAGGAAGGTCTCGATCCTGTTTTTGCTAAAGAGCAGGCTTTGCAAAATGAGTGATGTGCCTTTGAAATAGTCAATGAGGCAGAGGGACACAGCGCTTCTGGTGCTTCAGAAGATAATGGGTGTGTTGAAGTAGTACTACTACCGGCACTTTGCATTGTGTCGGATCTGTGTCCCATTTTATTTCTTCCTCGGAAGAATGGATGTCCGTGTGAGTTCTTTAAAACACGAACCATCATGTCCCGACCGGGGTGTCCTAGTCGGTCATGCCAAAGCCTGTATGCGTCAGTGTCCCAAATTTCTTTGTTGGTGACAGCATAAGATTCGATAATCCGGATGGTAGTTAAATATAATCCATTATCTTGACGCATTAGTTTCTCTAAAATGCGTTTTCTTCCGCATTCATAAGAAGTAATGTTCAAATATTCAATTCCATTCTCACAGTAAATTTGCAAATGATAATTGTTGGCACGAATATCTTTGAAACTTAATAAGGTTCGATTGCCTCTAGGTGCATATAGGGCGTTTGTGACTTTTATCATTGTGCCATTAGGCATAAAAAAGGAGGCCTTTCCTCGCCCCTGTATTACTTGGGATGATCCCTCTAACATAGTCACAGATGTGTTATAAGGAATTAATTCAACAAATAATTGTCGATTCCTTAAGATAGTGTGAGTAGTCCCACTATCAGCTAAGCACTCTATTTCTCCTCGATACATTCCTACAATTAAATGGGATGAGATTATTATATAAAGTCGAAAAATATATCTCATATTCTTTAGAGTATGATATTCTTTTCATTCTCATAATATTTTCTTTTATTTGCTAGATGTATTGCTTCACATCATAATAGTGCTATTTTCGAACCATGTATATATATAGGAAAAATCGAATAAAATTCAATACTTTAGAATAAAATCCGAAATTTATTAATAAGCCAACAATAATCAAATCAAAGTCTTGGACATCAAAAACCGATTCAACAGGCCATTATTCAAATAAACTTTAAGACCAAAAAACCATAGTCTAATTAAAATTAAGCAGATCAATCAAAGTCTGGAACATCCATAGACTGAGCAGGGTTCATGTTGCCATTGAAGTCTGCAATTGTGAGGTTGACATCAGCGTCATCGCCTCCATCTTCCATATAGTGAGCCTCTTGTTCTCTAGACTCCCTATACCTCTTGTAATTGGCTGCTACTTTGTTGCTTGCCTGGCAGTTCTTATACCAATGCTCAGTAGCTCCACACCTATAGCAAGGTTCATTTCCAACTCTATCCCTTCTGACTGCAGGGTTCTTGGGTGCTTTTTGCACCTTTGCCCTAGGACCACCATGGCCACTAGGACCAGCACCACCCTCTCTGCGCCATACGTTAGGAGGGCCTCCACGGCCCATCCTATGGCCCATACCACGGCCCATGGGTGCCTTGCCACGTGGTATATTGTGCCCACGTGGGTAGGGCTCAGCACGTCCAACCCCCCTTTCTCTGGGGTTCTTTCCACCTTTTATCTTGCCATAGTTGACCTCAGGAATTTTCTTTGTCCCAACAGGTCTGGCATTATTATTCAGAAGAACTTGATCATGTCGCTCTGCTACTTGCAACATATTGATCAGTTTGTTGAAAGTTGTGATATTTTTCTTGTCATACTCCAACCTATACTAGTTCGCTAGTATAAGAGCTGAAGTAGGAAAGGTGGAAAGAGTTTTCTGGATCATATCATCTTCTGTGAGTTCCTTGCCACAGAAATTAAGGCGTGCTTTAAGGCGCAACATTTCTTTGTTAAATTCATTAACCCTTTTGTAGTCAAGCAAACGGATTTCATTCCATTGAGCAGTCAGTTCTGGGAGTAAAGTGTCATGAATATTCCCAAAACGTCCCTTCAGGGCATCCCACAGTTCTTTGGGTGATTTTAACTGAAGGTACTCCCAGCGTAAGCTGGAGTCAATATGTCGCCTCAGAAACATTAAGGCATTTGCTTTGACTTTTGCAGACGGTTCTTCGTCTTTAGGGTCGGTGGAGGGGTGGATAGTGAAAGTATAGTCTTTTGCAATAAATGCAGTTTCCACATCCGAAACCCATCGGTGGTACTCAATTCCTTCTGAGTCCAGTATTTCAAATTCGGGTCGAGTTGGATCAGCCATCTACATAAACAAGAGTGAAGAATATATTAATTATGTAGTCGTAAGACATCCATAATAATTAATTGCCAATAATGTGAATTGGATTTTGAGACCAGAATTCATAGTGGTCACACATTTTCGACGCTTTGTGAAAGTACTTTATCACATGGTAAATTTGTGCTTATTTTGTAACGCACATGAAATTTCTTTATCATGGCATTATACTAAACATAATATATGCGGAATAATTCAACATTTAACAAAATACATATAGCATGCGTGATAATTAATTAACAAAAAATAGCATACAATATTCGCATATAAAAACGATGTCATATTAATTTCGAGATATATAAATGAAAAATATTGCATAAAATCTACCACTTATAAATTTTAATGCTTAATTTACCACACATATATATATAAACATTTATGTAGGCAGTAAAAAAATACCAAATATACAATCAAATTTCGCATTTACAATTAATTGCATTAAGCAGTAATAGTAAACAGTAATTATTTATTTTATACTTCAG
Organism: Potentilla sterilis; assembly: GCA_963682095.1. Classification (NCBI taxonomy): domain Eukaryota; kingdom Viridiplantae; phylum Streptophyta; class Magnoliopsida; order Rosales; family Rosaceae; genus Potentilla; species Potentilla sterilis. Next base: position 37,747,205 of record OY821764.1, read on the forward strand.
TAAGTTTTCAGAAAACTAACCTTAATTTACCAGAAATGGTAAATATTTGTTTTCTGTTCGCGGGTCGGGTTGGGTCGAGGGAAACAACCGGGTCGGGTCGCACAATCTCTGCCGACGAATTTGTTGTTGGCAGAATCTTCTGAGCAGCCTTTCCCGACGAGTTATCGTCGATAAAAACGGGATCGGCTGTGCTGCTGTTGCGGCGTGGCTCGGGTGGGGCTGCTGCTTGGACCGGCGTCGAGGGGACCGGATCGGCGACGGATCGGGGCTGGGCAGTCGTCGAGGGGACCGGATCGGGGCGCTGATCGAGGGTAGAGCCGGATCGGGGCGGATCGAGGGGGGGGACCGGATCGTGAGGTGGTGGCGATCGAAGGGGAGGGACCGAAACGGGGCTGCCGATCGAAGGGGAGGGACCGGAACGGGAGGTGGTGGCGAGGCCAAGATCGGAGAGGGATCGGATCGAAGGGCAGCGGCGGCGATCGAAGGGGATCGGATCGGGGGGGGGGGGGGGGGGGGGCGATCGGAGGGGATCAGATTGGAGTGGGAGACGCCGATCGAGGCAGTGGATCGGGATCGGAGCAGTGGAAGGCCGGTGGATCCGGTTGACTTCGGGCGGGGCTGCGGCTAGGGACAAGAGGGGCAGCGGCGGCGACGGCCTGGTGGAGGGCTAGGCGGTGGAGGCAGAAAAAACAGAAAAATTAGGGTTTTTTTTCTCTGTGTTGTTTTTTTTTTTTCTCTCTCTTTTTTTTTCTCTAAAAACTCATGGTTAGGCAAAGTGCTGATAACGTGTAAAAGTAAATCGCAATGTGTCTACTCATTTCATTAGAGAATCCCTTTATATAGGGTGACGATTACAATGGTAATAACAATTACATTGATGATCATAATCACTGATTGAAACGTTACAACTTATTGATAACTAATTGCCTAATTTACTATCGTCATTACTTTGACGAAGGCACACAAAAGGTATTTTCCTTTAACATATTACAATTTGTTATAAATATAACTGATTCCTGCAAAAGCATCTCTTACCCTGCTTCTCCAAAATCCACTTTTAAGAGAATCAATTCTTCTAAAATCAGTTTTATGTGATGTTACCAAACACTTAAGATTAGGCCCAGAATCACTTTTGACCCCAAAAGCAGCTTGGGAAGCAATCCCAAACTGGGCCTTAGTGTACACTTATAGCGACGGATAATTGACTACAAGGGTCAGTCGCTTAAGATCACATTTACGCGACTAACCAAAACGAATTCAGTCGCTCAACCTTTACAGCGACTAAGAAACATCCGAATCTAGGTCAGTCGCTTAAAGTCACTTAAGAGACGGATTTTGGTATGTTAGTCGCGCAAAGTGTAAAGCGACTAAACTTAAACGACGTCGGAGAGGCGACGGCGTGTCTGTCTCTTTAAGATGATGGCGACGGACTTGACCACTTAAGCGACTGATCAAGTCCGTCGCTTTAAGTGGTAAATGGCATAGTGATCCCAACCTTTTCGAATGACATATCAAGCTCATCGTCGACCTTCGACGTCGGAATGGGACCTCGTGGTACTTTCCAAGTCTGCGCCACATACTCTTGGATTCCCATGTGGTTGGGTGGATGGCAAGGTCATAGTGGGATACGATGAGATTCTTCTGGTTCTGGCTGCTATCTGAAACGCCGATCAGCTGTGCTTGTATGGCTTGAAAGTGTTAAGCCTGTTCAAGGAAGGTTACTTCCGTAACTTCCGTGGTGTGTCTTGTCCTAATAAGGCTAGTAGTCTAGATTCTGTATCAGATAGGGAATCCCTGATTCACAGGGATACTTGATGTAATGCCTATATAAAAGCCTCCTTATCAATCAATAAAGAGACAGTTTACTATCAATCTATTTCTCCTACAACACGTTATCAGCACGTTGCTCTAGCCTCCCGTCTAATAACCCTAAAACCCTAGAAACCCTGATTCCGAAATTTTTTTTTGAAACCCTAACCTACCGTCGGCCGCCGATTCTTCCCTTCGGCACCGTCGGTCTCTTCTCAGCAGCACCTGCGCTGCCCGCCTGCCCCCCCTCCCTTGCGTGCCATAACTTGCACGCATACCCGAAGATTCAAGATTGCTCGCAAGCCAAGCAAGCGGCTTTTAAAGCCTAGCTAGTTCGTTGTTGAGAAGAAATCAAGAAGAATCGAAGAAAACAAGCTTCCCCAAGAGTCAAGTTTCATTTGATCAAGCTTCTCTTGAAGAGGTAAATATTTTATAAACGTTCCCGCTTCTGAACTTTCAATAATTGAGTTTTGTTTTTTCTTCCGGGACCTTTTCGTGTCCCTGCTACCTCATCCCGATTCTATCACTTCTCGGGACGGCATACGGGGATTTAGTCACCCCGGTGCCAACTTTTTTTGGGGTAACTGTGATGTTACCGGCCACCGTTATGCTTGTGACTGTGATGTCACTGTGAACCATAACGTATTCTTTTTTTTGAAAAGAAAACAAAGGGAAGATATCGATTGTGACTTGAAGTCACGTTAAATATCGATTTATGTGACCATGATATATCTTGGCACTGTTCTAAAAGAACAATCAAACTTGATTAGTATTCAAATATACTAACGTCTCCCTGTTTGTGTTATGTAGATGGTTGACACTCAGCGTCCAAAATTTGACATCTTGGATGTCCAAGGCAAGGAATACAAGAGGTGGATCTCAGATGTAGAGAACACCTTCATTGGTAAAAGATTTACTGCCACCATCAACCCTCCTGAGGATGAAAGCTTACAAGCTTCTCCTGAACAGAAAGCACAAGCCCTGATGTTTCTCAGGCGCCATATCCATCCAACGCTCAAGAAGCAATACCTGAGGAAAACTGATCCCAAAGAGCTATGGGATATCCTCAAGGACCGCTTCGACAATGTGCATGACGCACAACTCCCAGACCTCATGTCCGATTGGGAGCAAATCCGCTTATTGAATTTTGATTCCGTCCAGGAATATCATCAGACTATGCTAAACTTGCAATCTGATTTGAGCTTTTGTGGGGTCGAAAAGACCAATGACGATATGATGGAGAAGACTTTCACGACGTTCCCAGAATCCGCGTCCATGTTGTCGCATCAGTACCGCGATCTCCGTGAGAAAGGCACTATCAAAACCTTCAGTGATTTGATGAATGTACTTCAAAGAAAGGAGAGGTACCATGAGTTGATTCTTACCACCAATAAGAGGCCTCGAGGACCGAAATTCATTGCGGAATCTCATCAAGCCCGTGGTAAAACTTCTAAGCAACAGCATCAACCTCATGAACGTCAAGCACCACCACCACGTACGCCAAGAGCAACACGTGGCGGACGAGGAGGGAGAACAGGCGCCGGCCGTGGCCGACAGCTTTCTTGGACAAGGGATGGTGGCGGCGCCGCCGCTCCCAGAGGGAGGAACAGTTTTGGTTCCGGTCCCAGGCTTGGTGGCCATACGCCGAACAATGCTTCGACTCCTTGCTTCAAATGTGGCTCTAAGAATCATCTTCAACGCGATTGCACAGCAAGTAGAGAGATTCAAGCCGCTTACAAGAAACACAAACAATACATAGAACAAGAAACGAACTATGTAGGAGATTTTGAGGAAGAAGAATACGATGAGGAAGATACCAACTTCACCATCGATGACTTCCAACCTACCAAGAAACGTAAGACTCAGGAGTATGATACTCCGGATTATGAATAAGTATTTGACTTAGGTCATGAGATACATGTTCAGGTTTGATTTTGCTTGTTATTTTGACATAATATAGTCAATAAATCACGACTTTGTTCGATAAGTCGCTCTATTTAGAACAACCTTGATGTACTTTTGAGTTGTCATCAATAATATCTCTCTTATTCTACGAATGATTTGAGATTTTTACATCCCTATGAAAGCATAAATGGTTCAATGCGTCCAATTCTCAATGACATAATTATTTTGAGTTCACCACAATTCTGGTGATGTTAACTCATATCTGAAATAAGATCACAAAGACAAAACGAGAGACTCGCGATCCGCCAACTTAGCCGGGATCCGCCAACTTGGCCGCGATCTGCCAACTTGGCCGCGATCCGCCAGGCCTCGCTCGCCATGGCCACTCACCAAGCTTGGCTCAACACCGAATCTGGTTTTTGAAACCAACAATCGATAGCCTATCGAACAAATGCAACTTTTGCATCAATGGCTCGGCAACGACGTGTCTTCGGACTCGCCATGCTTCGGATTTAGCTCAACCGTCGCATCGCATTGCCTCAATGCCTGACCGACCCTCACCACTCGCCTTGCTTCGGCTCGGCCTCAGGGTAGCTTCGGCCTTACCACAGCTTCAGCTTTGGCTTGGCCCCGGCCTTTGCCTCAGCCTCGGCCTTGGCTCGGCCACGCCACCTACGACGGTGTCCGGTCTCAATCTCTGACCTAGGCTATGTTAACTCTCAATGTTGGTATTCGGTGATTAAAATAAGGCTTTTCTCTTTCTCTCAAGTTATGTCGTTGCCATGACTATGTTATTGGCCTTATTGCACTTCATTTTGTGATGATATATTGCTTCAGTACACTTACTTTCAAGTGTTCGCCAAAGTCTAAAGTAGACTATTGATTCAATTTACATTGTTTTTTGTAGATGTATCAAGGCAAGATTGAGTGTTTGTTGGACTGCGCAACAACTCACACGATTCTGAGGAATCGGCAATTGTTTTCGGATTTTTCGCCAAGAGAATCGTCATTATCTACGATGACAGGAACTGGACCCGTAATTAAGGGTCGTGGCACTGCTCAATTCTTATTGCCAAATGACACTGAAATTCAAGTAGAGGACGCCCTATATGCGCCTAAGGCGAACCTTGCTAGCTTTCAAGGATGTGCGTGACAACGACTATCACCTCAGCACTTACGTTGAAAATGGAACTGAATATCTGTTGATCACCTCCACTGAGAATTTGCGTACTCGCATTGTAGAGAAGTGTAAGCGTGTTCGAAATGGCATGTATTTCACAACCATTAGAGCCAATGAATCTCATGTTGTTGTCTTATGCAATTCAGATGCTTACAAGCTTTGGCATGAGAGACTCGGTCATCCGGGTCGTGATCTGATGATTCGTATTTTGAAATGCTCCCACGGTCATCCATTTTTCAGATCACAAAAGCACAGAGGGCGCATCGGCCTCGGTTCGGCCGCCATGCCGTCGATAGCCGCCTCTCGGCTCCAAGGAGAGGTTCGGCCTCCTCCTGCTTCTCATGCTTCTGTAGCGATGTCTAATGCTCATCGTTCATTTTGCAAAGCTTGTTCACTAGCAAAACTTCAAGCAAGACCATCTTTTGCTATTGATAATAAACAGAATATTTCGTTCCTACAACGAATACAAGGTGATATTTGTGGACCTATAACACCAGAATGCGGACCATTTAGATATTTCATGGTTTTGGTTGATGCGTCAACACGTTGGTCACACGTAGCGTTGTTGTCCACGAGGAATGCTGCATTTGCTAAACTCCTAGCTCAGATCATTAAGCTTCGGGCTCACCACCTGGACAATCCGATTAAGTCAATCAGACTAGATAATGCTGGAGAGTTTACGTCAAAGTGTTTTGATGACTATTGCATGTCAGTTGGGATTGAAGTTGAACATCCCATGCCCCAACTTCATTCTCAGAACGGTCTTGCAGAAGCAGCCATTAAGAGACTACAGCTTATAGCTAGGTCTCTTGTCATGGCCACAAACCTGCCAGTTTCGGCATGGGGATATGCAATATTACATGCAGCTTTGCTTATTCGTCTACGACCCACAAATAGCCAACCATTTAGTGCGTACCAGTTGGTAACTGGTTACGAGCTTGATATTTCGCATCTGTGTACTTTCGGTTGTGCCGTATATGTGCCTATCACGCCTCCATTGCGTACCAAGATGGGTCCACAACGACGATTAGCTATTTATGTTGGATATGAAGCACCAACAATTGTCCGCTACATAGAGCCTATGACAGGTGATCTGTTTACTGCAAGATTTACAGATTGTCACTTTAATGAGACATCCTTCCCGCCGTTAGGGGGAGATGGGGCCGCATCCGTCCCTAATGAACGTCAGGAATTGACGTGGTTCTCTCCCACTATGTCTCATTATGATCCCCGTATGTCTCAGTGTGAGACCGAAATACAACGCATATTGGAACTACAAAAGGTGGCGGATTCGATGCCCGACTCCTTTACTGATATTGCGAAAGTGACAAGATCAACCATACCCTCGCCATGCGCGAGCACGCGCCGCCGGTCTCTGAGCCGCAGCCCTAGGTGCCATCGGCAGCCTAGGCTCAGCACCTCCAAGTGGAGGGCCGGCGTCGACTTCGGATTGACAATGTACCTAGAAAGAAGGCATGTGTCCAGGCACAAAGCGATCCGTTCATCATCGATACTGTGACGCCGTCACACGAGATTGTCTCCGACTATACCTATGTCCAAGAATCAACTCTGAATCATCTGGGGGACGCCTCAGACTCACCGTTGATGTTGGAGAACAAGGAAATCTCACTAAACTACTTATGCATGCACAATCATATGGAAATGAATTCCATGTATATCGATGATGCATTCGCCTACGCCGTTGCTCAAGAAGTCATTGACGACGACGATATGGAACCCCGCACTGTTGATGAGTGTCAACGTAGGGCGGATTGGCCGAAGTGGGAAGAAGCAATCCAGACTGAACTAGACTCTCTAAAGAAAAGGCAAGTATTCGGATCGGTTGTGCCTACACCGCCGAATGTGAAGCCTGTTGGACATAAATGGGTCTTTGTCAGAAAGAGAAATGAGAATGGTGAAGTCCAGCGATATAAAGCTCGACTCGTGGCACAAGGTTTTTCTCAATGCCCTGGAATTGATTATGAGGAGACGTATTCTCCTGTCATGGATACTATTACCTTCCGATACTTAATCAGTTTGGTAGTCTCAGAGAGACTCAATATGCAGCTTATGGATGTTGTAACAGCGTATCTTTATGGGGATCTAGATATGGAGATGTACATGAAAGTGCCAGAAGGACTTTCGTTACCCAAGTCAAGTGAGAAAAAACCACGAAGTTCATTTGCTATCAGGTTGAGACGATCTCTATATGGACTCCGACAATCTGGTAGGATGTGGTACACACGGTTAAGTGATTACTTGATTGGGAAAGGATACAAGAATGATGAGTTGTGCCCTTGTGTGTTCATAAAGAGAACAAGTTCAGGATTTGCCATTATAGCCGTCTATGTTGACGATATGAACATCATTGGAACTCTAAATGAGATCAATGAGACCGCAAGCTACTTGAAATCCAAATTCGAGATGAAAGATCTGGGAAGGACTCGGTTTTGCCTAGGCTTAGAACTAGAGCACCGAAGTGGTGGAATATTTATACACCAATCTGCATACATCCGAAAGATGCTCATGCGATTTAACATGGACAAAGTTATGCATCCTACAGGCACTCCCATGGTCGTTAGAAGTCTGGATATCAACAAAGATCCCTTTCGTCCGAAAGAAGATGACGAAGAGGTCTTGGGAGCTGAATATCCATATCTTAGTGCAATTGGAGCCTTGTTATACTAGCTCAGTGTACTAGACCAGACATTGCTTTCTCAGTGAACTTGTTAGCTAGATTTAGCTCTGCGCCAACACAACGTCATTGGGTTGGAATCAAGAACATTTTTCGATACCTTAAAGGAACCCTTGACATGGGCTTGTACTATCGATACACTCATCAGGATTCGACACCTAGTCGATCTCTTGCGTCCAACAGCACAAACCGTGGCTCGGATCAGCCGCCAAGACTGGCTTTGGCTCAGCAGCACCCTGCCTCGCCACAACAAGCCGCGGCTCAGCCATCCGCCATCCTGCAACCATATCCGCCAACATATCCGGACCCGAGGATGCTAAGTCGTGGTCCCGATACGGCTTTGGCGATACCCCCTCCTACTCAGATACACCAAATGATGTGATGGTAGGATTTGCTGATGCTGGATATTTGTCAGATCTACACAAAGGACGTTCCCAAACCGGTTATGTTTTTACCATTGGGAATACAGGGATATCTTGGAGATCAACAAAACAAACCCTTGTTGCTACCTCCTCGAACCATGCTGAGATTATTGCACTACATAAAGCAGTCAAAGAATGTGTTTGGCTTCGCTCAGTTATATCTCACATTCGAGAGTCTAGTGGACTTGAGTCTACTACGATGGGACCAACTTGCATATTTGAAGATAATGCAGCATGCATTGAGCAGATGAAGTTGGGATACATCAAGGGTGACAATACTAAACACATTTCGCCTAAGTTCTTCTACAATCAGCAGCAGCAAGAGACTTTGAACATCCAAGTGAAGCAAGTTAGCTCAGAAGATAATGTAGCTGATCTGTTCACCAAGTCTCTACCCAAATCTACATTTATGAAGCATGTAAAGCCATTGGTATGTGTCGCTTATCCGAACTCAAAGACTGATTGACTATCAGGGGGAGTTCTCGTCTAGACTTCAGGGGGAGTCTAGTTATGCATGTCTCACATACTTGTAGTTGGTGCGTTGTACTCTTTTCCCTTAGACCATGCTTTTATTTTTGCCCAAGAGGTTTTTGTTTGCTGGCAAAGGTTTTAACGAGGCAACAGTTCATGCACCATTGAGGACGCGACACAAGGGGGAGTGTTCAAGGAAGGTTACTTCCGTAACTTCCGTGGTGTGTCTTGTCCTAATAAGGCTAGTAGTCTAGATTCTGTATCAGATATGGAATCCCTGATTCACAAGGATACTTGATGTAATGCCTATATAAAGGCCTCCTTATCAATCAATAAAGATACAGTTTACTATCAATCTATTTCTCCTACAACAAAGCCCTATTTTTTTTGGCTCCTGTCAACTAATTATGTCTTCGTGTATTTAATTTAGTCGTCTTTATAGTGCATCTGATTTTCCTTTTTCAACCATCTTCTCCTACGCTGTGATGAAAATTTAACTATACAATGAAACTGACTATGAAGTGACTATTAAGACTATGATTTAACCGAATCGATAAAACATATTGCTTGCATTGAGAAAAACACACGCACATCATCATGCTTCAAGTGGTTGACAAATCATTCTTAAGCAATTAGAATGAGGAAAGACACTCTTTATCTCATGATAAACTGCTGAAAAAAAAAAAAACTAACTACGAGGATGAAATTACTTGCTCATTTATCATTATAATTCCAAAGTTAGGGAGGCACAAACATTTTGATTATACCAACAAGAACTCATTAAATCTAAATCAGAGTATATGTTTTCCCTTATTTTCATACAGTTAGGTTCCATATAAGCATATCACTGACCCATACAATGTGATTCACAGTACATGCCTAACTGATCTATAGGGGACAAAACTTCAGATATTTTCTCACACTGTCCACTTTGAACAGACGAACAGATTTGGCTTTTGCTTATACAAAAGAGAAGAATTGGATGGACGAGAATAACCCATATAGGTGAACTCACTTGTCATTACCGGCCGGACGGCTAATCAGCTCTGCTTAATATGTGCTCGAATAAGCTCGCTCCTTCCTATATATAAGCACAGCCCATCTTCCTTTTCCTGCAACTAGCTAGTTTGGAGAGAAGACAACAGCTCATTAGTTAGAGAAACTCAGAAAGGGAGCAATGAATAATTTTCCTTTATACTGTATTGTATTTGCTCTACTCTCTCTCATATTAATTGGAAAACAAAGGATAAACAAACGCAGAACAAAGCTTCCTCCAGGTTCAATGGGATGGCCATATCTTGGAGAAACCCTGCAACTCTACTCTCAAAATCCAAATGTCTACTTTGGCACCAGGCAGCGAAGGTATATATCTATATATTTATCAAATCTGAAGCTGTGCGTGTCATCAGTTAATCTTGGGTGCATGTTCTTGACATTCCACAGTACTGTCATACAAGTTTGTCGTCCTTATTAATCTTGGGGTGGTGATTATATGTAGGTATGGGGAGATCTTCAAGACCCATATTCTTGGGAGCCCTGGTGTGATGCTGTGTAGCCCAGAGGATATTCGGTTTGTGTTGGTGTCTCAGTTACATTTGTTTAAGCCAACATACCCTAAAAGTAAGGAAAGATTGATCGGCCCCTCGGCACTTTTCTTCCACCAAGATGGCTACCATACTCAAATGAGAAGATTAGTCCAAGGATCACTGGCCTTGGATGCTATCAAGAACTTGATCCCGAATATTGAAGCGGCAGGGACGGAGCTAGGATTAGATTTTAATCTGGGCTAATCATTTCAATCTGATGTACACTGGACTAACAATACAACAAAGTGAAGTTCAGGCTATTATGCTTATAAAATTAGACAAAATGGAGGAAATCCCTTAGCTACAGCCCTCTTAGCCCTCTTCTATCCTCCGTCTCTATTGAAGCCGTTGCTGTATCTACCTTGGACTCATGGTCCGGTGGGCAAATTATCAACACTTTTTATGAATTGAAGAAGGTTGGCTAAAGTTTCTGTCTTTCCTTTTTGGCTACTTATATTAGCTAAAGTTTCCATAATGACGTCGTTCACGTAATTGATGTAAATATATAAGGACATGCAGTACATACTATCACATTTTGCCTAATTATCTTAGAAAACTTTCAAGTTTTAATCCTTAGACTTATCTGCTGACTAGCATGATGTTAAGATTCTGACTTCATCATACAACTTATGAATATGATGTGTATTGGCAGTTCACTTTTGATGTTGCTGGCTTCTTTATTTTCGGTCACTTGAACACTCACCACAAAGAGTTGCTGAAGAAAGACTACTTCACTCTAGACAAAGGTTACAATAGCTTCCTTATAAAGCTACCAGGCTCCTCATACAATAACTCGGTCTTGGTAAGGCTAATAATCCCATTCACGATTATATATAACGTGACTATTCTTAATAATACTTCTACTGTATTAATGTAAATTCATCTTTGAAGGCCAGGGGAAGGCTAAGCTTAATTAATTCTCAGTGAGATAATAAAGGACAGAAGGGAAAGTAAATTGGTAAACAAAGATCTATTGGAAAGCTTACTGAACTTTATGGATGAAGAGGGTCAAACCGGCCTTAACACACAACCAGATCCTTGACAACATCATTGAAGTATTCTCAAATACATGCACGACAACTCTGACCTTCTGGCATGGACGACGCTATTCAGGTCAGAGTTAAATCAAAATTTTGAGTATCAATAGTCACTTATGATACGAGAAGTTATCAAAAATATATACATGCAGGTAGAACAAAAGGCAATATTTGAAGCAAATAAGGGAGGAAACCAGTCACGGAGTTGGGCTCAAACTAGAAGTATGCCCCTTACCAGTACGGTACGTATGTATACGACTAAATATATATACCTAAGCTCCTGTTACTTTGAACAAATTAAACCTGGAGTTTTATCAATTTCAGGCTATAAAGGAGAGCTTGAGGATTGCGAGCATAATTTCGTTTACCTTCAGAGAAGCTGTTGAAGACGTTGAGTATAAAGGTATACTGTATATTGCATATACCAAAGAAAAGATATAACATGATGATAGTACAAATATACCAGACATTCTCTACGAGTTGGGGACGATCCAACTCAAATATGATTGAAGAAAGGACATTAACTAATAGATAACTTGTGACTGATGAACAATATATAACTCTAAATATATACCGGAACCCACTCTTTTTAAACCCACACTAATTAAGTCTTTTCTCGTTATATATTGATGTGAATGTGTTGGAAATTTGAGCAAAGAATTTTAACACAAGACATTAAGAAAGTTGATCGATTACATATCATATGTCAAAGAAAGTCTCGTTATATGTTGCAGTTGTTAAACAGGATACTTGATCCCAAAGGGATGGAAGGTACTGCCTTTGTTCCGGAACATTCATCACAATCCTGAGTTTTACAATGAACCCCATAAATTCAAGGATTCGGATCCTCTCCTATCTTTTTTTTTTTTACCTTATCTTCTTTACCTTTCATCTAATGACTCACAATCTCTTGTTCTTTTTTTTCTACACTTGTGAGCCATTAGATAGAATGTAAGGAATGTAAGGTGAAAGAAAAGGTTAGGAGAAGATCTTTATCCTAAATTCAATCCATTAAGATTTGAGATATATATACAGACCCATGTTATATTATGTGCGCCAGCTTTGAATTACATAGAAGAAAAATTTCTTCTAACTCTATCTTACCTTAATTTGATACTGCATCAAGCTTGGAATAAGACCCAAAACATTCATGCCTTTTGGCAATGGACTTCATACTTGTCCTGGAAATGAAGTTGCCACTACTCTAGATACTTATTTTCATCTACCACCTCGTTAACAAGTTCAGGTATTTATGCAGGGTTTATATATATATGGTGGAATTCTTATCCATTAGATTATGTGTGTATAACAAAAGGAATGATATGATATGTATGGTTACCAAACAATTAGGTACCTATGTAACATCAAAAGAAAAGAGATAGGATCACATCCCTGCAATTTAACTTGTTCACTTCTTTTTTTGTATGTGTACGTTGAAGGTGGGAAGTAGCGGCATGCGATGATGGGATTCATTACGACCCATTTCCAGTACCTCAGCAAGGACTTCCGGCCAAATTTTGGAAAGAGTATTCAGGCAGCCAATGAGAGCTGTATGCATAATAAACGTACAAACTGTAAAAATTGACGAGATGATCGATCTGGGTTAATGCATGTTTATGGTCTATATTTACTTTTTTGAACAATTATGGTCCTATGGTCTATATTTACGTACAACATATAATTAGTGTTAAGGGGTTTGATTAATTTAATTTGTATCTTCCTACACCAAATTCATTAGCCCAGATACGGAGATATATATATGATAATTCGTAATTTACCTTCTAGATCTGAACTATTGGAATTTACTTATTAAGATTTGATCGAGGAAGATAAATTACTTAATTGGTTGTTTGTTTGTCATTTGCTGCAAATATCAAAAAGTCATTTGAAAATTTTATCTCTCTTATAAAATGTGAAGAATAGGGGTCGTAAACAATAGGGGAAGGAAGTAAACAACTGTTATCTTCAAATTCAATTATTTTCCTTTTTGGTCATAAACCACGGTAGGAGGAGAGCTCGTTGTCGACCCTATTCACCTATGGGGATTCGTCTTTTTGATCTGGGTAATACTGGACAAGTTTCAGATTTATGGGTTTGCTTAATTTGTTCAAATGCGACCAGGAACAATTATATCTTTCTTGTATTTTGTTTTCTGTTAACTGAGTTGCTACCCAATACCATTCCATGTCCTATAATTGATTCAATTTTTTTTTTCTATTTCTATCTTTCTCAATGTTGGATTCTTTATCGTCTTCTCCTTTTAAATTTTAGGACTAAATCCATTATCTAATTGTTGTTTTTGTATTGTGTTAATCGATTTCAGGATTGCTTAATTAAGCTACTAGTCTGCCATGGACTATTCAATATTGTTTGTTAGAGCAAGTCCGTTAGTACTCTGTTTCCTAGTAAAAGTCCTAGAGAAGTTCTATTCGCACAAAGATGATCGAATAGGACTTCTAGTACAAGATTAGAAGTCCTGTTCCCAGTAGGAGATGGACCTTTATATAAAGGCACTACTCTCAAACCCCTAGAACCCCTCTTTCGACGTTCTTCGTTCCTGAGACAGTACTTGAAATGTCTACCACTCGTTTAATGAAAAGGAGAGTTGTAATGTTTGAAGATCTACCCCAAGAAATTAAGTCCGACATCTTTGTAAGACTACCTGCTGTGAAATATGTACTGCGGTCAAGATGCGTTTGCAGTACTTTGATTAGCAGCCCTAGTTTTATAGACGCCCATTATAAAAGAAACGTATTTACTTATCGGCAGTTCCGGCGCTGCCCAGAAGAAGTGCTTCTCGCTCTTTTCAACTGAGACATATGACAAGTGTGTTCGTGGCGGATTTAGCACCCGGCGAACAGTCAGCACTTGGGGGTGGCGGATATATGTTCCTTTGTGTGTTTTCTGTGTGTTTAGGCGTGCCAGCACCTTTGGAGTGGTGCAACTCGACTGCGGATGACCCCTGGCGAGTCCTCTCGTCTGCTCCCAATAGACTCTGACTTCTCGACCAAGCAACTGTTACGCGGGCGCTGACTAAGCCGGCATACATGGCTCGAACAAGACCTGAATAGAACTGGCTAACATGATTTTCTTCTCAACCCCCGACGGATTGATGATCTTACTTTGATCCGGAGAAGCAAAGCAGAGTTAAACCAAGATCACGGGTGTTTGTTACCGGGGTAACGACTCGATTGCTACCGGAGTAGCGGACTTACTCGATAGGCTCAGCAACCGCTCGACACGAGTGCGAGATGTGATCGATCGCAGGTGGAGGCAAATTGCATGAGTTGCTCCGGAGAGGCTTTGCAAGTTAGCGTTGCGCTAGAACTTGTGTTTGTTTATGGATGGTTGAGAACCCTTTCCTAGTTACAAAATAGTTATATTTATATGATTCACGAAACCCTAATGCTTGAAGATCCAGCCTGGCGGATTCCGAGATTGACTAGGACTGTCCTTCCTTAAACGACCTTTAATCAGATCGGTTAAGAATAAATTGAGAGAAGAATTTCCCTTAACTTAGAGAACTCACTCAACCCCGTAAATGGTCCAGATTAACATTCAATTAACCCCAAGATAAGCCAACCCGGCTCCAAAGAAGATCCCTTCCTGATTTAGCTAAGATATCTTTACAAATGGATTGCTATACGTAACAACCCCTAATTACCTCAATCAGCATTTGTGCATCATTATCCCTCAAGGTAATTCATATATTGTGTAATTGGATTACCACAAACTAACCCCCATCGGATCAGCTAACAAATTAATACTTTCTCTCCAAGTATTCTTTCCAAAGGAAGAGCCAGGATGTAGTAAATCAGATTTGGTTTAACCTAAACCCCTCTGGGCCTCGGAGTAAAGCCCAATTGAAGGAAACTCCAATTGTGGCCCAAACATTGCCCCCCAGTCTCCGAGATTGAGAGCCCCACGAAATTGAAGAGAGACTGAGCCCAAAAAGTCGGCCCATCCGCAACATTTAAATATGTGGACTGTTGCATCGTTCCCTCACCAATCATAATTCTCCCAAATCGAAACGGTATCACTGTTCACATAAACCCTTGATTGCCGCAAAACCCACCGTTTCAAAATCTCCAGTACCCCTTTCGGATCCCTTATAAATCTAGTTGAGACCCTTCGGTTTCTCATTCAGACCATTCGCTTTCCTTTCTCAAATCAATCCAGAAAAACCCAAGCCCTAACCCAATGGCCTCAACCATGAACTTCGCCGTCCGCTGCTCTACAGCGAATGATGCCAAGAATCAACTCCTCCCTCTCATCACCTGCTCCGGAGCTGATGACCGGACTTACCTTGGGCTTCCCCAGGAGCAACAGGCCTCTTTGGGTCCCTATGTTGCGGGCTATAACGCTGATGACGACGGCGGAGCACACCAAATTCTCGACAGCCCGGCTCGCCCGCTGCCGGTAATTTTCCGCTCTGAAGACCCAGTAGAATGCCCCAACTTTCAATCCAATCATCACCAAGCCGCCGTTAATCACACTGCCTGGCCTCTGGTTAAGCCTTGGATGAAGGAATGGTACACGGCAAGGCTCCCTCTTGACAAGGACATCTGGAGAAAGGCTGGAGTTGCTGATGTAATTAAGCTCTGCTTCAGTCTCAGCCCAAAAGGGGAAAACCGATGTGCCCTCGTCCCGCTTATTAGCCTCTGGAACCCCTCAGTCAATGCCTTCGAGTTTAGGTTTGGCCACGCCACCGTCACGTTGCTAGACATCTATGCCGGAATCGGGTTCCCTCTCGGCACCAAACCCTATGATGAGAGCGATTATTCTGAGAAGGCGTTCCCCCGATACCCTATTGGTAGTGCTGAAGTTTCCGGGTTCGAGAGCTGGGTGAGAGCCTTCTCCAAGGCAGACAGTGCAATTGGTGGAGTAGCCTTTTTGGCCTTCTAGCTCAACAAGTTCGTGTTTTGCTCCACCACTAACAAGATGACCAAGATCTACCATCGCATGGCGGAGGTGATCTATGCTGGTCAGGAGATTGGCCTTGGCCAAATTGTTCTAGCACACCTCTACCGCTGCCTCCACCAGATATCCGCCCAACCCATGCACTGCTCCCTGTCGGGCCCACTTTGGATATTGGATATCTGGTGCCAAATGCACTTCCCCCAGCTCATCCCATCTATGAAGGGGCAACCCAAGCCTGATCAGGTGGTAGGGCAGGAATACGTTGGATGCGCCCCCAATCCTGACCTCAGCTATGCCATCTGCCTTGACATCTTTTTTAACACAACCGCCAGTGAGTTCTTTGTAGAGGCACATCGGCTGATCCACCTCAGGTACCCAAAAGGGCTATCTCGGGGCTTCCTTCCATCCAGGGAGCTAGGAGGAAGAGGTCGAAGGATATTCGTTCATTGTACTTCCATGGCAGACCTGCCCCTCTTCTCTAGTGATAAAAGGCATCGAAGCTATGAGGTCTATGCGCCTCACTTCTTTGCCAGGCAGTTCGGGCTTATTCAACTTCTGCCATATCCGCCGTTGAAGAGTGTGAACCTCTTTTCAGCGTGGCGGAACAGCAGAGAATTTCCTCCCATATCCGCCGTCAGCCAAACATCACGCTTGGAACCCCTTGACATTCCAGGTTGGGAGCAGTACCCGAACCTGCAGGCCTTCATGGATGTCACTGGCCCCCACCAGTGCTGGTGGGCGCATCTAAGAGGCTCGCTCTTTGATCAGCCATCTGTCTACTACTTCCGGAGGCTTTTCAGAAACCAAGGCAAGCACCTTCCCCAACCTGAGCAAAAGGTGCTGAGGGGCGATCCGCTGTATCTCAGCCTGCCCCCAGGAAAGGTAACAACTTCTGCTTTTAATCTGCTGTTTTGGTTTGCCAGGATTCTCCGTATAACCCCTAATTGTTTGATGGAAACAGGCATCTGGCCAAACCTCAACGGATAGAGGAAAACGGAAGGCTGATTGTGAGCTTCATCCGCGCCCAAAGAGGGGCAAGACCGTCATCGAGGCGGATGAAGAGCCTGATGAAATGGAGGATGACACACCCGTAAGTGATTTCAACCCTCCCTCGTCTCTTTGTGGTTTTTAATTACCAGCTTATAAATGCATATGTGATGTAGATATCCAAACTCAATCCATCCCTGCAGACCCTTGTACTCCGGAGGAGGAGCTCCTCATCCGCTGCAGCCGCCAGCCGAGGCCCTGAAGTGATTGAACTTTCTTCTGGTGAGTCCTCTGACTTCTCTGAAGATTCCTCAAGCTCCTCTAGTCTTGAGCAAGATTATCTGGACCTCTTCCAAAATCTTCAAGAGATTTGTGGCGATTGTTTTCCTCAACCCGTTCATCTGCGCTATCTTGATCCTCATGCAGGTACATCCTCCAGTCTTTCACTAGTAGTTGGTCAGAGTTCCATTATGCCAACCCTGACATCTTCTGCCGTTGCAGAAACTGCCTGGACCCGAGTCGAACAAATTTCAACCCCAACGGATGACCTGCCTGGACCTGATCAGCAAGAGCAGCAAAGGCTCCCTCTGGACAGGCCAAAGGTTTACTCCCAGCCAGAGATTGTTGAGGTATGTTGTACATCTACCTGTGTTATCACCATCTTTGGTTAGAATTGTTCCTAACCCTCCTTTCTCAGGAACAGGTGGATGATGATGTTGTGGCCACTATCAGTGCCACCCCACTGGCGGCAGATCCTGGTCTAATGGAGTCAGCTATTGTGCCGGATCCCAAGCCACAGAATCAAGCACCCACGGGCTTGGTCGTCGCCTCTCCATCCGCCCAATCCTCTGCAACCCCTGGCGGATCTGGTTCTGGAGTCCAGGACCACCCTGCACCCTCCTCCACCTTGGCCGAAGACCTCTTCCCCTCGCCATGCAGCCCAGAAGAGGAACCAGTGGAAGTACAGGAGGCATGGAGTTTCCTGAAGAGCTTGGGAGAGAAAGATCCTGCTGACGCCCAGGTAGCGGACGAACTCTTTGCCGCCCTACAAGTTCTTAAAGGCCAGTTCCAGCAGCTGCCTCCCGAACTCCAATCTGAAGCCGAGTCCTCCTTCCTTCGCCTCCCAGTAGAGCTAAAGAGCTTGCAGGAAAAACTAGCTGCTCGGTCCCCCCACAATGCCAAGCTCCAAGAGGCTGACAGAGCCTTTGCCAACGCTGCCCGTGCCTATACAGACCTGGTCGCTGCGGCCAGTAACGATACGGAGGCGGCCGAAATAGCTAGGCTTGAGCAGTAAATCGCCCTCCTCCGCAAGAAACAAGCTTGTCGCGCGGAGCAAATGAACCAACAAAAGCTCTTGGCGACCAAACTACAAGAGGAAAGGCACCAGGCGAAGAAGGCCAAGACAGAGCTGGACCGCCTGATCAGCAAGACCAAGGCCAAAATCAAGAGATTGGGCCTGCACCTGTATGAGTTTAGGCCCAACCCATAATGAAACTGGCTTGATATATATATATATGTATTTTGTTTATTTTATTGACAACCAAGCCCACCAACTAAGCCCATCTTAGTCTGGTTCAAACATCAGACCCTCTGCACGTTTGACTTATCATTACTGGCAAAGCTGCAGAACCGTTTCTCAAAAATTTGAAATTCAAACGCAAACGGTCCCCATACCCAACTGCCTAATAACTGCGCAATTCCAACTCAGCCCTTTGATTGCTTCCCAACGAGGCCATAAAAGCAACACCCTTTGGCCGAAACTGAGAAACCCCAAATCGCCTGATAATGTTGTTCCTTATTTCTTTCCTTAGGTTCCCTCACCAACCGCTATGGCTTCCTCAATCTTTTCTACCAGATCTAATTCAGATGTTCCTCCGAACACCCCTGAAACATAACACCCCATGTTAAATAAACCTCAAAACATAACATCCCATGTTACGTCCCGGGCGGATGTGGTCACAGATTGGTAGCCGCCGACTGGGCGCCAATCTATTTGCATCTACCGGGGGTCTAATATGGATGCAGTTTTGGGTACCATCTCCCTGCCTCATGGGACCATTTGTCTCCACCTGAGTTGAGGCCACGCCGATGTGGGGGTGGTTATGCCTTAATAGACCCGTTGTCGTCTTCGTTATGAAGGGAATTCTATCTCAATGATCGTCTTCCGGATCTGAGATTGGCCCTTCTTCGGCGGAAATAGATGGCGTTCGTCTATTGGGCTCTTGGAGCAACAAGAGATTCAAGGCAGCAAGTCCCTATTCACCACTCTGCTCCAAAAGGAACCAATACTGACTCTGCCAAACAATCTTCATGCTCTATCCGCTCGGCGGAATTCCAGATTGAAGGACTGGCGGATATCCCCTACGCATCGGGATGGTATCAAAGATAGTTGGCGGATATGTTTCCTTATTTAAATTCTGCCTTTGTAATAGCCGCGGCCGCAAAGCCCCCTATTTTGCAAATAAGACATCACTTTAGAATCAAGACTTGCACTGAATGTCCTATTACCAAAGGCGAGAATTAGGGCGCACCCCAAACGGATGCTCCTGAAAATCCTAATTCATGGGATGAAAGGGCCTAACCCTAGGGAGTGTTCAAAAATTTTCAAAATTCTGCCCTCCGAAAAATCCGAAAAAATATAGCGGATAGCTCTTAGGTTGCCCCCCTAGTTCACTTGGCTGCGCGGATGTGTGGAAGACAAAGCAAAGCCCAGTAAACTAAATAGTAAATATAAATGGCTGCCCCCCCAAAGTGGGCTAGGCTCAAACGGGTGGGAGAAACCCAACCGACGTGAGGAAAATTGGCCTGCTAGAAATAGATAACAAGCCCAATGACCGGCGGCCCAACCGGAACTTGGAATAGGCAAGCTGTCATTAATACGAGATTTGACCAACGCAGCACCAAAAGAGGGGCGGAAGCCCGAGGATTTGTCAGTCAAACCCCATTTATCGCCCTTACCGGTTCCCAACTGAACGGGCGACCGAAACGGGCAACCTCATAAAGATGGGCGAACCACAGCAATAAAGTCATAACAACCCCCAACCGTTGGATTCCCCGGAAATACAGTATAAAAGGAAACCCTTGTTGAAGAGAAAAAGCATTCGCCCAACCCCTATCCTGAAGTAACAAGGCGGCTATGTTGTTGTCTGCCTACTGTGTCCAAACCCTATGGCTGCCACCAGATGGGCCGACGGTCCGCTAAACACCCGATAACCTCAGTCACCAAGCGTTAAACAAACCCTAACCCCCGTCACCCAGCGTTACGCGCCCTGGGCAAGCGTTTCGAGGTGGCCATGTAAAAGCTGGCCACTCTTGGCTGTTCCCCGAGGCCAGTAACACTGGTGACCTGGTTAGGTACCACTCCCAGTGGCGGAAGAGAATCCCGAATCCAAATTTGGCAGCTACGGAAGGGCACAAGGGAATGATGAGGGTAGTGCGTCAATCACCACTGCCACCAGCACGCGGTCGGGTGCTGCCCCATTTCCAGTTGCCCCACATCCGCCGCACGCCGCCTTCCAAAGCGGGGATGTCATGAGTCCCTCGGTACGGGCCCGTCGGCCGGCGATGGTTCCAACAGTGTGGGGGAACCCCGTTCTGTAAGCCTCCTCTAGCGGATCTAGAACGGGCTAGAGATATCCGCCAGCAAGGAGGACTCAGAAATGTAGATATGGTTTCAGAGCTAGTTAGTAGCTCTTTATGTTTTCCTTTCCCTGTAATGCCTTTGGCCGCAAAGCCGTATATGAATGTAGCAAGTTGCAATTTCAATACTTACAGCCAAGAATCAGCAAAGATGGGAAATCTATTGATAAATAAAAGTACAAGAACATAGCCACCCCAAACGGATGTCTAGATAAAACAGGGAAAACACAAAACCCTAACAGTTTTGCCATGAAAACTAGCAACCCCAAAACATGGCGGAAGCACCCCTAGCGGATGCGCCGCTCTGACTTGATGCCCCCTAGCCCGTTGGACTAAGAAGAACTCGGATCAGTGTCATCATCCGCCGGGGGGGTCTCATACTCCCAAACACTTGGAAAGTATTTCTTGAGATAGCGCCCATTAATTGGGTTTCTGTGAACTTCTCCTTCCAAGTCTCTGAGCTGGTAGGCTCCCTTGCCCACAATACGATCAATGACAAATGGACCCTCCCAACGAGCACTCCATTTGCCCCGTCCTGGCTCATCAAGGGGTAAAGCTACCTTCCAGACCAAGTCTCCCTCGCCATCGGACTTACCCTTGGTCCTTTTATCATACACCTTGGCGATCTTCTGCTTCTCCAGGATGATATTATCCAAGGCTTCTAGCCGTTTCTCGTCAAGGTCTTCATGCTCCTGGAACATGGCCTGCACATAATCCTCACCAAACAGCTGGTGTTGCTCACGAACTCTTAAAGAAGCCACATTGATTTCCAATGGCAGAACGACATCATGGCCATACATCAACGAATAAGGAGTAGTACCCGTATGAGTCCTTTTGGAAGTCCTATAGGCCCATAGTGTGTTATCAAGTTGAGTGTGCCATGCCCTTGGGTTATCCGCGAGCATCTTCTTCATGATGGAGATAACAACTTTGTTAGTAGCCTCTGCTTGACCATTGGATTGAGCATAATAAGGAGAAGAATGTAGGAACTGAATACCATAATCCGCTAACCAAGTTTGGGTTTTCTCGGCCATGAAGGCTGCCCCCCGGTCTGCTACGATGCATTCTGGGATACCATACCGGCAAATAATATTTTGGAACACAAAGCGGATGACGGTGTCAGCATCACAATTCCTTGTTGGAATAGCCTCGACCCACTTGGTAAAGAAATCAGTACCCAACAAAAGAAACTTGTGCTGTAAGGAGGAATGGGGGTTAATCTCTCCTATGAAATCCAATGCCCAACCCCTGCCAGGCCAAGGCTTGATAATGGGTTGTAAAAGAATGTTTGGAATCCGCTGAACTGATCCATGTTTTTGACATTCCTGACAACCCTGAGCAAAGCTATGACAGTCTTTCAAAACAGATGGCCAATAGTATCCATATATTCTAATAAGCCACCTCATTTTGGGTCCGGATTGATGAGAACCACAGACCCCCAAGTGTACCTCCCTCATGATCCGCTTGGCCTCTGTACCAAAGATACACCTTAATAAGACTCCATCTTCCCCTCTCCGGAACAGTTCATCTCCCCTGAGAAGGTAATTAGTAGTAAGGTATCTGATTCGCCTTTCAGATGGCGCCGATGGGTCCTTCAAATAAGCAATGATTGGTATCCGCCAGTTAGTGTCAATAGGCTCGACTGTAGCAACCAACCACTCTCCGCGGTCCTCCCGGCGGATGGCGAAAGATGGTAGAGTCCTGCGCTCCACCTTAAGAATTCTTTCCTTTACTCTATGGGCTAGGCTGATTCCTGTAGCTAACTGCGCCAACTCATTAGCTGCAAAGTTCATCTCCCTGGGAATATAGTCTAAGGAAACATCAATGAACCGGTCCAGCAATTCAACAGCCCGTTCGTAATAGTGCAGCAAATGAAACGAAACACATTTGTAGACCCCCATAAGCTGGTTAATGACTAGCATAGAGTCTCCAAGTACTTCAATTTCCTGTTCTCCCCAGGTCTAGTAGTAATTCCAGCCCAATGAGCAGTGCCTCATACTCTGCCTGGTTATTGGTGCACGTCCATTCCAGCTGAAAAGAGTAAAGATACTTGGTACCTGCTGAATTTTGGATACAAATCTCTGCACCCGCCAATTTACTGGTACTGCTACCTTCAAAGTGTAAAATCCAAGGCTGGTACCGGATCATGCCAGCAAACCTTGGCGGTTCCGAGAATTCCTCCTCAATAGGATGGTGCAAAAGAAAATCCACTATCGCCTGACCAGTCATAGCCTTCAGTGGCGCATATTGCAAGGAAAACTATGAAAGGGCTAACACCCACTTGCCAATCCTACCCCTTAGGATATGTCTCGTTAGCATGTACTTCACCAAATCTGTCTGTGCCACCACTATTGTTGTGAAGGAAAGCATATAGTGGCGGAGCTTGACCCCAGCAAAATATAGAGCTAAACACAGCCGCTCGATTGGTGAATACCTGGTCTCTGCATCTAACAGTGTCCTGCTAATGTAAGACACTACATATTCAATCTTCTTTCCATCCGCCAGAGTCTCATCTTGGGCCAGCAGGCCTGCAATGGAAATATCAGACGCATAAATATATAATTTGAGGGGAATACCAGGCGTGGGAGGCCGAAGGACTGGCGGACTAGCCAAGTATTCCTTGATCCTGTCAAAAGCAGCTTGGTGCTCAAGACCCCATTTAAACACTTCTCCTGGTTTGAGTTTGAGCAGAGGAGAGAAAGGCGCAACCTTGCCTGCTGAGTTGGATATAAACCTTCTGAGAAAATTAATTTTACCCAACAGGCTCTGTAACTCCTTCTTGTTCCTTGGCGCTGGTGCATCTAACAAAGCCTGGAACTTGTCACCAGCCACCTCAATGCCTCTCTCATGCACCACAAACCCCAGAAAGTCGCCAGCACAAACCCCAAAAACGCACTTGGCTGGGTTCATTTTAAGCTGGTGCTTTCTCATGATAGTGAATACCCCAAGGAGATGATCAATGTGGTCTTCTCTTTTCTTGGACTTTACCACCACATCGTCGATGTAGACCTCTAGGATATCCCTCAATATCTTACTGAAAATAACGTTCATTGCACGTTGGTATGTAGCTCCTGCATTGGTTAAGCCAAATGGCATACTAAGATATTCAAATGCTCCTGTGAATCCGGGATAGCGGAAAGCCGTTTTAGGGATGTCTGGCTCATATATAGGAATCTGGTGATAACCCGCCGTTCCGTCCATAAAGGACAACATCTCATGCCCCGCTACTGCATCCACCAGCATATCCGCTATAGGCATAGGATAGACATCCTTAGGCGATGCAGCATTCAAATCTCTGTAATCCACACAGACTCTAATCTTGCCATTCTTCTTCCTAACAGGAACAATGTTGGATAACCATTCCGGATACAAAGTCAGTCTGATTATCCCAGCCTCAACCATGCTCTGAAGCTCTCGTTTGACTGCCATTGCAGTTTCAGCATTCATCCGCCGTTGCTCTTGCTTAACTGGCATGCATCCTTCCTTGATGGGAAGGCGATGGCAAGCCAGCTCCTTTGACAAACCCGGCATATCTTGGTATTTCTCTGCAAAGCAATCCTTAAACTCCTGCAGCAACCCTATCAGTTGCCGTCTCAAGTCTGGTTCAAGGTACTGACTAATCCCCACCTCCATGGGCTCTGTTTCTGTTCCCAAATTAACCTTTTCTACGGGATCACGTACCTTGGGTGGAGTATCATCCAACGCTGCTGGAGCAGGTTGAATTAGGGCTGGGCGTTTGGGCCCGAAGGACCGAAAGCCGGGCCCGGCTCGGCCAAAAAAACCCGACACGGGCCGAGCTCTAAAATTTTTGGGACCGGCCCGAGGAAGGACCGGCCCGACTTTCTGCTGGTCGGTCCGAGCTCGGGCTTAAATATTTTTGGGACCGAAAGCCCGGGCCCGGTCCGACTTTTTCATATATATATAAAAAAAAAAAAAAAAAAAAAAACATAAGTTCCATTTCCAAAGTCCAAACCCAGACAGAATGACTCCGGCTCCAATCGACCAAGCCTCCAACTCGTCCATCGCTCCGTGCCTCTGTCCCGGCGTCCCCTCCTCGAGTCCTCCTCCAACTCGACAGACTGACTCCGGCTCCAATCGACCAAGCCAGTCGCCACCAACTCCTTCCTAGCCTCTCCTCCTCCTCGTCGATCGGCTCCTCCTCCTAGATCAGCGTGAAGCTTTGGAAGTTGTCCTAAATCAAGCTATGATCTTGAGTCGGGAGCGGCTCCTCCTCCTCGGTGAATTCAACCTTGGTGAAGCTTTGGAAGTTGTCCTAAATCAAGTTATGATCTTGAGTCGGGAGCGGCAGGTGGAGGTCATCCATGATTCACCAGCTGAGGTGTCATCCATGGTCTTGTATAGAGACAACTTGAGGCTAAAGGATACAGGTTTCTATTCCTTTTTTTTCTTCTGAGTTTGGGTTCTGATTATTGTTGAATGAGATGGTGGTGGAGGTGCACTGATCTTCATCTTCGTTGACTGTGGAAGCTCCATTTCTCATGTCACGAGCTTGAAGAGGAATGGGGTTGGTGACCATGATTTGGGCCCGAAAAAGCCCGGCTCGGCCCGACTTGGTCGGGCTCGGGCCGGTCCTCGTTTCTGAAAAAGCTCGGCTCGGCTCGGACCGAGGGTGTCGGGCTTTGGGTCGGGCTTTGCAAATTTTGGGCTCGGCCCGGCCCGCGCCCAGCCCTAGGTTGAATTACTTCCACCCCTGTAAAAACGTCAATGTCTTCTTCCTCAATGCACTCGACCAGTGCAACCCCTTCCCAGACCATTTTCTCTAATCTATAAACAGATAATTGTTGCATTAATAGAACAAAGTCCTCCGACTCCTCACGTGAGAGGACGTCACTCATTGGATACGTTGGGAAGAAGCTCAATGGAAATTGGCCGGCTGTAATCCGCCATAGTCTGGGCAATTCCCCATTGAGACAATTCGTTCTGGGTCACCCTGATTGGATGTCCCTTATGATCAATAGCCTCAACTCTGAGAGGCCTCATGTTTCTTGTATAATAGCTGGCCTCCAACTGGACGGCCGCTATCGAATAAGGACGCTCATCCGCCTTGATGAGCACAGGTAAATCTGCGACCGGATCCCACATGATCAACTCTTGATGAAGAGATGAGGGAACTGCTAGTGCTTTGTGGATCCAGTCCCTCCCTAAAATCATATGATAGGGAGCGTCCGCCTCCGCGACAAAAAACCCTTGGTAAGCGTCTGAAGGTCCAATCTTCACTTTAAGCATGACCACCCCAGCAGTAGGAGTAACATTCTCTGAGAACCCCTTAACCTTGGAGACAGTATTAATGAGCTTCTCCTTTGGAATTTTGAGCTGTTCCTTGGTGGTGGTGGTGATAATACTCACGGCGGCTCCGGTGTCTATCAAAACCTTGTGGACCTTGATCCCTTCCACCTCTGCCGTGACATACAAAGGCTTCATGTGCTGGGACATGTTAAATGTTGGCTTGGCGAACATCACGCATTGCTTCAACACCTCTCCAACCCCCTCTGGATACTCGTGGTTGGATTGGAAAACCCCAGGCTTTGCCTCTGCTTCATTATCATCCTCAGGCTCCTGCACCAAATATACTGGTTTGGCCAATTCTTCATCATCGATAAAGTGTGCAGTGGGCACAGGCTCTGGCAGAGCATAAGCTGACGAGAGTATAAAAGCCATGTTACAATCCAGGTCTCCAATATCCAAAGACACTGTGTTGCAGTGATGGACCTCAGCTTCACCCTCAACATGCTCCTCTTCCATTGGCACGTCATCCTCATCCGCCAACTCTGGTTCATCCTCATAGTCGACCATTTCGTCCTCCTTGTCGAGGTCTACGTCTCCTACTTCAGAGTCAACCTTCACGCTAGAGGCGACCGACGATGGTCTTGTTGGCACATGCATCTGCAGCTTCTTGGCTGCATACTCCACGAAGTTGGTAGGCGCCTTTGGCTCCTTTGGCTTGGCCTGAGATAGGATGGTGAGTGGCCTGCTTGGCTCTACCAATGCTAAACTGGATTCCTTGGAAGCACCAGCCCCCGCAGGAACCCCCACGATACTCGTGCTTGCGGCCAATGATGCACTGCTTTCTTTAGGCACCCACCTCATAACAGTGGAGTCCTTCTTGGTGTCGATCACCATCACGTCATCTTGAGGCTCTGGCACCACCTGTCTCCCAACAGCCTCTGGCTGTGCCTTCCTTGGGGAAGATTGTTCTGCCTTCGATCGCTCAAGAAAAAATGCCAGTTTCCTCCTTGGCCGTGACTGAGGTGCTCCAGTGGCCCTTGGCAGATCCGCCAGCCTGTCATGAACGTTCCTCCGGGGAGCAGGTGGAGCTTCCATGGAGCGCTGCCGCCTGGAATCCACATAGGACTTAGTCCTGACTCTGTACCGCCTGTGAACCTGCTCCACATGCTCTACTGGCATCGACAGCTCTTCTTCAGTTATCTTCCCCGTAACCAGATCCGCCAAGGTCTTCTTTGCCTTGCCAAAATGCCTCCTTTCATTCCTGGTGGTCACGGCAGCAAGCTCGACCGCTTTACCGTCCCACTGTGTATACCATCTGTCCGCCTTTAGGTCATTCCTAGAAGCTGGCGGAATATAAACTTTCACAGATGGCTCTGGATTCACACCTTTGTGCGAACCTCCAGCCGTGGCTGACTTCACTCCAGAAGGTCCTGGGTCTTGCCTGGACTTTGCCCTGCCAGCATAACTATCTTCAAAGCCATGGTGATACTTCGCCCGCTTGAGGTTCTCCCTTCCTGCCCTTTCAGGAGGCGGATGTTCCAACTTAGCCTTTTCTAAGGCTCTCTTCTCAGCCATGTCCCCTGCCTCCTTCAACGCTGCCTGAAACTCATCATAGCTGATAGGCTGCCCTGTATTTAAACGGCAAGTTAGGCAAAGCTTAGACCGAGGAACTAACACGATGTCCTCTTCGTCAATAGCCCCAACCCACAACTCTGGGCAAGGACTAGATTTGTTCTTTGCAAACTCCAGCTTTCCATCGTTCAGCCATTCCTGCAGCTGATCCTTCAGACCTACACATTGAGAAGTGCAATGATCAGATGACCGATGGAAAATACATGTGTGTCTGCCATCCCCACAATTGGGATGGCATTGGTAAAACTCCCTAATCTCTGGTGCCCCCTAGTGCACCATAGCTTCCCAGATTTCCTCAGCTTTGTCTGCATCATACGTATATTCTTGAAACCTGGAAACTTGCTTCCTAAACTGCTGTGTTGGACTCAGACCAGCACTGATTTCAATCGCGTTCACCCGCGGCCCGGTCTTAGCAGCTGCCCACTGAGGCTCCTTGGGTATCTCTAACTGCAAGGTTTTATCATTAATCCAGGTCTGCAGCTGATCCTTCAACTTCACACAATCCTTGGTATTGTGGTTATTCATATTGTGGAAGCTACAATACGTCTTTCCAGCCATGTAATCAGGTTTAGGAATGAATCCGCCCTCATGCTGCAGACGCCCCTGGTTGAACAGCTCCTGCAGGATTTCTGGAGCCTTGTGAGCGTTGTAGGTATATGAATCAAAAGCTGACTTGGTTGGAAGTGGGGTCACTATCTTCACAGTCTCCCTGACCAACCTCGCAGTTTTGGACTGTAATGGTCTCTGGTCGGTCCTCTCTATAGCCGCTACTTCGTGTTCCAAGTCCTCATCATCAACCCATGTAAGGATTGGTCTAGGCACTGCATCCGCCTGGATCGTCACCACAGTCTTAGTAGCAGCAGGAAGTGGAGTCTTGGGCTTCAGAGTCCCCGAATAATAGGACAAAGGAGTTCCCTTCCCCTTTCATTCCTTTCCTTAGACCGATCCACATAATGCTGCTCCTGACCTAGCCGATTGGTCAGATCCACCATAGTGGTCACGTGAACCTGCCTGAATCCCTGGCGGATCTCATCCACCAAACCATCAATTGCCATCTTCACTGCATGCTCTTCTGGAATATCCATCTCGCAACGGGTTAACTCCAGCTTAAACCTTCTTAAATAATCAGTGGCGGATTCGCCAGGCCTCTGCTCTGTTTCGGCTAGGTCCTTGACCCCAATCTTTGCCTCAACAATACCAAACATAGTTCTGAAAAGAACCTCCATAGTCTTCCAGTCTGGTATTGATCCAGGCTTTAAACGCTTGTAACAAGTAGCTGCTTCCCCCGCCAGAGATGTGGGAAAGAGCTTCAACTTCATGACTGGGTCTTCAGCATATTGACCAGACTCATTAGTAAAACGCATAATGTGCTTTTCAGCATCTTCTGTCGTCTGGCCAGTAAACGAAGTGCAGCGGATTGGCTTAAATCCAGCAGGGAACGGTATTGCATTAATCTCTCGAGTTAATGGATTCTCATACGTCTTGTCGACGTCGGGCAACCCCTATAGTTCCCTAAGCTTCTCAGCATAAACTCTGCCAATATCCTCCATGGTCAACTGGGCCACAACATCAGCTGGTGGTTCTGGCGGATTGTTGCCGCCCGGTCCAATGGGAGGAACGTTGCCACCTGCATGGTTGTTAGCCGTCCTGGCATTAGCTCCAGGTCCGCCGTCAGCGCCTACTCCGCCAGTCCCGCCACGACCAGCCGCCCGTCCCCGCCTGTCTCTCGGCGGATTCGTACGATTAGCTCCCTCAAACTGGTCGAAACGATCATAAAGCTGCCCCATCATGGTGGTCATGTTCTCGAGCGTGGCATTGGTAGCCACCAACTGCTCCTGTTGTTGTCGCCAACAATTGTCAGAGTTCCTGACATGGGCAGCCATGCTATCCGCCAGTAGCCTCTACTGTCCAGCAAGATAGTTGAAATTGGCGGTGAACCCCGTTTGTTCCGTCTCCATTCGCTTAACGGATTCACATAGGTCCACGACCACATTGTTCGCCTTTTTCAGAATTTCATCTGTACGACAAGATTTGTCGATCAGCATCCTCAGCGTGTCCGTCACCTCAGTGGGAGATGCAGTCTCCCTAGTAAATGGTGCAATAGGTGACGTAGGCGGATCCGCGGACTCCTCCCCCCTCTTCGAAGAAACCAAATGAGGCTGCCCGGTTTGCAATGCCCAAAGCATTGTTGTCAATCTGGGAAGCAGCCGTCACCTCCAAAATCTCCCCCTCAGCCGCGACAACTGGTGCAACGGCCGTTGGGATCAGATTTCTTCTGTCTCGCACGGCCTTAAGGGCTGCAGCAATAGTTGCTTCATCCCCAAGGGCCCCGCCAAACACTTCTCTAACTTCGGCGTCAGTTAATCCCCTACAATCAGCTGTTCCGTGCTTGAGCAGCTCCTTATGGGAATTCTTCAAACAATTCATGGTTATCCTTCTGTAAGGATCACCCTTCGTAGATCCCGCAATCTTGACACTTGTCCCACTGGGCGTGCCAAAATGTTCGTGACGGATTTAGCACCCGGCAAACAGTCAGCACTTGGGGGTGGCGGATGTATGTTCCTTCGTGTGTCTTCTGTGTGCTTAGGCGTGCCAGCACCTTTGAAGTGGTGCAACTCGACTGCGGACGACCCCTGGCGAGTCCTCTCGTCTGCTCCCAATAGACTCTGACTTCTCGACCAAGCAACTGTTACGCGGGCGCTGACTAAGCCGGCGTACAGGGCTCGAACAAGACCTGAATAAAACTGGCTAACAGGATTTTCTTCTCAACCCCCGACGGATTGAGGATCTTACTTTGATCCGGAGAAGCAAAGTAGAGCTAAACCAAGATCACGGGTGTTTGTTACCGGGGTAACGACTCGATTGCTACCGGAGTAGCGGACTGACTCGATAGGCTCAGCAACCGCTCGACACGAGTGCGAGATGTGATCGATCGCAGGTGGAGGCAAATTGCGTGAGTTGCTCCGGAGCGGCTTTGCAAGTTAGCGTTGCGCTAGAACTTGTGTTTGTTTGTGGAGGGTTGAGAACCCTTTCCCAGTTACAAAATAGTTATATTTATATGATTCACGAAACCCTAATGCTTAAAGATCCAGCCTGGCGGATTCCGAGATTGACTAGGACTGTCCTTCCTTAAACGACCTCTAATAAGATCGGTTAAGAATAAATTGAGATAAGAATTTCCCTTAACTTAGGGAACTCACTCAACCCCGTAAATGGTCCAGATTAACATTCAATTAACCCCAAGATAAGCCAACCCGGCTCCAAAGAAGATCCCTTCCTGATTTAGCTAAGATATCTTTACAAATGGATTGCTATACGTAACAACCCCTAATTACCTCAATCAGCATTTGTGCATCATTATCCCTCAAGGCAATTCATATATTGTGTAATTGGATTACCACAAACTAACCCCCATCGGATCAGCTAACAAATTAATACTTTCTCTCCAAGTATTCTTTCCAAAGGAAGAGCCAAGATGTAGTAAATCGGATTTGGTTTAACCTAAACCCCTCTGGGCCTCGGAGTAAAGCCCAATTGAAGGAAACTCCAATTGTGGCCCAAACAAAGTGTTTGGAACTTTGGATTTAGAGATTCCTAATCAAAATGTTTTTTTATACTCCGCTAGCTGTTGCCGGTTCCTGCCATGGACTAATTTGCATCTTTAGCTATTCCTTTTCGCCAGATCTTGAGCCTTCCATGTATCTATGGAATCCATTAATCGGAAAATTGAGGAGACTCCCAGCAAGCCTCATTGGTCATAGCAACCCTATTTATATCGCATTCGGCTTCCAGCCTGGAGAAAACGATTACAAAATTTGTGAGAATTGTAAAACGGTTTGTAAGTACGTACTGGTGTTGTTTACCAAGTTGAGGTCTATAGCCTTAGATTGAACTCCTGGAGAAAAATCAACAGTGTTGTTCCATTGTCAAGCTTTTTATTCGGATCACCAGGAGGAGGCATATACTTCAGTGGAGTTATCTATAGGATTGTAAGTGAGCATCCGACTTTTCCAAGCTCCTCGTGCAGAGGGGCTATCCATCGTTTCATCCTTGCTTTTGATACGAGCAGTGAGGTTTTCCGAAAGATTAAACTTCCTAATGAATTGGTAAAAGTAGATCCAAACAGGTACGGAACCAGGATTTAAAAGTGAGATGAGCTAAATTTACCTCAAGTATTATAAGAAAACTATATATCCTCAAACTACTTAAGTTGTGCTATTTGGTTACCTAATGCATAAAACTCATCTATAACCGAATTTGAATCAATAGAATCGACAATTTCTCTCTCAATATGAATTGTCATTAAATCTGCAAATAAAACATCACTCATCTTGCTTCGAAGTCGGTTCTTAATGAGCTTTATGGCTGAGTACGCTCTCTCTGTTGTAGCTGTAGAAACATGAAGAGTCTTCACAAGACGAACTAGTCTCTCAATCAACAAGAATGGTGTCATTGTCTTAACAAACTCTTGACATAACTCAGAAAGGGTACTTAAATCTTGAAATTCTGAAAGTTCAGAGAATTGGTACTCAAAGTGCTCCAACTGGTCTCTTAAATCATTCACATCAGGCACATCATGAGGATAAAACTTCTCAGCCAAACAACATATTTTGTCACTGTCAAATGATTGAAAATCAAATCTAGGATCCAATGCAGAACTAAGAATCAAGAGCTCCCTTGTTTTCTCATTGAATCTATTGTTTAGTTCCATCAATTGAAAATCAATTACTGCATTGAATATTTCAACACGATAATAATGCTCAATAGTGACACAATTTTGTTGTTAACAGAGATGATTCGTACCTTTCATATGACGAGCACTAACATCTGGAGTACCAATAGTATGTGTGTCACAAAACGATACAACACTAGCAAAGAAATCAGCCCAACCATCTTGTCTCAACTTTTGATGACGACCCTTTGTACTAGCAACCAGATTCATAGCGTTTAATATTTCTTGAGACTGTTCTTGCAAAGACTTAAAAAGAGAATTTGTGATTCCCATAGTTTTATCCAATAAAAATAGGCAAAACACAAAATTAAATGATCTTAGAGCTGTATAAGCACCCAAAGCTTGTCCGCGTATTTTTTCATTGAGTCCATTATCCCTCATGTTTTTCAAAACTGAAATAGTTGAGTTATATAATTTCATCAAGTTCTTGATAGAATAATACCTTGAACTCCACTGAGTAGCTCTAGCTCTTTGCAAATTACATGTTTGATTATCTCCCCTTCCTGTTTCAAGTTCCCCAGCAGCAATTTGTTGCACAACTTCAATTTCTTGAGCAGATTTCAACTCAGAAACACGCTTAGCAGATGAGTTTACAACATTAATAATGCAAGTAAGCATTTGAAAGAATAAAAAGACAACTGCCACATCTTTTGCTGCAGTATTTAAAGCTAGTTGTAGGCGATGTGCAAAACAGTGTACATAATATACATATGGACACTTATGCAAAAACCAAGCTTGCAATCCATTCCACTCACCACGCATGTTGCTAGTACTATCATATCCTTGGCCACGCAAATTTTCAACTTGAAGATTATATTCAGTAAGAACACTGTCAATCTTACTCTTAAGAGTTGCAACACAAGTATCACTAACACTTACCACATGAAAGAATCGTTCACGAACGAACCAATGAGAATCAACAAATCTTAAGACACTACCAGAAAAAAGGGTTTTCCCGACGAAAAAAAAAAAACGGCCGACGACTAAAAATTTTCTTCGGTAATTCCATAGAATGGCCGACGATTTTATTTTTCGTCGGTGGGAAAACAAAATCGTCGACCATAGTGTAACCATAGCCGACGATACTGTTTTTTTGTTGGTATAAACAAAAATCGTCGGCTATATTATATTTCAGTCGACGATTTTGGATTTTCGTCGGCCTTTCTCTGTAACATTAGCCGACGAAAACTTTTGAAATTTTGGCCGACGAAATTGACATTTTCGTCGGCTATAAGTCTATATATTTTCAGATCTAGACAGCAGCTGCTCATTTAAAAAAAAAACGAAAAAAAACGGGAGAAAGAGTGAAAAATCTGTGGGTATTGTTGAAATCCATCATCTCTTACATTGTGGAGCTATATATAGGTACGTATATGTGTATATATGTTAATTTTGAGTTTTAGTTGAGTTGATTTTGATTTTTAGTGATTTTGAGTTAGTAAGTGATTTTTTGTTTTGTTGTTGTTTTGGTGTTAGAATGTATGTATATATGTTGATTTTGAGTTGTAGTTGAGTTGATTTTAAGTTAGAGTTTAATTATGTGTTTTAATTTGATGTTATTTTAATTAGTGTTAATATATATATATATATATATGTTAATTAATGGTTGTTGATAGTGTAATTAACTTAAACAATGGTTGATATATAGTGTAACTTAAATAATGGTTGTTAATGGTATATATATATATGAGTTGATGTTGATAATAATATATATTGTAATGTAATTAATTATTAAGGATTTATATATATATATGTATGTGTTAATTAATTTTTTATTAATTAAAGTTATATATATATATATATATATATATATTATTTTCAGACTATATATATATGGATCCGGATAAGAGTTGAATTTCGCTTCCAAGACATGACCGACGATACACTACAGGAGTTGTGAATTTTTTGCAGTTCGTCGAGGAAAATGCAAACGGGAATGAATATCATTATTGCCCGTGCAATAAATGTAGGTGTCGCAGTGATATGTGTCGATTTCCGATTAGGACAGTATGGGAGCACCTAAAGAGTAAAGGGTTTTGGCCGAAGTATACGCGTTAGATATATCACGGTGAGCCATCATTAGATGGATCGTATGATCATGAGCAGTTTTTTGAGGCGGGCAGTAGTAGTACATCCAACGATCCAACGATCCAACAATGGCATTCGTCAACGATGTGTTTCCTTTTGAAAGCGGTGTACGTGGGGAACAATATATGCATGACCCGGTGCAGCCGTTCCCACAAGTTGTCAACACTGCTGCCTTTGACAAGTACAACAAACTGATTGTATTGCAACAGACCCCTGTGTCTTCAAGTTCTGAGAAGACAGTTCTTCAAAGTGTGATGGAGGTAATGAGGATTAAAGTCGAGACAAAATCGACTATCAGGCAAGTGGATGATCATATCTACAGTACACTTCTTCATTGTTGGAGGAGGGTCATCGTAATCTTACCAATCACCGTAAGGTCCGAAGTATCCTCAAAGATCTAGGGCTTTCCTACATTAAGATCCATGCATGCGCATTTGACTGCGTTCTCTTCTGGGGTAAAGATGCAGAAGGGAATGACCTTGCTAGCCTTGATGCATGTCCGATATGTCATTCTGACCGATATAAGTTGACGGGAGCAGGCAATAGGAAACCTGTGAAAGTGCTTCGGTATTTTCCGTTGAGAGATAGGCTTTAGCGGTTGTACATGTCAGAAACCACCGCAAAAGCTATGAGATGGCACGGTGAGCGGGACGCGGGAGACGCAGATATCATGACACACATCTCTGACGGAGCGGCTTGGAAGCATATAAACAATGAGTTTCCTCATTTTGCGTCAGATGTCAGAAACGTCAGGCTCGGGCTCTCAACTGACGGGTTCAACCCTTTCGGCACCATGAGTCTTTCATACAGTATATGGCCGGTGGTTTTGGTACCTTACAACCTTCCTCCGTGGATGTGCATGAAGAAGGAATATAATATGTTGACGTTGTTGATTCCGGGGCCTGGTTACCCGGTGAAATGTCTCGATGTGTATATGAGACCATTGATTGAAGAGCTTAAGGTATTGTGGGACGTTGGTCATCCCACTTTTGACAAGTACAAGGAGGAGACGTTCCAGATGCATGCCATGGTTATTGGTACCATCAGTGATTTTCCTGCTTATGGGATGTTGTCGGGCAGCGTTGTTAGGGGATACAAGGCTTATCCAGAGTGCCTCAGCGATTATGGAAGCACCCCTCATTGCAACAAGATATGCAGAATGGGTCATCGTGTGTTCCTTCCGGCGGATCACCACTGGCGTTACAAGTCCGCCGCATTTGATGGAACCGAAGAACACGGTGGTCCTCCCAGAAGATGGTGATGCGACCAAAATGCGTGCACAATTTGTACCTGCAAAATAATCTCATACAATATATTACCCTTCTTGTGTCGAGTGTAGTATTGACAAGTAGGGATCGTTCTATCCGGGGAAATCAAGGGCATTTAATCACATGAAGCATTACATAATCATATGGGGGTAAAGATTTGTATCTAATCAACTACTAAATGTAACGAAAATAAACCTAAACCTATTATTTACATATGATCATCTTCTCCACAAGAACACATAACACAAAATCACTTTACACATGCATTAAACGAAAATAAAAGATTCAAGGCAGCAATAATTCTCCACATAGCACTTAGACAAATTTAATTCTGATTCTAATTAGAGCCCTCAGCGGTTCATCTAATCGTTAAGACTTCTTAATTATCTAGAGTTAACTCAGCGTATAACCCTAAACGTATGCTAATCGGTTAACAAACACTCAGCGTCGAAGGTAAACACAAAGAAGCACATAAGCACAATAAGCCGAATCAGAGACATGCAACAAGTATGGCGTCACCTCACCTTGCTATAACATGTAAATTTTCATGGTTATAAACGCCCTAATAAACAATCTAAATCACAGCAACTCAGCGTATGAAGCAATCTAAATTGTTTTGGTGTATAAAATCGGCACCTAAGGAGAAGCCACAAAGTCAGCCCTTAAGCACACGATTTGTGATGCACGAACTCATGAAAATTAATCAAATATCATCAAGAACATATATAAAAACCTACTGCCCTAAACCTATTAATTACAAAATCAACATGTAAAATTATATACAATATATCATAAGAACTCTAAATCAAATTCAACAATCACATATATACCATGAATCAAATTCACAATCAATATATGAATCCAAAGTAAAATTCGAAAATCCTTAATAAAGTATACAAACCAAAAGTTATAATCCAACAAATCATACAACATGATATTGTAATTTATACAGAAAACTAAATAGCCAAGAGTTTAGTCGAATCACACTTTAGAAGAACCTTGAAGATGCTTCAGCAAAGGATGAACTCGAAGATGAAAGGATGGTGCGAATTGGAGAGGTGAAGATGGTTCGGCACTATAGTTTCTGTATAGAATTTGTGGATGCACTTTGGTAGAGTTCTGGCTAGTATTTTGTGAGAGAAAAAGATGATCCTTTTCTTTGAGCAAGTGCCGAACTATATATAAGAGAACAAGGGAACTAGGGTTTCGGCTCTTCAAGAGTTATTACCGAAACCATCTCTCTTTTCTTTGCAAGGCAAGTCTTTTATTTTCCTTTCTTGTGTTTGCCAAATTCTTCCTTGTATGATTACTGAAAATTCTTCCTTTGTATAATTCAGCAAAACCTATATGAATGTGGAGAGAATTAAGTCCACATTCATCCTTGAATTCCCTTCCTTCTTTTGCCGTAGAAGACTTCCCTTATTCAGTTAGAAAACTTGTCATACAAAGCTCCTCCTTTTCCTTCTTAATTAAGCCTTGTTTGCTTTCCTTATTTTGTTTGCCGATTTAGTCAAAGAATAAAGATTAATTTCTGAATAAAGCTCTTCATTTTCCTTCCTAATTCGGCATTGTTTCCTTGTAGCTTTAGAACTCCTTTAAATGGCTGAATGCTTCCCTTCTTTTGTTTGAAAACTTGCCATACAAATTTCGACATCAATTCATGCATTCCTTTCTTGGTCGAAGCATTTAAATCTTTCCTTGTCCTTGTTGCATTTGAATTCTTTTCCTTTCCGATTTCTTCATTTAATTTGCTTCCAAAATTCTTCATTTATCTCCTCTTAATTCCTGAAAAATAATAGAGAAAATTATATTAATAAAAGAAGATAACATGTAACACAATATCTTAAGAACAAGTCCTGATTCGATAAGGATTCCTGCTTTCATTAGGATTCTTCAAGAATTGCACACTTTTTACGTTTTAAGCTCTTTTCATCAACAACTCTGCCAAAAGACTCTATACTTAACAAAATGACTCTATATTACAACAATAAGGGTTAAGCAATTGCATAAATAGGGATAAAACCCATTAAGAATGTCGCATATTATGCTCTTATCAGATGGAAAGGGAAGAGAAATTTTAGCAGTGCTTAATGAGTACGATTTTGGGCCCCTCAGCAATCATCCCGATATTGTAGCGGAAATACCTGAAAGACCTGAGGAGTACAAATTCTGGACACATAAGAGCATATTGTGGGAACTCCCGTATTGGTGTGAGTTGCTGATCCGTCACTTCCTAGACGTTATGCACATAGAAAAAAATGTTTCTGAAAGTGTGGTGGGCACAACGCTGAACTTGGAGGGGAAGACGAAAGACGGTCCTAAGGCTCGCACTGATCTGCAAAACATGAATATCAGAAAACAACTATGGTTGAAACAAAGGAAGAGAAAAATGCCTCAAGCTCCTTACACCGTCAAACCTGAGCATAAATTAGAAATTTTTCATTGGATAAGTCGGGCCAAGTATCCTTCAGGCTTTGCTGGAAATATAGCCAAGTGTGTGAACAGATAATTCAACAATCTTTACGGGTTGAAAAGTCATGATAATCATATCCTGCTACAACGTCTCTTCCCTGTTTTCATTCGACCGTTCCTTCCCCGTCACGTTGTGGAGCCGTTAGTAGCGTTGGCAAGATTTTTCCAGAAGGTATGCACACGGGAAGTGAGAAAATCTGACCTCCGGAAAATGCAACAAGACATCGTTCATATCATGTGTAAATTTGAGATGATATTTCCTCCAAATTTTTTCGACATCATGCCTCACCTCATGATCCATCTTCCTCGGCAGTTGTTGCTTACCGGTCCTATGCACTTCACTTGGGTGTATCCGATGGAAAGGTACGTATTTTACACCTTATGTTAATTTCCTCATCAATATATGTGATTTAGTATTAATGTATTATCATAACACTTTAAAAACTTGATTTATAGGCAACTTGGACAATACGGTGATTTTGTCCAAAACAGATCCGCACCTGAAGGATGTATAGCTGAAGCATATATTGCGCACGAGTGCGTCACCTACATGAAACTGTATTTAGGAGCGTTACAGGAAAGCATACCGGAAGATGTACCTTCACAGTTCAATCTTTCCATACTCTCCGACGATGTTGTACTCGGTGGAAACATGCCAGTTTCCAACAAGTTGAAAGTTTATGAGGTAGCCATTGCACATTGGTGGGTACTAATTAACTGTTTAGAAGTTCAGTTTTGGAAGAACATGCATCTAAACTGTGAACAAGTAGGAGGTGATCTCGATTACCACAACCGGACATTCGCAAAGTATTTCGGCCGCTGGGTACGTACGTAACTTTAACATTATTCTATACGTATTTATATATTATTGTGTATAATTATTCATATTTATAGTTGATTCTGATGGTTGCAGATGGACCTCATTAAAAATGATAATCACCCAAATTGGTCACACGAACTCAGACTACTAGCGATGAAGCCGGTCTATTTAAAAGTTTATGCGACGTGCAAGGTGAATGGTGTGTTATTTCGATGTGAAGAGAGAGACGTCAGACTGAAAACACAAAATTCAGGGGTTATGGCACATGGTGGGGATGATGGAGTTGACTATTACGGTGTTCTCCATTCAGTTGTGGAACTCCATTATGGGGAAGGCATGAAAGTGCACATTTTCAAGTGTAGATGGTTTGACACACGGCCGCAGAGCATGAAAACCGATCAATACGACATAACTTCTGTGAACACTAGTACATCATGGTATGAGGATGACTCGTTCGTTTTAGCCACATGGGTGAAACAAGTGTTTTATCTTGATGATCTCGCCAAGGGTGACCCGTGGAAAGTAGTCAACACTATCCACCATCGCAACATTTATCGGACGTCTACACTTGGAGTGGCTGAAGAGAACGAGGAAGGTGGCACCGCGTATCAAGAGCCCAACTCAAACGGTATCCCTGACTCCTCTTTTATTCGCCTAGACACGCCGGTGCGAATTCGACGTGAAGAGCCACTGCTTGTTGATGTTGATCCAAATGAACAAACTAACGAGGACTCTAGTGGTGAGGAAAGACATAGATTACCCCTATCGAGCAATTCAGAAACCGAAGAAGACTCATCCGATGATTCCGATTACAATCCGACGGATTAAGTAATTTAGATGGTGTAATCCTTTCATATGTAATCCACTCATTTCTAATGAACGGGCGTGGGGATGAGCCTCCCAGCTAGGCTGGGTTCCAAACCCCTTAAAAAAAATTTGAAATATGTTGACTGCTGGGTTTCTGTTTTCTTGATGTTCAATTTTGGTTATGTATGAACAGGAAATAGGAATACGAGAGGTGTAAACCTACTGAATTTTTTAACCTTTTTCATATAATGGCCGACGAAAAACACGTTATTTCGTCAGTTATACTAATAATAGCTGACAAAAAATTCTTTATTTCGTCGGCTATAACTATATTGGAAAATACATATTTTATTTTAGGCAGAAAAAGACAAAAGAATAGCCGACGACTACGAGTGTCTCGTCGGCTATGATTTAAAACAAAAAAAACAAAAAATGACCATATTCCATTTTCTATCACTAACGATAAACCATTGCTTCATCCTTCAAATGCAAAAATGTTGTGAAATAAGATATGCCCGAAATAATGAAATACGTCTACGGTTGAAAAATGACAAGATTCTGATAAAATCTGAGTGGCGAAAGATGCGGTCAAAGGTTTTATTCCTTCGTTTTCTTATGGGTAGTCTTGACGTTGGTTAAATCAATTTTACAAAATTTTTATACGATTAGTTGCGTCTCATCAATTTGAAACTATTATCTGTTGAAGGTCAGGCAAAAAAATGTTATTTAGACAGGGCAATTACCATTTCTAAGCGTTTAAAGGGTTGACTCACCCGGTTGACCGTCCCGATCGAGCCTTTAACGTTGTCAGATGTAGTTGGATTTTTTTTCATACATGTATTTAATTTTAACGGTGATATCTGACGGCTGGAATAGATTTTATAAACATTTAGATTCAAAATCAGAACATATGCACTAATGTTCCATAACTTGTTTACTAAGTGTTTAAGTGAATGTATAGTTTCAAATAGTTACTATACGTAGACTCTTCAAATGTAAAAATGTTGTGAAATAAGAGATGACCGAAATAATGAAATACGTCTACGATTGAAAAATGACAAGATTCCGATAAACTCTGTGTGCCGAATGTTGCAGTTAACTGTTTTTTACTTCCGTTTTCCTATGGGTAGCCTGATATTCGTTAAATCAATTTTGTAAAATTTTTATACGATTAGTTGCGTCTCATTGATTTGAAACTATTATCTGTTGAAGGTGAGGCCAGAAACCGTCGTTTAACTAGACTAATTTCCGTTTTTAAGCGTTTAGAGGTTTGACTTAGTGGTTTCACCAACAGTTTAGCCGACGAAAATTATATTTCGTCGGCTAAACTCTTGCGATCCGCGCCTTTTTATTGTCCGCCGTTGGATGGCTCAGATTCAACGGCTGTTGATTTTCCAAAGCATAGCCGACATTTTAAATCGTCGGCTATTCTCTCAGTTTAGCCGACGAAATATAATTTTCGTTGGCTAAACTCTTGCGATCCACGCCTTTTTATTGTCCGCCGTTGGATGGCTCAGATCAGACGGCTGCTGATCTTCCAAAGTATAGCCGACGATGTTCATAGAATAGCCGACGACATTCAAAGAATAGCCGACGAAATCTTTTAATTCGTCAGCTATTCTTTCTGCTATAAAAGCAGACAGCCGCAGAAGCCTGACTTTTTCAACCCTAAATCCGCAAAAACTCCTCCTCCGCTCCTCTAATCGGCCGTGCGTCTCCTCCATTCCGATAATGTCGTCGTCCTCCTCCTAGACACGCCGAAATCCGGTCTCCTCCTCCTCCTAGACATCCCGAAATCCGGCCTCCTCCTCCTTCCCCTCCTCCTCCTCCGCCAAAACAGATCCGAAGGTCTTTTTGTTTTTTTTTTTTTTAATTTAGTTTAATTTTATAATTTAAGTATATAAATTGTTATATATTTAATTTTAATTATATAAATTATTATATATTTATTAATATTGGTTATATGTTAATGTATATTTTAATTGTTATATATATTGGTTATATGTAAAAATTGTTAGATTAATTATATATATAAATTTGTAGATTAATTATATAAATTGTTATATATTTGTTAATATTGGTTATATGTTAATGTATATTTTAATTGTTATATATAAATTGTTAAATTAATTATATATATAAATTGGTAGCCTAATTATATAAATGGTTATATTTTTGTTAATATATAAATGGTTATTTGTATGTATATATATGTTAATAATGAAATATAGTTATATTTGTATATAAATAGTTATATTTAGGTTAATGGTTAGTATTATTTAAAATTAGTTAAAATTTAAATATTAATTTGTTAGTATGTTTTAAAATATGTTAGTATTATTGGTTATTATATTAATTAGAATTAGTTATTTAATGTAATATAATTTAATATTAATTAATGTATTAATGCCTCAAGCTCCAGATGGCCGATGCCTTCAGACAGTTATTCGGAGGCCGTCGTTCTTCCAGATCTAGGGGTTCTGGAAGTTCTGCCGGTTCCGGAGACTCCGACAGGACCCTTAGCCAGCCTGAGAGGACCACCAGCCAGCCGCAGAGAAGTGTGGATTCATCCCAGCCGCGGAGGAGTGTGAGTTCTCGGCACCAGACCCTTCTCCACTCTTGGGCCAGATGCTCCGAGGTCCAGTAGGCAGCTATTTCAGGACGAGATAGCTCCAAACGTTCCTCAGGTCTGTATGCCTGAGGTTCATCGGGAGCCGATGACGAGTCCGGCGACGTCTGCTGCTGACTCGACTGAGAGGCCTACTCTCCCAAATCAGCTCTACCTCCCGTACAACATTCCTGCGATACCCGAGGTCCACTTTCGTGGTGTGCCCATATGACCTGATATGCCTCAGTACGTGAGTATTGCGGAGGCATACCATCAGCAACCATTTGAGAGACCTGAGCTCCTGATTTCGACGAGGAGAAAAGGAAAGTCGACAGACGGGTCATCGAGTTCAGGTAACATTTGATTTTATTAATTAAATGTTTTATTAAAATTAACGCACTAATATTTAATTTTATTAACCAATCGTCGTTTATGTGATAGGGACAGCAGCTAGCAGTTCAACGAGGAATACAAGAGGTGTCATATGTTTTGACACGCTCATGAGAACTGTTGAGAGCAGGGGGAGGATCCAGATCAACGAACCCCCTAATCAGGAGGTTCAGGGGAAAAAACGCCGCGATTACGCGGGTTGCGTGGGGGCACTGATTAGGGATAGAGTCCCTATGTTGTGGACACGGTGGGCTGATGTGCCGGGAGAGATCAAGAGGGAGGTCAACGACGCGGTGTCGGTGAGTAATTTAAAAAATTTAATTTCTTTATCGTAATATTTAATAATTTTTGGTATTGTTATAATTGTAAAATTAATAAAATATTATCTTTCAGGCATACTTCGAGATTGCCGAACACAAGCAGGATTGGGCGGACGCGATGCAGAACTCGAGGTACGTTGGGAATTCCTCATCTTATAATTTGAAATATTTTATGATATTAATAATATTTCTAATGCACTTTTGTTTTTTCCGTAGGTTCAAAGAGTGGAAGAACGAGCTCCGTACTCACTTTACCGAATAAGACAACCGTGGTCGTATGGGTACTCCAAGAGAGTTCATGTTCAGGGAGTACGAGTGGCTTTGGTTGAAGACAGTAGACTTCAACAACCCACTTATGCAGGTAAATACTAAACTTAACTATAAATGTTTATTTTGTTAAAATTTTAATTATTAGTTTAATTATTTTATAATTATTACACTAATATTTTTTGATGCATTTTTCTAATATTTTATTATTTGTTTGAAGGAACGGTCTCGGATAAACTCTGCGAACCGCCGCCGTAACACAACCCTCCATCATGGTAGTTCTAGGTCATTTGCACAATATCAGGAGGAGGCGCTTAGAGATCATCCTGATAGTAACCCGTACGTGGAGACATTCAAGAAGGCTTATCCACAAGCGACAGAACAGCTCGTAAGTCGTTGATTACGATTTAAAAATTTTAATTATTAATTTTACTTAATTATATATTTGTTAGAATATTAATTATTTTTTTTCCCGTTCAATTAGGAGAGGGTGAACCGGGCCGAAGAAGAAGTGTTGCAGCAAGTAGTTCGGGAGACACAACCGAACATTTCAGAGGCAGATCTGCAAG
Organism: Potentilla sterilis; assembly: GCA_963682095.1. Lineage (NCBI taxonomy): Eukaryota > Viridiplantae > Streptophyta > Magnoliopsida > Rosales > Rosaceae > Potentilla > Potentilla sterilis. Next base: position 37,791,076 of record OY821764.1, read on the forward strand.
AAGCCCTGCGCCAGGTCGACCGATCGAATGTCCAAACGGCAGCGAGGATGTTCGACGCAGCCTTCCCAGACCGGTCAAACCAATACTACTGCCGGGGTTTGGGAAGTTCTGGAATAGGGCTCCTGAAGACCACTAAGGGAGGTCAAAAGAAAGGGGGCGGGGACAGCCAACAAATGAGGGGGGAAATGCAGAGATTTGCACAAGAAAATGCAAGATTGGCGGCCGAGTTCCAGAGTTCACAGGAGCAACAACGCAGATCACAGGAGCAACACGCAGAACACAGCAGTATCATTTGGATATGTCCAGTTGGCATGTTGAATGTGAGAGAATTCGGCGACACAACTACGCCGGCCAACAAAACTGGTGGTATGATATGTTCGCGGCACAACAACAAGGCCTTGAACCCCCACCCCCGTTTCATCCGTTAGTTGAACCTCCAATGCCTCAACCTCCCGAGTTCGTTCAGCATGATGGAGAGCAGGATGTTGGGGATGACGTGGTGGACTTTTGTGCTTTAGGTGATGATTAGTGTTATATTTTATGTATATTGGAACAAATTAAATAGTAAGTCATTTAGACGTGTTTCTTGTTGGTGTAAATGTATGAATTGTCATTGTGAATTGCAGGTTGCTTGGAATGGTAATTTAGAAATTAATTTAATTTTTTTTCCCCAAAATGTAAGAATAGCCGACGATATTGGCATTATTTCGTCGGCTATAAGTGCTATAGCCGACGATTTTTACCAAATTTCGTCAGCTATAACCGTTATAGCCGACGAAAATGACATTATTTCGTCGGCTATAATTAATTAATACTTATTAAAATATTAATATATTCCGACAAAATAACTGACGAAATAGATGAAATCGTCGGCTATATTACAGAACAAATAGCCGACGAATTTCGTCGGCTATAGTTTACGATATCGTCGGCCATACTTGAAAATATCCGACGAATTTCGTCGGATATTTTGCCCAGGTTTGGTCGACAAAATGAATTTTCGTCGGTAATATCGTCGGCCATACTCGAAAATAGCCGACGATTTCGTTATTTTCGTCGGCCATTCGTTTTACCGACGCCGTTTTTCCGACGAAAGTTTCGTCGGCAGAAGGAATAGCCGACGAAAATTTGGCATAGTAGACTCAATTTTTTTCGTCGGCTATTCTGTCCGATCTGGTAGTGAGATAACTGCCATTTGTTCCTTATTAGATTCATCAAGTGCTTCATCAACAAGCAGACAAAACTTAGCCTCCTAAATCTCTTCAAGAATTTTTCTTCTAACTCTATTGGCAAAAATACTCAGAATTTCTCTTTGAACTTTTGGTGAAGTATAAGTAGCATTTCGAGGGGCATTTTCAAAGGTGACCTTTGCAACTTTCTCACTTATTCTCCCATAGGAATCCACTGTATCAACAAAATTTCCACGATTAAATGAATCACCAGATTCATCATCACCTCTAAAAGCAAGTGCTTGCTTTGCTAACAATCTTACAGCCTCTATGGTAGCCATGAGCCGTAACCGATTTTGCTGTATCAATTCTGGTGGTTGTGGATTCATGACTTTATCAATATGACTACACACATGTTTTAAGCTCAACCAATCTTGCATAGACTTATAATGTGGAGAGCATGTCTTCCCTACATGCCTTTTAAAGGAACATTTGTCTCCACCAATCTTTCTCCAATTGTTGAACCCAAAAGAAGTGAACAATGAATGTCTGTTACTGCTATAAAAAAGAAAGCATGGCAAACAAAATGGTTTGTCATACGCATCAGAGTACTCAAGCCAATGATATTTGTCAAACCATTTAGCATTAAATATGCGATCTTGAACCCCACAACCATGTGTTGGATACTCCTCTAATTTTGGTTGATATGGACCAGAAAGTATATATTTTCTTCGAACCTCATCTCGGCCGTTAATTGGATATGACATGATAGAAGAGCGCTTTCCTGGACCACGCTCAATGTGATTACATCAAATTCACGAGACTACACTCTCACAAAACTAGAAGGTTCATGGACTTCAGGCTCAACCGAACATGGAATATCATCAATAACAACATCATTATTTTGAATGTATGAATTTACTTTCCTCTGTATTTTGCGTGGCTTAGGATTTTGAGTTTGATCCGTCATTAAAAACAACACCTAAAAACAAAACAAAGAAGCATAAAGATTATCAATCTCACCACTAACCCACTACTAATCTGCAATAAACTAAGCAATCTAATCTAAATTATAAAGAATTCATCTCTCAAATAAAAACACAATAAAGAAATTACCACTGTCTTGGGCACTACAAATTAATAATAAATATCAATAACATTCTCTAGGATTAATGAATTTGATTACCCAAATAAAAAAAATCCCCAAATTTGATATAATTTCGTCAAAGAAATTTCATCTTAGAAGAAAAAAATTAAGTGTAATATCTTGAATAAGCTAGTTGGGAGAACTAAGAGAAGATCTGAAGATGTTGAGGTCTTGAGGAGTGAGGACCTGACTCTTGAGAAAAGAGAAAGGCACATCGGCAATAGTCGCAGTCTCGCAAAGAATAAGGGATGAGAGAAGAAACGGCCGAGAAGAGAATAGGAAAAAGGCTTAATTAAATAGGATATGTTGTTCTGCACTGCATATCGTTTGTCAATTATCATTCATTCATTCTTTGTCGTTTTTTTTTTCAATGCAGGTAAACAACACAATACAAACACAATAGAATGAACTTATATATATATATATATATATATATATATATATATATATACATGAAAATTCCCTTCTGAGGAGGGCTACAACATACCTCAGCCCCTCCCTGAGTTCGTGCCTGGATCCAAATGATATACTTCATATTCAAGTGCTTGAGACTGCACTTTCTGTGTCTCGCTTGGATATGATTTCTTTCTCCGCAAGGATGATACTTGGAAAATGCTTCGCACTATTCATCTGCCACCTCAGAATTACATAGCATCGCCTTTGGGTTTTACAGCAAATGGTGGAGTTCATATTTTAAGAAGAGAGAAAGTGGGAGATGAAAGTTCTTTGGTTTTGGATGATACTAAATGGTGTCCTCTGAAGGAGGTCGAAATAACTCATATAGGCAATTATGTCGATGCCTACACACACAGTTTGATTTTACTCAATTGAGTTATAATTTTGCTCAATTTATTAGTTGAATTATATTTGCTAATTGGGAAATAACACAAAAGTATCATTCCACTTGACTGATATAGAACATCTTGTTGATTGAGCGGAGGCTTTTCGCTTTTCAAGTGTTAACCCATCTAACACTTCTTAGTTTTACGGTTTTTTTAGTCGAATTCTTTAAGGACAGCTGTGGAACTCTTGTCACGCCCTTTTTTTCTCGGGCGTTTTTATGATCGGATAGTTAGTTGGGAAAGTTCAGAAAATAAACACTTATTCGGGCTTGCAATGCTCAATGGAACACAACTCTGTACCAAAGGAACCACCGTTAAGACAAAAAAGGATAAAAGATGACAAAAAAATTATATTTCCTGTGGAAAATTTTTACTGTAATCGTGGGCCGGTAATGAGTTTTAGTAAATTAAATAAAAGCATTCTAAACAAAAGGAAAAATCTATGGTCCATTACAAGTGGGGTTTGGTTTTCATTACACGAGTCATGTGAAGAATCGAAACACACATCACCTTCATTTCTTTCTTGTAAGAAATCCCCAAAATCTAAAGCCCTAAACCTCACGACGGACCAAATTTGAGAGTACTGATAGCGAGTTGCGGCGTCGTCCCGGGAGCAAAGCCGTTTGCCTCAGCACGACTGCTTGAAGAAATGGGTCTTGGCCGAGGTATCGCTCTTTGTCTTGAACTCACTTAATTGTAGTATCAGATACTTACAGTTTTCTGTGAGGATTTCTGTGCCTGGACTCGTTAAGTGCTACTTATTTTGTGAATTGAACAATTTTATATGGAAGAGATAAAGAGATCCACAAACTTATCCTTGCCTGAATTACCCGATGAGATTTGGACCTCAATCTTTCTGCTTGCTAAAGTCCCAGCCAAGTATTTAGGGCAGTGTAAGGTGGCGTTCGGTAACGTTTTCAAGTCAATTTTTTTCGTTTTGTAAAATGGAAATGGTAAGAAATGTGTTCGTTAGCCTATTTTTAAAAATGCAGAATACAGTTTTTGAAAATTATTTTCTATTTTACACATAAAATGGGAAAACGCCAATTCACATTTTCATTTTCATTTTTTAGAAAATACAAAAAAAAAACATTTTCCAAAACAAGAACTTCTGCCTATTAAAAAAAAGTAAACACTTGTATAAGAATAATACATGCTCTCTCTCTATCTTCTCAAGGTTTCACTCTTCTCTCATGTCGTTCTCTCATCTCTTCTCAGTTTTTTCATTCGTTGATCCCACTTCCGTCATCATGAACCTCCATCAATTATTGAAAAAATAAGATTTCAGAAACACTACAGCCGAATATATTTTCATTATTTTTTGCATTTTCATATGGTAGTATTGGACGCGTTTTTAACGTTTCGTTTTTTAAAGATTGTTTTCGGACTAACTACCAGACATATTTTAGAATATCAAAAACACAATCTCATTTTGTCGTTTTCATTTTCAAAACTCGATTTTTGAAAATCGTTTTTGAAAACTTTACCGAACATGGCCTAAATGTTTGTGCAAATCTTGGAATGGTTTAATTGGAAATCCAACATTTATAAAAGCCTACAATGAAAATGGAGTTTGCAAACCCGATATCTTAGATTTGGAAAATGAGAGGCTGGGGAACCGGAGGCGTGGAATGTTGCTTTTTTGTCCTGAGACAAAAGAAATTGTTTTGCAATTACAACTTCCTAGTCCATACTGACATATCATTTTCTATATCATTGGTTCGTGAAATGGATTGTGTTGCATCTGTTTGCACATGGTAATCCAGATAATTCATATGCTTTGGTTATGTAGAACCCATCTATGTGCAAACTCAAGAGGGTCGAACCAATTGGTTTCAGATATGGAGGAACGACTACCAAGTAGTCAAAATTAAACGTGTTTGCTTTGCCACTGTGACATCATCCTCATGTTGAGCTTTATAGCCTTCAGCGCGATGTGTGGAGTATGATTCCATCCAACAACCTACTGAACGGGCCTCGCGTTGTGCAGTTTCATCAGTTTTTTGGAACATAATGCTAAAATTCTCTCTATTGGTTATATAATTGAATAAGTGACAGCTCCAACATACACATACTTCACTTTAATATTGGAAGTGAGACCTTCACAATATACCGCCTTCTTGAATTAATCGCTGGGTTCAGGGGTGGTTCCACAACATGCTAACCTGCGACATCTCACCCAAAACTTTCGGCAAACAAAAAAAAAAGTACATATAAACTTCCTTTAATATATATATATATATATATATATATATATATATAGGTTCTATCCAGAGCGAACCTTCGCTATGAAATTAAAGTTTGAAATTCTTTTTTTAACACATTTTTCGGTCATATTTTCACATCTCCACCGTTCAGATGTTTGAACCTAATGTATAGATCATTTATGCAAAATTCATCTAGTTTGGTTACCATTAAGGTATCGAAACTATATTAAATCAATGAACAAACCGAATATGTCCAACTTGAACTGTTCCTGTAAATCATCATAAAGAAGACTTAAACAATTATCAAGTTGCATGAAATTTTGCAGAGATAATCTATACATTAGGTTCTAACATCTGAACGGTGGAGATGTGAAAATATAACCGAAAAATGTTTCAAAAAAGGAACTTCGTACATTAACTTCATAGCGAAAGTTCGCTCTATATATATATATATATATATATATATATATATATAAGGGTGTTCTAGTTGCACCTCCAAAACTGCTGAGTATACCTCAATTGCTTAATATACCTCTGTTTTACTTTTTAGATTCTTAAAAAACCTAAATACATTTCCTCGCGCGCGTGGGGTGCGCTCTTAAAAATCTAATAGTCTCATATCCTTTGCCATACGTTGAGAATGGCATTGTTTCAGTCTGTATATCCGAAGCTCCTTTTCTCCGGGGCTTGGAGAGGTGTAAATCATGTCTAGTCGCAAAGGTAGTGCTTCCACGTAATTTGGCATCATTCAAAACTCATGAATTGGTTTCGCAGTTGGAGGCTCGATGGCCGAGTTTACAGGGTTGGTCGCTTTCTCCTTTGGGTCGAGGATTTTTCATGGTTTAGTTTCAGAGTATAGATGACATGCAATCGGTTTGGACGTGGTTTCTTGTGATTGATCAAGTGGACTCCAAGTTTTTCTCCTTCTACCTAAAAGAACACATTTGCACAGGTGTAGGTTCGGCTATGGGACCTCAGTTTTGCATTCTGGGAACCACAAACTTCGTTTGAGATTGCAAAAGGTCTGGGGGTGCCATTAAAGATTGATCTAAGGACAGATGACAAAAGTGTAGGTTTGTATGCCCGGGTGTTAGTTGACGTTGATTTGTCTCAACTGTTGTTGCAGGAGATTAAAGTCAATCATCAGAATGGGGACCACATATTTGTCAGTGTGGAGTATGAGGCGTTACCAAATGTCTGTTCTCAGTGTGGTCTGGTTGGTCACGTGCAAGATACTTGTCGAGTAGTCAAACCTTTGGAATTTTTAGAGGGTACACATCGTGCTTGGTCTCGTACTCGTTCCAAGGTTAGAAGGAGAAAGTCAGTTTCAAGGAAACACCACTTGCCGTCCCAAAGGGTGGATGATAATAATGTGGCTGTTCATCTCAAATTGCCTACATCTGTTGTACATGAGCAGCCGGTGCTGGAGGAGGTGCAAAAGATCATAGAGTCACAGCATGTGCTAGATAAATTGGTGAGGTTGGATGACCCTATTGAGCTAATACAGATACAGGATGATCAATCTTCCTCTATTGACAGCGTTCCACCTGGATTCCAGAGGAAGCATAGCGATTTGGCTGACTTGGAAGTCACTCCACCTTTACATGAAGCTACTGAAGTAAGTTCAACTCAAGATGATAGTGAAGTGGGTAAAGAAGAAGGGGAGTTCACTCCGGTTATTTCCAAGAGGTTGAAGAAATAGTTGAAAAAAGTTGAAAAAAGTGAAAAATCGAAGTGTAAAGTCCATGGAACAGTATCAGTTCGTGCTCGTGTTCAGCAGGGTGCAAAGCATCTTCGGTTTTAATGTCAATTCTTTATTGGAATGCCCGTGGCTTCGGTAATGAGGACACACATAGGGCATTTAAGAAGTTGGTACGTACTCATAAACCTTTGTTGGCTTGTATTTCTGAGCTTTTTGTTTTGCTGGGTGCTATTCAAGCCTCGTTTTGGAGGTCTTTGAACTTTTTTGTTTTTTTGTTTTTTCTGGTAATGATTGGGGATTGCAAGACCCCAATCTGTGGTTATTATGCCATGTCAGTATCAGGCCTACGTTGCTTTCCTCCACTGATCAACATGTGACTGTTGCATGCTCTATCGATGGGGTGCAGTGTCTGATAACAGCAGTTTATGCTAAAACAACTATTAAAGGTCGACGAAAGCTGTGGGATGATTTAATGACTGTTAAGCAGAATTTTGTCCAGGGCTCATGGCTGGTATTAGGAGACTTCAACTGTGTCCTTGGAGCTCATGAAAAAAGAGGTGGCAACATGCCTAATGCTACTGCTTGCCTTGAGTTTCAGCAGATGTGTACGTCTTGCAATTTGTTGGAGGTGGACACTAAGGGAGTTTTCTTCACTTGGACGAATCGCATTACAGATGTTAAGTTGGACAAAGCTTTTGTAAATCTAGAATGGTTTGATGCATGGATGTCAGTTGAATGCCGGACCCTTACCAAAACCACTTCTGATCATCATCCTGATAGGAGCACAATGTGCGACGATATTACATGTTTATACCCTCGTTTATGCTTTGTTTAACCCTTATTTGTCTAAGATAGAGTCGTAATGTAGTTAGTGTCAATTTCGGTAGAGTTTTGGTGAAATATGGTTAAGAATCCGAAAAATGACTAAGTTTGAGAAATCTGGAAAATAATGCAAAATATGTCTTTTTCGTGATTTTGAGATGAATGAAACTGTGATCTATCCTTTTCCAAATTCTATGAAATTTTATGTGCTTAATATTCATATGTTGTGAAATGATGTGTTAAAATTTCAGATCAATCGGAGTTCGGGAAGTCGCCCAAAAGTTGGCTGCAAAAAGGGCAGTCCGAACATTCCAATCCAGGGGCTTCCAGGAAATCCCTGGGACTGTGTCCCAACTTCGAAAAATCATTCCCGACGACTTGCATGGAATTTGGCCGAGATATTTTATGGAGAGATGGCCCTATGTGTCTAGTTTACGTGAGACTTGGAATCGCACCAATCGGAGCTCCACGGAGGGAGATAAGCCGGAATTACTGCAACAAGGTCAAATCTGCCGATTCCAGGAACCTACTGCCCCCTTTTTGTGTTTTCTGTTTTTGATGGACCAAATGGTGTACGAATGCATATGTGAAGATGGTCCAAGCTTTATGAAGGGAAGAGGAAGACACTAGGCCATGGCATTGAAGAAAAGCATGAAGAAACAAGTTCTCCTAGTCACATTAGGAGAAGCTGCCGATTCTGGCAGATTGCTGCCTCTGTGTGCTGTCGGCATTGTGGGGCATTTTCAATGGATCAAGACCTATCAATTGAAGTCCAAGATCATACAAGAAGTCCATGAAGATGTGCAGCCCAAGCCTTGAAGAAAAATCAGAAAAAGAAAAATCAAGAATGCAAATCTTTATTCAACAAGGAAACATAAACCTACAAGGAAACCTATTCTTTGTTTCCCCTTCTTGTGGCCGGCAGCCTCTCTCTCCCTTTTCCTCTATATATAGCCATCTCATACACAGAAAATCATCATCTCATCTCTTGCAAAGCACTAGCCAAAACTCTACCAAATTTTCCTACCAAAGTTCTAAGCCGAAACCCTAAAAATACCAAGTCACCGATTCCACCACCACCAATCACCACCGATCCCAATCCCTAGCCTAGCTACTGCCGATCCTCTTCCACCACACCAAGACGAAGCTCTCCAAGGTTTCTAAAGTGTGATCCATCCCTATGACTTGTGTTTTTAATTTCGGTTTAGTCACATGTATTGTTATAAAAAATACTTTGTTTCGTTTGGTTTTGTATGATGAGCATGAATTGCAATTTTCATTAAAGTTTATGTGATGATTTGTGCGATTTTTAATACATGGTTTTTGTATGTTTAGATAATTAGAGCAGTGGTATTAGAAGCATGTTTAGGATTTAAATTGGTTAGTAATCTAAGGTGAGGGCATGAAAATCGATACTTGGTGTTGTCTTTGAACATAATCTCGGTATTAGGTTTAACTTGCTAGGGTAATTACAAACTAGATGGACCGAGAGGACTCTATGATTTGTGTTATTCACTAAGGGCTATTAATCTTAGAACTTGCATGCTAAATAAGATGATTGACAACCTTACTTGTTTACATGTTTTCGATTTAAGACTCTTGTGCGATATATGTTAAGTCTTAACCGGATTAGCATAAATATCTTTAGGGCTAGAGCGAGAGTTTGTCCTAAAAGAACTTAAGGAAGTCTAGTAACTAGGTACAGAGCGAGAGCTCTAGTTACGGTCGAAACGAATTTGAATTTTGAGCATGCTAATACTTGTCTCTTACTTTCTTGCATATAAATCTTTGTGTTAAATTGTGTTTTGTGTTATGTGATGCGTGAGAGATGATGATCAAACTTGTAAATATTAGATCTAGGATTTTATTTTCTGTTTTTACATGTTGCCGAACTTAGTGTAAGGAAGCTTGCTGCCGAACCATTATATCCCCCAAACTTGTGACGTTTTCTTGTATATATGTGAATATGTTTGTGTCTAACAATTTCATATTTCAGGTACCCTTAATCCCCGGCTAGAACGATCCCTACTTGCTCATACTACTAACGATATTTTTGTAGGGTTATCATTGCATGCGAGCTTCGGCTCCCGTTCAATTTTTGGCGCCGTTGCCGGGGATTATAAAAGCTTGTTTTATGTTATTGTTGTGTATATAATGTTGTTGGAAATTTTTGTTGTGAATGTGTAAAGTGTAAATTTTAAGTTTATTTTGGATTTTGTAAAGTAGAAATATGCTTCGGCATGTAGAGTTTAAATTTTGGAAGTTGCATGATGTATATTGATGTATGTTGGTAATCACTTAGTTTAATTTCTAGGAAGTTGATAGTGTTGTGTATGTTTGAGTTTATTGTAGTTTCTAAAGTGTAACATGTAGGTGAAGCCTCTTTTGTTGATCATAACCAAAACCCTTCATACGAGTGATGCCATGTTAGGTATGTTTTTGTGTAGATTGGGAAACGGGCCCTGCAATGTTGGAATTAGTCCATCGTTGGCCCCCCACGCATAAAGACGCTAACTTGGTATTATTTTTATGAGGTTGAGGGCGGTTTTAATCAACACTTGAGACCGCTAGGGATCCGTGTTTGTTTTACAAAGTATGGGGAAGTTATTATCATAGATATGGTTCTCAGGTTTGTTTAACTGGATCTCAAGGCCCATAGACTGATGTTCATTCTCGGTGAGTGAGTCGATAGGGGGTTCGCCCTCCGTGGTGTCCAACAACGAGTCCTGCCTGGTTCCTGTAGGGGGTTCGCCCTCCGTGATTGTAATGACCTTTGAAACGTAAAATCCGCACGACCTAGTCGACAGCTTGTGCCGAAGCATCACCTCACTTTAGACGCTAGAACATAACTTGACATATGTGGCCTATTTTCTTCAAAGATAAAACATGTTGTGTGGTTCAAACTCTTGAGGTATATCGGATTAAGCATGATACTACCGGGGGCTGTATCAGTCCATTGCACCGTTATCTCCTCTGCTCCACGTACTTCGAGAGTTAGAACAAATTTAAAAGAAAATTAGACTTAGAGATTAACCTTGCCGAACCATATTTCTACTATTGCCGAAATTTTTGTTCTTTGCCGTGTGTTCTTATGTGTTGCCGATTGTGACTTTGTGTATCATTGTTTGAAATTTGTTGTATCGCCAATGCCGTGGCTTGTAATGATGTATATTCTTGCTTTATATTTCTTTATAAGGTTCTAACTTGTTTAAATGTTGCAAATTTCAGAAATAATGCATGTCCGAATCTAGTATTTGGACAAGAGATCTTCAAGGCCGTTTGCAACGTTTAGAGCAAGAACTCGCTATTGCTCGTTTTGTGCCATTACCACCATCGTCACCAACCAGTTCATCAGTAGCATCATCCTTGCCGTCCTCCCCTATTGTGCCGTCAGTATCATCATCATCCGGGCCGAGTTCACCGTCAGTTGTGTCATCGTCGTGTGATCTTCAGAATCCTGAATTTGAAGCCTTTGCCGAATCATCAGAAGAAGAAGAGATCATGGCATCAATCAGATCACAGAATGGTCATGTTGCTGGAGCTGGTGTTGCTCCTTCGAATATCACTTATCCTCCCTTGGAAGCTGAAAAGACTGGAGAGATTGAATTGAGGAGTGGATTCCTCCATAAGCTGAAGTCATTTTATGGGATGCCGAGTGAGGACCCTAACAAGCATCTGCAGTGGTTTAACTTCACCACGGAGTCTATGTGTCCAAGAGGGACCGATTTGCAACACTTCAAGATGAAGGCATTTCCGTTTTCTCTAGAAGATCAAGCAAAGGAGTGGTTGTTTGAGGTGCCTAGTGGTCGCATTGTTTCGTGGAGTACTATGATGGATGAGTTTTTGCTCAAGTACTTTCCCGCTTCACGTATCACTGATCTGAGGAAGCAAATTACAAGTGTGAAGCAAGCCGGAGATGAGACTTTCTTCGACTACTACAAGAGGTTCAAGTCCCTAGTTTCTTTGTGTCCATCGCATGGCATTAGCGATGGACTCTTGCTACAATATTTCTATGAGGGATTGCGCGTCATGGAGAGAGAGTTTCTTGACTCGGCCGCGGGAGGTAGCTTTTTGGAGTTGAATGCCGGAGCGGCAAGAAGTTTGTTGGAAGTTCGTGCTTTGAACAACCAACAATTTGGCATGGCACGAGGCAATGTGCAAAGGAATGAGAAAGTGCATGAGACGTCTTCGAGCTCAAAGTTAGAAGATAAAGTGGACAAGCTTACCGACTTGGTGAGTAATTTGATGAAGAAGCGTGCAAGTGTATGTGGTATTTGCACCGAGGGCCATGAGACCGACCAATGCCCTCAATTTGGAGTTAATGAGGGAGTAGAGGAGTGCAATGCAATTGGTTTTCAAGGAGGCCAACGATTTGGCAATTTCAATCCAAGGTTCAATGATCATCCGAACTTTCGATGGGCGAACAATGACAACGTGCTTAGGGCACCTATGCAACCGAGAGAGGGAGTAGCGCCATTTGCACCGAGGCCACCATTTGTGCCTCGGCAGCCATACATGCCGAACCAAGGAGCCTATGGGGCAGTGCCGAACCAAAACCAAGCTCAAGCCGTGCCTATCCAAGGCCAAGCCGCGCCGAGCAACCCTAATTACGATGCATTGCTTCAATCTTTGTCAAGTGCTACTCAAGCATTACTCGCGGGGCAACAAAATCATCAAAAGGACATTGGTGAGCTCAAGACTCAAATGGGGCAAGTTGTGGATTTTATGGGAAGATTCAATGAGCAAGGAAAGTTGCCAAGCAATACGATTCCAAATCCGAGGAACGAGCAAGCCAAAGTGATTCAAACTCGAAGCGGAAGAGAGTTTGTTCCTCCAACAAGTCCAAAGAAGAAGCGAGTGACTTTCAAGGGAATAAATGAGGATGAGATGGCCGCCGGACCTGTCATTGCCGGCAGCCATGATGGAGATGCCGAGGAGAGCCATGTTGCCGAGCAAGGAGGTGTTGCCGGCAATGTTGTTACCGAGAGGGGCAGAGTTGCTGCCGAGAAGGGGAATGCCACCGAGCAAGGGCATAGTGCCGGCCATAATGTGAGTGACAAGGGGCTGCGCAACGAGCTTGAGTACGATCCCGCCACATCCAAGAATGAGGTATTGCCGAGCCAAGCAAGCAAGGGAGGGGTGCCATCATCAAGCATACCATTCCCTTCACGCTTTGCTAGAACGAAGAAGGATAAATCCGATGAAGAGGTATTGGAGATTTTCCGGAAAGTGCAAGTCAACATCCCTTTGTTGGAGTGCATTAAGCAAGTACCAAAGTATGCTAAGTTTTTAAAGGAGCTTTGCACGGCAAGGAGGCATACTAGAGAGACTCGTGTGGTAACAATGAGTGAGACAGTGTCGGCCGTTATTCAAAGGAGGTTGCCACCAAAGATGAAGGATCCGGGAAGCTTCAATGTGCCTTGTGTGATAGGCAATACACGTTTTGATGATGTTATGTTGGATTTGGGAGCATCGATCAATGTCATGCCACTCAATGTGTACCAAACGTTGAGTATAGGGCCTCTCAAGAGGGATAATGTCATCATTCAACTTGCGGATCGCTCAAGCAAATATCCGGAGGGTTATGTAGAGGATGTGTTGGTGCAAGTCAACCAATTGATATTCCCCGCCGATTTTTATGTGGTTGAGATGGAGGATTCGCCGGTCAACAACACTCAATTGCTTCTAGGGCGACCATTCATGAGGACCGCGCGCACAAAGATAGACGTGGCCGAAGGAAACCTAACTATGGAATTTGATGGTGAGGTGATCAAGTTTAATGTGTTTGACGCCATGAAGTTCCCGAATGTTGATTTAAAGGAGGGTTGCGCCATTGATGTTTTGGAGGAGGTCGAGCAAGTTATGTCGACCTCGCTCGACGCATAGCAATTAGCGATCGAGAAAGGGGTCGGATTTGACAAGAGGGGAGAACGAGTGCACGATGATACCGAGCAAGGTGGTGCCGAGCCAAGCATATATGCCGAGCCTTATGCCATTATGCCGAGAATTAGAGAGGCAGTTGCCGAGCTTGATGCCACGCCAACTTATCCAAGGAACTCGTTCTTGTCAATTCCAAGTGCCACAACAAAATTTCGACCAAGTGTGGAAGAGGCCCCGAAGTTAGAACTAAAAGAACTCCCTAGTCACTTGAAGTATGCTTATCTCGGAGAAGGAGACACACTACCGGTTATTGTGTCTTCAATGCTTAGTGAGAAGCAAGAGAAAGATTTGATTGGTGTGCTTAAGAAGTACAAGACCGCTATAGGTTGGACCTTAGCGGACATCAAGGGAATAAGCCCTACTACTTGTGTTCATCGTATTTTGTTGGAAGAAGGAGCTAAACCGACAAAGGAAGCTCAACGTCGACTTCACCCTCCCATGATGAAGGTTGTGAAAGAAGAGATTATCAAGTTGCTTGATTGTGGGGTGATCTACCCAATTTCGGATAGTAAGTGGATATCTCCCGTGCAAGTAGTGCCAAAGAAGAGTGGTGTAACGGTTGTCAAGAATGAGAAGAATGAGCTTGTGCCACAAAGACTTGTAACCGGTCATCGGATGTGCATCGATTATAGGAAGCTCAATGCTACAACGAGAAAGGATCACATGCCTTTGCCGTTTATGGATCAAATGCTAGAGAGGTTGGCCGGTCATTCTTACTATTGTTTTCTTGACGGATATAGTGGCTACAACCAAATCATGATACACCCGGATGATCAAGAGAAGACCACTTTCACTTGTCCATTTGGCACGTTTGCTTATCGGAGGATGCCATTCGGACTATGCAACGCACCCGGCACTTTTCAAAGATGTATGTATGCTATCTTCTCGGATTTTATTGAAGACATAATCGAAGTGTTTATGGATGATTTTAGTGTGTATGGAGACACCTTCGATGCATGTTTGGGGAACTTGGAGAAGATACTTGAGAGGTGTGTAGAGACAAATCTTGTGCTCAATTGGGAGAAGTGTCACTTCATGGTCACGCAAGGCATTGTTCTAGGGCACATAATTTCGGCAAGAGGCTTAGAGGTTGACAAAGCCAAGGTGGAGCTAATTCAAGCTTTGCCGAGCCCTAGGTGTGTAAAGGATGTGAGAAGTTTTCTTGGCCATGCGGGGTTTTATCGACGATTCATCAAGGACTTCTCTTCAATTGCCAAGCCATTGAGCAACTTGTTACAAAAGGAGGTGACGTTTGAGTGGACAAAGGCGTGTGAGGAAGCATTTTGCCGATTGAAAGCTTGCTTGTGTACGGCGCCAATACTTGTATCCCCTAATTGGGACGAGCCATTTGAGTTGATGTGTGATGCTAGTGATTATGCACTTGGAGCGGTACTTGGACAACGAATTGAGAAGAAGCCATGCGCCATTTACTATGCTTCAAGGACTCTCAACGATGCTCAACTCAATTACACAACAACGGAGAAGGAACTCTTAGCGGTAATTTTTGCTTTGGAAAAATTTCGATCATATCTTTTGAATTCCAAAGTCATTGTTTATAGTGATCATGCCGCTTTGAGATATCTTATGACGAAGAAGGATGCTAAGCCGAGGCTTATTCGATGGATTCTTTTACTTCAAGAGTTCGATATTGAGATTAAGGATAAGAAAGGAGTAGAGAATGTTGTGGCCGATCATTTGAGTCGCCTTGTTCATGAGGAGGATCGGCTGCCCCTATTAGAGACCTTTCCGGATGAGCAACTTTTTCGACTTGAAGTACATGAGCCTTGGTATGCCGACATTGCCAATTTTCTTGCCACACGCCGATTTCCCAAAGAAATGCCGAGCCACCACCAAAAGAGAATAAGGAAGCAAGCTCGACACTTCTTGTGGGATGATCCGTACTTATGGAAGCAATGTGGTGATCAAGTTATTAGAAGATGTGTGCCGGAGAATGAGCATCGATCCATCCTTTCTTTTTGTCATAGCGAAGCTTGTGGTGGACATTTTGGACCAAAGAAAACGGCTTTGAAGGTACTTTCGTGTGGATTCTTTTGGCCTACAATTTTCAAGGATGCATTCATGTTTTGCAAAGCATGTGATAGATGCCAAAGAATGGGGAACATTGGAGCTAGGGATCAAATGCCGCTCACGCCTATCATTGAGGTAGAAATTTTCGATTTATGGGGTATTGATTTCATGGGACCGTTTCCTTCAAGTAAGGGTTTTCTCTACATATTGCTTGCGGTTGATTATGTGTCAAAGTGGATCGAAGCCAAGGCTACACGCACCAATGATGCCAAGGTGGTAGCCAAGTTTCTCAAGACCAACATCTTTTCACGTTTTGGAGTTCCAAGAGTCTTGATTAGCGATGGAGGATCCCATTTTTGTAACCGCACCATTGAAGCCTTATTGAGGAAGTATGGAGTCACACATAAGGTTTCTACACCTTATCACCCCCAAACAAGTGGCATGGCCGAGGTGAGTAATCGAGAGATCAAGCAAATTTTGGAGAAAACCGTTGGACCTTCAAGGAAGGATTGGAGTGATCGTCTCGATGATGCTTTATGGGCTTATAGGACCGCGTACAAAACACCGATAGGTATGTCTCCTTTTCGGTTAGTTTATGGCAAAGCATGTCACTTACCGGTTGAGCTTGAGCATAAGGCATGGTGGGCAATCAAGGCATTCAACATGAGCATAGATGATGCCGGTCTTCATAGAAAGCTTCAACTCAATGAACTTGAAGAAATTCGCAATGAAGCTTATGATGCCGCTTGGATATACAAGGAGAAAACAAAGGCTTACCATGACAAGATGTTACGAGGAAAGAAATTCGAAGTAGGGCAAAAAGTTCTCTTATTCAACTCAAGACTTCGACTCTTTCCGGGTAAGCTACGCTCACGTTAGGTTGGTCCCTTCATCATCACTCAAGTTTTTCCTCATGGTGCAATAGAAATTTCAAGCCTCACCTCGAGCAATATTTTCAAAGTAAATGGTCAGCGTCTCAAGCCATATTATGATTCCTTTTCCAAACACACAATTGAGAAGTGCATTGTTGACGACTCACCACCTTCGGGACATCAAGATGACATTGCCGGCAGCTCACACATGCAAGAGACGGTCTCACACATGGATGCCGAGCAGCAGCCACCTGTTTCAGCCGAGCCACCACCCCCTGCCGGACCTGCCATTGCCGGCAGGGTTGACACCAGCACACATGAGGCCGAGCACAAGGATGACACGCCCTCGGATACGCCGGACACGGAAATTCAGGAGCCGGACACGCCGCCTCCACCGGATACGAAGAATGCAACCGAATCGGATACATTGTGCAATGAACTTCTTCTTGAACTTCTTCATGCCGACTTGAGTTGCTTTGGAACACGATGAACACATGAAACACGGTGAAAAGTCTAGGCTATGGACTATAAACACAAAGCGCTACTTGGGAGGCAACCCATGTCGATCAAAGAAAAGTGAAGGAGCCATCACCGAGAGTTTGAAATTTCTTAACCCTTCTATTTTTCTTTGATTTGTGATGATTTGTTGGTATATGTTAGTCGATTGCATGCTTAGGAAATTCATTGATATTGTTTTGTGCTTACATTGAGGACAATGTAATTTTCTAAGTGTGGGGTGGGATAACGTATTCCGTTTATGTTTTCGTGTGCTTAGTTTAGAAAAGAAAATTCAGAAAATTGTTCTACAAAAATAGAGTGTTTAAATTGTTGTTTTGAGTCTTAGGATGCCCCTAATATGTCAATGATGTTTTTCTCCTCTTTGCATACATAGATGATGGTTGTGCATACTTATAAAATTGTAAGTTTCATGGATTATGTGCATTGGTAGGAGCATGTAGGACTTGTTGATTAATAAGCATGCATGTTTTAGCTAGTTTATTTCGATTATAACCTATGTGAGCTTTAGTGCCAAATTGCTTTCTTCTTGAGCGATAAAAAAGATAAAATTCGATAGATTCGTAGGAAGCATGAAACCTCATAATTCTTTGACTATTCGATGACTATGTGCCATAGCTTTTTAATGAACTCTAGTATGCTAGAACTTACTCTTGTTGATTTTCGAAACGTTTTTATCATAAAATACCTTGATTTTGAATGTGATTGAATAAAGATCATTTAGGTTTACCACCAAAGCCAAATAAAGCATGAGCCCTATTGGAGCCCGTCGTGGGACACCTTAGTAAACCCCTTTGAGCCGATATTGAGCCTTTTCTTTCATCATCCTTAAACACTTTCCATGAGCTTAGTATAGTTGTGCCTTTACCCTTGATCAAAGTATTGGCAAAGCTTGATTTTTGAAGGCGTTTTTGCGTGTGTGATGAAGAAGAACAAGTGTGGGGTAGACCTAGCCATAAATTTATATGTAATATGTATGCATGCCGTGGCCTTAGAAATAGAAAAGAGAAGAAAAATGCTCGAATCAAAAGAGAGAAAAATGCCGAGAAAAAGAAAGAAAAATATGAAAAAAGAAGGGCACGGCATAGGGTTGAAAAATAAAAATGTTGTGCATGGCTATGGTCTAGATTATTGTTGTAATATTTTATGGGAAGAAAAAGAATGACGTATGGGTCCAACAAGATGAAATTTGACCCTTTTGGCGAGAAGACATAAGGAGATTT
This sequence comes from Potentilla sterilis, assembly GCA_963682095.1. Lineage (NCBI taxonomy): Eukaryota > Viridiplantae > Streptophyta > Magnoliopsida > Rosales > Rosaceae > Potentilla > Potentilla sterilis. The sequence continues at coordinate 37,809,544 of OY821764.1, forward strand.
GAGCTTTGCCGAATGCCATGGTGACGTTTTGAGCCTCCTTATCCAAATATCGAATACCTCTTAGCCTAGCCCCATTACAACCCTTTTATTGATCTTTTTCATGATTCTTAAGATGGTTAAATTTGATTGTGGAAATTTTCTCAAGAGTAAGCTTATGGTTTTGGTTCATTGGTGCATATAGTTGTCATATGAGGTTTTTCCATCAAAAAATTCACAAAGTGCTTTCGTTTCCTTGATATATGCAAGTCACTCTTTGTAATTCATGATCTTTCGCTTGCATATACTTATGTGTGAATAACCATGCTTCGAGAGAAAAGAAGAGAGTATGCCTAGTGAGGTGATTTGAATTAGCTTTTAACATGTCTACATGCTTACTTTTGCTCCTATATGTTCATATTGATGTCGCATGTTCATGAAACTTGGAATTTTCGTGCTTAGCATTCTCATGCATTAACTTGAAAGCTATGTGTACATACGAGCCTGAGACAAATTGTTAGGGGCAATAGTTTGTTTAGAGTCTTAGTTTTATTTAGTTTGCTAAGGGACTAGCAAAGGATAAGTGTGGGGTAGTTGATAGGAGCACAATGTGCGACGATATTACATGTTTATACCCTCGTTTATGCTTTGTTTAACCCTTATTTGTCTAAGATAGAGTCGTAATGTAGTTAGTGTCAATTTCGGTAGAGTTTTGGTGAAATATGGTTAAGAATCCGAAAAATGACTAAGTTTGAGAAATCTGGAAAATAATGCAAAATATGTCTTTTTCGTGATTTTGAGATGAATGAAACTGTGATCTATCCTTTTCCAAATTCTATGAAATTTTATGTGCTTAATATTCATATGTTGTGAAATGATGTGTTAAAATTTCAGATCAATCGGAGTTCGGGAAGTCGCCCAAAAGTTGGCTGCAAAAAGGGCAGTCCGAACATTCCAATCCAGGGGCTTCCAGGAAATCCCTGGGACTGTGTCCCAACTTCGAAAAATCATTCCCGACGACTTGCATGGAATTTGGCCGAGATATTTTATGGAGAGATGGCCCTATGTGTCTAGTTTACGTGAGACTTGGAATCGCACCAATCGGAGCTCCACGGAGGGAGATAAGCCGGAATTACTGCAACAAGGTCAAATCTGCCGATTCCAGGAACCTACTGCCCCCTTTTTGTGTTTTCTGTTTTTGATGGACCAAATGGTGTACGAATGCATATGTGAAGATGGTCCAAGCTTTATGAAGGGAAGAGGAAGACACTAGGCCATGGCATTGAAGAAAAGCATGAAGAAACAAGTTCTCCTAGTCACATTAGGAGAAGCTGCCGATTCTGGCAGATTGCTGCCTCTGTGTGCTGTCGGCATTGTGGGGCATTTTCAATGGATCAAGACCTATCAATTGAAGTCCAAGATCATACAAGAAGTCCATGAAGATGTGCAGCCCAAGCCTTGAAGAAAAATCAGAAAAAGAAAAATCAAGAATGCAAATCTTTATTCAACAAGGAAACATAAACCTACAAGGAAACCTATTCTTTGTTTCCCCTTCTTGTGGCCGGCAGCCTCTCTCTCCCTTTTCCTCTATATATAGCCATCTCATACACAGAAAATCATCATCTCATCTCTTGCAAAGCACTAGCCAAAACTCTACCAAATTTTCCTACCAAAGTTCTAAGCCGAAACCCTAAAAATACCAAGTCACCGATTCCACCACCACCAATCACCACCGATCCCAATCCCTAGCCTAGCTACTGCCGATCCTCTTCCACCACACCAAGACGAAGCTCTCCAAGGTTTCTAAAGTGTGATCCATCCCTATGACTTGTGTTTTTAATTTCGGTTTAGTCACATGTATTGTTATAAAAAATACTTTGTTTCGTTTGGTTTTGTATGATGAGCATGAATTGCAATTTTCATTAAAGTTTATGTGATGATTTGTGCGATTTTTAATACATGGTTTTTGTATGTTTAGATAATTAGAGCAGTGGTATTAGAAGCATGTTTAGGATTTAAATTGGTTAGTAATCTAAGGTGAGGGCATGAAAATCGATACTTGGTGTTGTCTTTGAACATAATCTCGGTATTAGGTTTAACTTGCTAGGGTAATTACAAACTAGATGGACCGAGAGGACTCTATGATTTGTGTTATTCACTAAGGGCTATTAATCTTAGAACTTGCATGCTAAATAAGATGATTGACAACCTTACTTGTTTACATGTTTTCGATTTAAGACTCTTGTGCGATATATGTTAAGTCTTAACCGGATTAGCATAAATATCTTTAGGGCTAGAGCGAGAGTTTGTCCTAAAAGAACTTAAGGAAGTCTAGTAACTAGGTACAGAGCGAGAGCTCTAGTTACGGTCGAAACGAATTTGAATTTTGAGCATGCTAATACTTGTCTCTTACTTTCTTGCATATAAATCTTTGTGTTAAATTGTGTTTTGTGTTATGTGATGCGTGAGAGATGATGATCAAACTTGTAAATATTAGATCTAGGATTTTATTTTCTGTTTTTACATGTTGCCGAACTTAGTGTAAGGAAGCTTGCTGCCGAACCATTATATCCCCCAAACTTGTGACGTTTTCTTGTATATATGTGAATATGTTTGTGTCTAACAATTTCATATTTCAGGTACCCTTAATCCCCGGCTAGAACGATCCCTACTTGCTCATACTACTAACGATATTTTTGTAGGGTTATCATTGCATGCGAGCTTCGGCTCCCGTTCACATCCTCTCCTGGTGACTTGCTCCAGATTGTCTTTCATGCCCAAAGCTTCTTTTCGGTTTCAGAGTATGTTGCTAAAGCACCCAGGTTTCATTGACATGGTAAGAGTTTTTTGGCATAATCAATCTGTCTCTGGTTGCCCTATGTATGTCTTGACTGCAAAACTACGAGCCTTGAAGGGGTGGTTGAAGGATTGGAATTTAAGCTCTTTTGGGGATATAAACATTCGTGTCAATTCTACGAAGCAATTGCTGGATTATGTGCAGATGGAAATTTCAGATTTGGAGTCTGTTGACAGTAGCCACAGAGGGGCTACGCAGGCCCACATACCCGCAGCTAGCATGCCCGGGGCCGGACCGAGGCCCTGAGCAGGATCCCCAGCACCCGGACCCGAGGCCCAGCAGTCTAACTTATGACTGGGGGCCCGGGAGCCGGGGAAACCAGCCTGCCGAACAGGTCACCTTAGCTGTCCCTTTGCGTACGAACAGAAGGGAACCAGTCCCACATTGAAGAGTAAGACCAGACCTCACGATCGACCACCTATATAAGGGCCTCAACTACCCTCATTAATAGGTAACTCAACTCTCCCACTACTTATCATTCCCTCTTAAGTTATCTATTTGCTCCAACGGTACTAACTTAGGCATCAGAGAGGAGAAGACCGGCCCGCCCGGTATTCCCCTTAGTTAGCAGGGTTCGCAGGAGGAAATCACATCAAGATCCACCGGTTTCCTACAGGCCTACGGGTTTGTGTGGAAATAGGGTCAACATAAGATCCCTTAAGAAGAGAGGATGAGGTTATTGTGGAGTATCAGAGTGCTTTGTCCATGCAAGAGTCTTTTTTGAAAAGTAAAACAAGAGTGCGTTGGTTAATTAGTGGAGGGTGATAGGAATACTGCTTTTTTTTTTTCACAATATATTGAAGGTCCAGCGGGTTCATAAATCCTTAGTCTCTCTTAAGGTGGGACAACAGAGATTACATGGTCATGATCAAATTGTCTCCCACGTGATTGATCATTTCAGCTCGTTGTTCTCTATAGATTCTATTATTGTAGATTCTAGGATGGTGGATCGTGCTATTCCTTTTCTGGTGACTGTGGCGGAAAATGATTGTCTCACTAGTAAGTCTGATGCAGCGGAGGTCCACAAGGCTGTTATGAGTTTGGATGGGTCTAGCTAGGGCTGGCATGGTACGGTTACCAATATTTTTTTACTATTAACATTTACCAACCAATTATAATCGGTAGACAAAATCCTATTACCATTACCAACCACCAAAGTCGGTATACCAATAGTTTGGTATGGTATGGTACATGTTGGTACGGTACGATTGGGCCTTGTACCAACATTAAATTGGGCCATTTTTTCATGAAAAATAATACCTGGCCCACATCTTTTAAGGTTTTCCTGCTATGAACTTATGCATAATTTCAATAAATAATTATTGTAATATGAAATGATCATGGGTGGGAATTGGCGAGGGATGAGAGTGTCGGGATGGGAATCGGCGCTAGAGTCTGCGGCGGCGCAGGGGACGTGGCAGGTGTGGCCGTGCTTGGGATGGCCACAGCGGATTAGAGATGAGGTCGAGAGACTCAGAGACTGAGAGTAGAGAGAGGTCGAGACTAGAGAGGATTAGAGATTTAGAGGAATGACTGAATGAGGCTCTTAGTCCCTTACTAATTAAGTGATTTAGGTCATAAGATAGACGACTAAGATTAAAGCAACCTTCAATCAACGACTAGGATTAGATAATTTTATATAATTATATATATATATATATATATATATATATATATATATATATATATATCAGTCAGTACGGTAATTACCGTAGTATGGGAAATGTATTACCGTGCCGTACCACAAATAGAGGAGTTGGTACAGTTACTGTACCATACAAGTCGATTACTGACTATGTCGATTACCAATTTAATCGGCTCGGTTGGTTTTGCGGTAATTGCGGTAAACTACCATACCATGCCAGCCCTAGGTCTAGCGCCCTAGAACCAGATGGTTTTAATGGGTGTTTTTTCCATTCTTGTTGGGGGATAGTTGCTGAGGATGTTGTGGCAGCGATTGTTAGTTTTTTTTAGACTGGTTTTATTCTGCCGCATCTTAATTCCAATCTGGTAACTCTCATTCCCAAGAAAGACGAGACAGACAGTATCTCAGATTTCAGGCCGATTTCTTTGGCTAATTTTGTCTTCAAGATTATCACGAGAGTTTTAACTGACAGGCTGGGTGCACTGGCCTCTCGCATTGTGTCTGCCAATCAAAGTGGGTTCATCAAGGGCCGATTAATAACAGACCCAATCATTCTTACTTCTGAGTGTATCAACCTGCTAGACATAAAATCTAATTGGGGCAACATAGCCTTAAAGTTGGATATTAGCAAAACGTTTGACACCTTGGATTGGAGCTTTCTGCTCCGTGTTCTGAAAGCTTTTGGGTTTGATCAAGTATTTATAAATTGGATTGAAAAAGTCTTGCAATCTGCTTGCCTGTCAGTTCAAGTGAATGGTCAGTCGTGTGGGTTTTTTCAGTGCTCTCGTGGGGTTCGATAGGGAGATCAGTTATCACCTTTACTTTTCTACTTGGCTGAGGAGGTTTTATGTGGGGGGCTGTCTCAGCTGGTTTCTAGAGGTCAAATTACTCGTATTGCGACTCTTAAGAAAGTCAGTCCTCCTTCGCATGTCCTTTTTGCTGATGATGTAATGATCTTCATGCAAAGTAATCATCGGAGTCTTCGCAACCAGATGAAGTTTATGGATGAGTATGCCCGTAATTCGGGTCAGGTAGTGAACAAAGCCAAGTTGTCAGTGTTTATTGGAAAGTATGCGCTCAGGCGCCGGGTTGTAATTCAGCAGGTATTGAGTATTCGACAAGCTCCTTTTTCCTTTACATATCTCAGAGTTCCTATCTTCCAGGGCCGTCCAAAGTCTACTCATTTTCAAGCCATTGCAGAAAAAGTCAGATGTCGGCTTTTATCTTGGAAAGGTAAGCAGTTATCTCAGGCTGCTAGGTTGCAACTCATATGGTCGGTGATTTAGAGTCTGCTCATTCACAGTTTTCAAGTTTATGCTTGGCCGAGATCTCTTCTTCTGAAGGTACAAGGTTGGGCCCGTAACTTTTTCTGGTCTGGTGATCCTTTGAAGAGAGGATCGGCTCTTGTTGTCTGAGATACTTGTTGTCTTTCTTTAGATCAAGGGGGTTTAGGTTTAAAGAATCTGATCCACCTAAATCATGCTCTTCTTCTAAAAAATTGCTGGAACATTGTGACCGCTTCCACCTCGTCGGCAATATTCCTTAAAATCCGTTTTCTCTCATGTTCTATGCAAATCCTGGAGTATTATCAGCAGTCTTCAGTTTGGCTTGGGATTAAAAGTTTTGGAGTAAGTTTTATTTCATGTTATATTAGATAGTGGGGGATGGGAAAAGCATTGATTTCTGCTCAGATAACTGGTTGGGCTCTCCAATATCGAGGCTTCATTAGATCTCTCCTGTGTCGAGATCTCTCATGCCGATCAAGTGCTATTAAAAATAAATAATGGGCGTTGCCTTCCTTGTTTACTTTTTTCTTTCCAGATACTGCTGATCGGATAAGTGCGGTGCAGCTGCCTTTGGATACTGTCTCGGATAAGATCATTTGGCCTCACTACTAAGGCTGCATTCTCCTTTTTCTCCCCTTCGCAGCCTGCAGCTAAGCAGAGTAAATGGATTTGGCATAAGGCCATTCAGCCAAGGAAAATTTTGGTGGCTTGGAAAGTCTTTCATGGCAGGATGTTGACTGATGATGCTTTGCAAAGACGTGGGACTTCATTGTGTTCTAAATGCTCTGTTTGTAGCTTGAGCGGCAAGACTCTGACTCATCTTTTCTTTAGCTGCCACATAATCAATGATTTTTGGCAATGGCTAGATTCTTGGTTCAGAGTTTCTTTACCTCCAGGTACTCCTCTTTTACACCTAGTCTCTCAGGAGTTCTTAGACAGTATGTCATATAGTAACAAAGAGTTATGGAGTTTTGCTTTCTGTAATGCTTTGTGGTGTATATGGACTTATAGAAACAAGATCAGATATGAGGAGGCAACTTTTGATTTACTGAGGTTTAAGCATTCATTTTTGATTGCCCTGAGGGAGTCTGCTTTGATTTCTTTTACTCCTTGTGAAAAAATTTCAGGAGTACATGATATGTTTCAGGTGCTGCGTCTCTCTTCATTTCGTCTTAAGGCTCCGAAATTCACTCTTGTCTGATGGGACCCTCCTCCTGATAATTGGATAAAAGTCAATACTGATGGTTCTTTTTGTGATTATGTTACTGCGGGTTTTGGTGGTATCTATAGAAATCATGAGGGGTTGTTCATGGGGGCTTATGCAAGAAATGTGGAGGTTCATAGTGCCATTGATGCGGAGGTTTTGGCAGTGATTGAGGCTTTTCGGATTGCCTGGGCAAAGGGATGGACTCGTCTTTCTTCCGTAGTTGTTCATTATTTCAAGAACCCTATGCTTGTTCCATGGAGACTGAGAGTTGCTTGGAGTAACTGCCTCTATATTGCTCGCCAAATGCATTGTAGAGTTTCTCATATTTACAGGGAAGAGAATGTGGTGGCGGATGCGTTGGCTAACTTTGGCATCCGTAATGTTGGGTATAAATGGTGGGATGGTCTGCCTGCTTTCATTGACCGGTTATATGGGAGAGATTTGTCCTTAGCTGCAGCTTACAAATTTCGTTAGTATGCGTATTTTTCTGTGAAAAATGTTTCATGTTTCTTGTTTTGTTGCTTTAGGTTTCATAGTTTCAAGCAATGTTTTAAAAGGCTAAGGCGTAGCCAAGGCGTTGTCGGGAGAGCCTCACCAAGGCGTAAGCCTTGAGGCAAAAAGCGTAAGACTTGAGAATAAAAGTCCTGTATTTATGCATTTATCGGTGTTATACATAAAACATGCATTGTATAATTGACATCCAAAACAAATATGATAAATTGTCATTTATTCTTAACAAGTACACACTTAAACCATGCAATTTAACGAAATCCCCTTATATAAACTGTAACGACCCGAACCTTAAAATACCCCCAAGAGTTTTTAAATTATTTTGACGTTCCGAAGGGTTTGAAAAATTGACTTTTTATAAATTGACCGGACTGAGAATTTTATTTCTCGACGAGATAGATGTCATTAAAACGAGTTCATAGACACGAAGCGAGTTTAATTTGGAATCCGTATGAAAAAGTTATGATGTAAAAATCGGAGGGAGGAAATTTCCGAAAACGAGCGGAACTTTCCAGATTGGAGAATATTCTTGGAGAGGGGGGAATATCCCATTTTTTCTATTATTTTTCTTTCTTTCTCTCTTTTCTCTCTCTCTCTCTCTCTTCCCCAATCGGGCCCGAGCCCGAGCTCCCCACCCAAAAATCGCCGGCCCTCGTCCTCCGCCGTCCGGCCACCGATCGGCGCACCACCGGTGCCGATCGGTTCGTCTTCTTCTTCTCTTCACTTCTGGGATAGGTATTTGGGGCGAATCGGCCAAGGTAAGTGGGAATTAATGATTTGAAATTTTAGGGTTTTTTTGTTATTTTTGGTGGAGGTTGTGATTTTGTTGTTTTTGATGTAATTGGAGGTTAGAATCGTGTTCAGGGCATTGTTTGGAGTTGATTGGGTGTAATTTGATGTTGAATTGGATGAATTTCGGTGAAATTTGGGATTGGGGGGTGCTGCCGCCGTGCCGGCCGCCTCTCACGACGGCTGGGGCGCCTCGGCGCCTAGACAGCCAAGGCTCAGGCTTTTTCTTCGGCGCCTTGCGCCTTTCACGCCTCAAGAGGTGCGCCTTTTAATACCTTGGTTTCAAGTTTGTCTGTAATGAAAATAAAGTTTGTTTTTGGATGCTGTACAGGCTATGGGTATGCCCTGCTTGTTGGTGGTGTTCTGGAGGTGGTTTTGACATAGTCCCCCCTTCCTTTTGTACTTTTTTTTTCTCTATCAATAAATTTTCGGCCAAGGGTGATGAGTTAGCCCTTAGGTCGCTTACTAAAAAAAAAAATATCTCTCACTCTTCTTTAGGCCATTTGTCCTCAATTTCGCGCCAAAGACTATTGCTCAATGGTTATGTAACATTGAATGCAGAACGACAACAATTTGATCGCTCATGTGTACATATGAGAATATAGAGCATACAAAATATGGAAATTATGTTAAAGCTGTAACTGATACTATCATCTACATATTAACAATTGCATTGTCAATTTCAAAGACAATTAGGGAGGGGTTGCGGCTTCATTTTATGACAAAGTAGTGCCCAATGATAATATATATTTATATATAAATTTTCAATTACCAGAAAGTAATTGAAACAACGAAAGGATATGAGACATAACTCTTAATACTTTCATGGTATGAATTCACATCTAACCATGAGAGATTGAAAGAAAAATATATTTTTAAAGTGAAAAGAATATAAGAAAATCAGAGAAGAAGAAAACGAATTCTTCTCTATTATTATTTATTTATTTATCCTTATTTGTCATTTCATAAGAAATAATAAGGTTAAATAAAAATAGAAAATTGGTAAAGATGTACAAAGCAATCTTGGAGGTGCAAATAGAACCTATATATATATATATTTTGTTTATTGTTGTAAAAAAAAAAGCATTAGCCCACTACTGCTCAACACTCAAGTCCCAAGCCCACTATTATTGGTTTAATATAGTGTACAGACGTTGACTTAAAGAATAAAGATAGCAATTAACAAAATGAAAGGAAGACCAAGTCGAGATCGCTCTCTTCTTCCAACAGAAAAGAAAGTTGGCAAATGACAAGTCACTCTCCTTCACTCACAGCTAGAATGCTAGATCAACCAATCTCATTGTCTTGCCATCCTATTAGTCTTTATCTCAATTGTAAGTTTTCAATTTTGTTCAATTATAATCAACTAAATTAAAATTGGGAGAAAAAATAGGGTTTATAGTTGGGTGTCGAATTATTATGAAAGAAATGTTGTATTTGTTTCCGTTCGAACCCGTAGGCCTGACAGAAGCACAATAATAAAAGTTGACACAAATGTTTATAGTGGTTCGCCATACCATCGGTGGGTATGACTACGTCCACTTAGAATATACTATAGCCGGCTAATAAGCCATCGGTGTTACAAGGGTGGAATGCCTTGGAACCAACTTAATTCATATCTAAGGGGGGGAGCCTTCTATTTATAAGGAAGGAAGGCTCTCTCCTTTACAATGTTTCTAATGTGGGATGCAAGGTCTAGATGGACATACAACAAAGTTCTTGTTTTATGTTGTGTGATAATGTCACATCTTGCATTAGGTGTTACCAAATGCAAGGTGACAAATACTTGTACAACATAATTTTGTAGTTTTGTTGTATGACTTGTTTTGCTTGTGTTTGGGCCAGATTCATTTTGGCTCTAATGACTGAAATGCTGCCCCTTCAAAGCGGAAACTTTGCCTCCATGGACTTTGAGTTTTTGAAACATACGTGTGTTAAAAATCCCACAACAATTTGTATCTTCTCTGTTGTGCAACTATTTTGAAGTTTCTACAAGAAACCACCGAGTGGAATACCAAGTGCAAAGTGAAGAAAACTAGTACAACAGCTTAAACGTTTTCTATTGTACGAAGGAAAACCTAATGCTATGTCAAACTCTCAAAATTTGTAACAGGCGGCAAAATTCCCTCTCTTTTAAATTGGTCTGAAAAATATCAGACATTTCATATATTTTCTGTTGTGTCATAAACTTAGAAAATATTTAACACCCCCTCCTCTCTTCACATCTCTCTCTCTCTCTCTCTCTCAAAGCCCCGAGCCCTCTCAAGAGTAAAAACTAAAAACAACTCAGAGGCTTCTCTCTCAAAACCACTCTCACTCTCACCTTCACTCCGGCCGGCCGTCACTCTCACCTCGTCCAACAGAATCTTAAACTCGAAAACGGTAAGCCCTAAACTCGAAACCCTCTTACGATTTCAATCCATAAATTCGATTTAGCCTGCCAATAAACCAAGGTTCGAAGGTCCACCTTCCTCCTCGAATCCACGCCCTCGCCCTTTGACCTCCGCCACTACCTCTCCCCCCCATCCCGTCTCCCTTCGATTTAGCCTGAGTCGTCTTCGCACTCGTCCCCTGACCGCCTTCCTCCTTGACCTCGGCGGCACTTCCGTCGTTGCAACCCTAACCCTAGGCCTCATAATCTCCTTTAAGCCCAGTGCCTCGTCTTCTCTCAGATCGCCGTCGTCTTCAGCTCCTCGGTAATGACTAAACTCGGCCCTGGTTTCTCGTTAAAGATGGGGCCCAACCCTGTAAGTTCCATTCGGTTCGTCTCTCTCCAGCTAATCAATTCAACTAATTATGTAATTGCTTCAATTTTGTAATTTGGGGATTTATGAATTGAAATTTGGGGATATATTGATTCTTTGTAATTTTTTCGACAGGTTGCTTCGTCTCTTACCTAGATGTGAGGACACGAAGCTATGGAGGTAGCCAAGACGGTGATCGAGGTCGCTGACGTGGCGTGGAAGGCGATGGAGTGCGTCGAACACTTCCACCACCACGAGGAAACCAAGGCCGACGAGGAATTGGACGCGCTGCGAGCTCAGAATCGAATGCTGAGGAACTCGCTCGAGCAGAATCTCAAGCTTCTGCAAAATCTAACGGAATCTCCTACTCTGTTGAATGATTGTCCTCCTGACGTAAGCAATTTCCCATTTTGATTTTGATTTTGATTTCGATCTATTGTTAATTAATATTTGAATAATTCTAACTTGTTGGTGTAGTTGTATTCACGCCTTGTATCTGCGGTGAATTCTGAGAACTTCGTGACGAGGATTAGACGATTCAGCACAAGTCTCTGGATTTTAATCACTTTCCTTTCGAGGTTGCTACAGGTATGTATAGGATGATGCTATCTCAAAGCTGCGGCTATTTTATGGCTAAGTGTATTATGGCCAATCCCAAAGCTGCGGTATCTTTACACTTGAGCTCTTTGCTTGCTAACCATATTGTTTGTTTTATTGTCGTCTGATGTTTCTTCATTGGAATTGCAGAATTTGACACCGCAGGAGTTGCAGAAAAGTGAGTTTATCAACTTGTTTCTGTATTACTTGGCTCTGTGTTTGCAATTTGTTAAGTGTTAGACCAAAAATATATAGGTTAGCGAGTTGTTATTCCAACATGTGGTAAGACATGTTTCTACATGCTTCGACAACATCTGTGTTGGTACTCCTACATGCTCGACAACATCTGTGTTGGTCCATAATTGCTTCAAGTATGTGAATGCTAGACTATAGTGGATCACTTCGTAATAAGTTTTTCTACTCTTTAGTCTTCATACTCGACATCTAAGTTTGATAGTGTGTGATATCTTGCAGAACTAGGAATGGATCAGTTCCTCCTCTAGCCAATAGGGCAGCCCTTGCCTTCTGGCCTCCTGATGGTGTTCATGTTGCTGGACAGGCTAATACTTCCACATTGGAAATCCCAACTCCCCTTCAGGCATCTAACCAATGTATGTATGTTGATATTTGCCTGTGCCATCCAGTGCCAACATAGAGGGCAATTTTTAGGAAAACTACTCATGTCTAGCCAGAATTTCTTGCTGATATCTATGAATTAGGGTCACCCAGAGTATTTTTCAGATAACTGTATATAAGATAAATCTCTGGTTTGCATATATAACTGTCTGTAAATTGAAAGTCAGTACTGCTGACGAGACCTATGTTGAGAAGTATAGCTTATGATATTACAAGCTTCCCTTCTTTTTCCCTACATTGATTCTTTTGCATCATTTCCTGAATTGCAGGTGCTGGGAGAAATAGCATTCCAATAACTTCCCAAGAGAGTGTTCCTCGATCGATGTACAGAACATGCTGCTTATCATCCATCATCAAATATGGATGAAGATATGCCTATGGATTCTATTCCCAACAGTAGAGACAATGCTGTACCTAACCCATCTTCTTGTGATTTTGGTGTTCATAGACTCCATATAAATACTCAGTGCTGAATTTTCTGCCTAATGCAGTCCATCAGTTTTGAGTTTGAATTTTGGTAAGACTCAGGATTCCGTTTGACTTGAAATTTTGGTATTATGTTCTCTCATATGTGTGCTTTTGATATGGATAATTTTGTGCTGTTTATTTAAGCGTTTAATTTATAGAGATTTTCTGAAGTTGAAGTGTTCAGTGCTAAAAATTTCTGCGTTTACAGAGCAGCAGCTTTCAGTTCGGATTTAATTAAGTTTTAAGCCTTCGCTTTGCCTGAAATTTTGTGGAGTTCTTCTCTTATATGTGAACCATTGATCTGGAAATTTTATTGCATTTTTATGGAATGGTTAGACCGTGATGAATTTTCGAAAGTTAGATACTCAGTGCTGAATTTTCTGCCTTATGTAGTCCAACAGTTTTGAGTTTGAATTTTGGTAAGACTCAGGATTCCATTTGACTTGAAATTTTGGTATTATGTTCTCTCATATGTGTGCTTTTGATCTGGATAATTACGTGCTATTTGTTTAAGCGTTTAATTTATAGAGATTTTCTGAAGTTGAAGTGTTCAGTGCTAAAAATTTCTGCGTTTACAGAGCAGCAGCTTTCAGTTCGGATTTGATTTAAGTTTTAAGCCTCCGTTTTGCCTGAAATTTTGTAGAGTTCTTCTCTTATACGTGAACCATTGATCTGGAAATTTTATTGCATTTTTATGAAATGGTTAGACCGTGATGAATTTTCGAAAGTTAGATACTCAGTGCTGAATTTTCTGCCTTATGCAGTCCAGCAGTTTTGAGTTTGAATTTTGGTATCAAGCGAATGTGATCATGAGGTTATTTCATTTCCTTTTGTTTGGATTATCCTTGTCGATCTTTTTAAACTGGAATGTAATCTTAGTAGACCATTGCTACTGCTATAACAAATCATGTGAGATATTTTGTGGTGTCTTCTCATTTATGCATAGTACAATTAAATCTGCTCACATTTGGGTGTGTATTATGGAGAAATGTTCATAATTTTTATTTCTTCATAGGGATTACATCAAGTGAAGCAGCCACATGTTGCCTCGGTGCTGCTTAGGTACAACATGAAAATAACTTGAAAATGTCTTCTCCTTTCCTTAAACACACGCAAGCTCTAAATGTAACAAGAAAACATACATGTATTAGCAAATGGTGTGACTACGTAGTTGGTGGACAGAACAGTTTGGTTTCTGCTAAGTAGCAGAATGTGCTTTATGTTTTATTTTTCTGTCAATGAGCAAAGAGCATACAGATTTCTCAGTAAACTTATCAGATAGCTAGGCATATTGCTCGTTGTGATTTCAGTAGGCATGGCCTTGACTAAATTTTTTATTTTTCTCTTAGTCTCTTAGACATATGTATATATATCAGGTTTTTCTTTAATACTAATTAGGTACCTTGTCTGCTGTGGAATAACTTCAGGGTTAGTTTTGAGTTGGAACCTGGAGCAGTTGGAAACACAACCGATTTGGAAGCAAACAAGAGAATTGAATGGGGTTTAAAGAAGGTATGGTTTCTACAAATTATACTATTTTGAACTCATCCTTTACAATGAAGGTTTAGCATGGCATATGATTTTACTATTAACCAGATGATGCTTCATAAATGATTCTACTAGAATTTCTATAGTGAGTTGTTCATTTGTGATAGTTGGTGGTACAATATACGTGTGCATACTTTCAACCATTATTTATCTCTAATCTGTATTCAAATCAATTTTCCTTAGAATGTGTTAATTTAGGCCATTGATATTACCATATAGAGGGAAAGTAAGTATGGATAAGTGGTCTTCTGGAAATACTTGGATAATGTGGAGAGGTTTTGACTTGGGTTTTTTTTTTGAATTCAGGTTTTGATCTTTATGGATTATGTGATTCAGTGTTCTACTCCACCATCTACTACACTGCTCTGCCTCTAGGTTGAAGAAGAAACAACTGCCATATATCCTACTTGTTGGTGCACTTGCAGTTGGTGTTGAGGTAGCAGAGTTACTACGAATGCTCTTTCGTTCCAAAGAAAAGCAAATAATGCAATAAGTCCGGATTACGTCCAAGAATTTTAGGTCAAGTTAGGAATTTGTATGCAATGTTTGGTACAATAGTCTACAGAGGCTACTTGAATGAGACATTATACAATCTTCTAATGGTAATGGCTAGCTGGCACTATTTTTATGGTAATGCTTCAGTTTTGATATACAATAATTTTTGCTTTTGTGACAATTATGTGTTGTATGATATAACCAAATGTTCTATTAAAACAATATAAGCAAATACTTAAATCTGTTGTCTGAATTAGACAACTCAATGAGGAAAAACAAAATCAGCTGTCTGAATTAGACAACTCAATAAGCAGGAAATGAAATCTATTGTGCGAATGAGACAACTGAATAAAATTGTAATATTCTGTTGTATGTTTAAAACTCACACAACATAAAAGTATGTATATTCTGTTGTATAAACTAGATATGTCAGTGCAGCGAATGCCAAGCCAGCCATGACATGACATATAAGTTGTACAACAGAAACTAAAAGTGACTTGTCGGACGTTTCATCACACAAGCTCGAGATATACAACGGAAAATCCGAACTCACACAACGGTGATTCACCGTTGTGTATTGAGTTTTTTGTAGTAGTGCGAGATGTTTAATGGTTGATGGGTGATGAATTTTACTAAATTAAAAAGAAAAATTAAAAACAAAAAAGTTCATTTATAAGTGGTTTGGTTTTCACCGTTGTATATTGAGTTTTTTGTAGTAGTGCAAGATGTTTAATAGTAGATGGGTGATGAATTTTACTAAATTAAAAAGGAAAATTAAAAACAAGAAAGTTCATTTATAAGTGGTTTGGTTTTCATTACACGAGTCATGTGAAATCGAGACACACATCACCTTCATTTCTTCCCCAAATTCTAAAACCCTAAGCCTCAACCTCACGACGGACCAAATTCGAGAGTACTGGAGAGCAAAGCCGTTCACCTCATCACGATTGCTTGAAGAAATGGGTCTCGGGCGAGGTATTGCTCTGTGTCTTGATCTCACTTAATTGCAGTATCAAATACTTAGGGTTTTCAGTGTAGGTTTCTGTGCTTGTTCTCGTTTAGGATTTAGGGTAATCAGTGCTACTTACTTTGTGATTTGAACAATTTAACATGAGACCTCTCAAGAAACCTAAAAGATTAGCCTACTCGCCAAATTTACCACAAGAAATCTGCAGGCATATTTTCTTGCTTGCAAAGGTGCCTGTTAAGTTTCTAGGGCAATGGAGATCTGTTTGCAAATGCTGGAATGGTGTAATTGGCAGCCAACATTTCATAGAAGCCTATGATGAAACCGAAGCAGGTAAAACTGATTATTTAGTTGTGAAATCAGACATGTCATGGGATCGGCGGAGTCGCGCTTGGCTCTTTTTTTCGAACACAAATAAAACGGTTTTACCTTTACGGCTTCCTAAAGAATGGCGTGGATTCGGATTTTGTATCATTGGTTTGTCCAGAGGATTGGTCTTTATCTCTTTGCGACTTCCTAATCCAGCTATTGGAGAGAGTCTGGCTATATGGAATCCATCTATTGGAAAGCTCAAGGAGCTGCCTCGATGTCTGAATGAAGGGGATGCCCGGTTTCGGATTTAAAGACAGAGACTACAAAATAGTCAGAATTACACGGGACAGTGGGAGAGCTTATTTTGTTGAAGTATACAGCCTTTGTCATGATTCTTGGGGCAGAATTCCGTGCGTCTCCCCACTCGATAGGTCTGCTTCTGTACATTTTCAGCGGCAGTTTGGGACATACTCAGAAGGAGTCGTTTATTGGTTATGTTGGGTTGATGACCACTCAGACAAAAGCATACTTGGGTTTAATATTGGAACCGAGACTTTCACAACAGAGCGCCTTATTGAATTGATCCCTGAGTTGAAAAGGACCAGTACTATTGATGTCTATTGGAGTGTTTCAAAATTCACTTTCTTTGTTCCATATGAGAGAGGAAGGCGGGTTTATATTCTGTGAAATACGGGCCAGGAGCGCCTCTTGGCGATGCATTCAACACTTGATACACCCAGTTTCTATTAAGGTAGCATGGCCGTTGATTGGTACTACAGATAGCAGGTTTCATGTTGTATTGAAGAATGTAGATTGGCCTGGTGGCCATCGTTTGGTACTTTATGATTTTATATCTAAAGACACTGATGAAACCGGAATTGAAATCCAATGTTGGCCTGACACTTACATTGACACATACATTGAGAGTCTTATGAGTCAAATATAATTGGATGAATGAATTTTTGATATGTATTCATCTCGCATTGAAGGTTATATAGGATACAAGATGTACTACAACCCTACTTGTTTGGTACTACCATGTACTACATATACAAAATAGGTAAGTACTAACTACCTAATTTACATTCCTAAATTACATGACTCACGTTAACACTCCCTCTCAAGTTGGCGCATACACATCAACCATGCCCAACTTGCTAAGTGAGTCATAAAATGCCTTCTTAGACACTCTTTTTGTGAGTACATCCGCAAGTTGCTCTTCTAAAGGAACAAAAGGAAAACTAATGATCTTAGCATCTAACTGTTCCTTTATAAAGTGACGATCAACCTCCACATGTTTAATACGATCATGTTGAACTGGATTCTGTGATATATCAATAGCTGCTTTGTTATCGCAATGTAACGGCATCGCATTTGGCAACTTAACACCTGTTCGTGGCGGATTCAGCACCCGGCGAACAGTCAACACATGGGGTGGCGGACGTCAATTTCAGTCCTCTTGCGATGTGCGCGAGCGTACCAGTACCTTTGAGTTAGGTACAACTTCAAGCTGACGACCTCTGGCGAGCGTATCTGTCTGCTCCCAATACCTGACTTCTTGATCAAGCGACTATTACGCGGGCGTTGACTAGGCCGGCGTAAATGGCTCGAACAAGACCTAATAAAAATCTACTAGGATTTTCTTCTCAACATATTGTAGATTGAGTAATCTTACTTCGATCCTGAGATGCAAAGCAGAGCTGTAATCAAGACCGCGGGGAATCCAACCTATTGCAGATTGGTTTAGAGTTTTGTTACCGGAGTAACGACTCGATTTGCCACGAGATGTGACGACTGACACGATAAGTCTTAGCGACGCGCTCGACACGAATGCAAGACACACTTCGACAACCGCGCAAGTATACAGCGACCGGTGTGGGGCGTAACTTTGCGGCAGGGTTGGATGGTGGTTGTTTACAGTTTGTGGAGACAGTGCGCGTAAGATGCTCCGGAGAGACTTTGCAAGATTTGCGATGCGCAAAAGCTTGTCTGTTTGTAAGATGGTTGAGAACCCTTTACAAGTTGTATAAGAATTTTTTATATAGAGAATGCAGAACCCTAATACTTGCGTATCAAGCAGCATAATAGATTCGGAGATCAAGTAGGATTCAATTACCTTAAACCACCTCCTCTTTGGATTCCCAAAAGAACCCCAATTCCTAAGAAGGAAAGATTTAATGTATCAGATTATTCTTAAACAAAATAATTTCTTGGGTCTCGATTCATAATCTCGGACAAATGTCAATTTGGGCCCAAACAACACCCAAATCACGTAGCAGATTTCTCAACCACAGCAATTCACACACTCCATGAGACATACCTCTATACTCAGTCTCAGCATTAGATCGAGCCACAACCTTCTGCTTCTTAATCTTCCATGTAACCAAATTACCTCCCACAAAGGTAAAATAACCTAATGTCGACCTCCTATCTGTAATATTTCTAGCTTAATCTGCATCTGTGAAACCATTAATCTCAAAAATGTTGTTGTGTTTAGAGAACATTACTCCTCTTCCTGGAGTTGACTTAAAGTATCTCAAAATCCTCACAACAACATCCATGTGATCCACACTTGGATTCTGCATGAACTGGCTCACTACACTTACTGCATATGCAACATCTGGTCTGGTATGTGCTAAATAAATCAAGCGTCCAACTAACCTCTGATAACGAGTCTTGTCGGTAGGCACTTGATCATGATATTGTTTCTGCTCAATAGGAGTGTCGATAGGTGTGCAATCTAACAAACCTGTCTCTGTCAACAGATCAAGAATATACTTCCTCTGGCACAAGTAGATTCATTCTCACCCCCTTGCTACCTCAATCCCTAAGAAGTACTTGAGGTCACCTAAGTCATTCATCTCGAACTCAGAAGCAAGTTGTCTCTGCAATCTATCAATCCCTATAGTATCATTACCGGTAATCACCATAGATAATTATGACTACTACATTTCCTTGCTGATGCTTGAGAAACAAGGTATGCTCAGAATTACTTGTCTGTAACCAATCTTAAGCATGAACTGTGAGAACCTCCAAACCAGGCACGGGGTAACTGTTTGAGACCATACAATGACTTTCTTAATTTGCATACAAAATCACCAGTAGAAGTAGTTACACACCCAGGAGGAAAACACATATACACCTCTTCGTCTAATTCTCCATGAAGAAATGCATTCTTGACATCAAACTGTAAGAGTGACCAGTTCAAACTAGCAGCAAACGAAAGAAGAAGCCTAATAGTATTCATTTTTGCAACGGGAGCAAAAGTCTCATCATAATCAATACCATATGTCTGAGTAAATCCTTTTGCAATAAGGCGTGCTTTATACCGACTCACAGATCCATCTGCGTTGTGCTTCACGGTAAACACCCAACGACATCCCACTGCCTTCTTTCCATGTGGTGGAGATACAAGTTCGCAAGTATCATTCTTCTGCAATGCCTCCATCTCTTCCTCCATTGTTTTCTTCCACTTTGGATCTCCCAACGCATCATGCACTTTGTTAGTTACTGATACAACAAATATTTGATTCACAAATGATTCATATGACTTTGATAATCTCCTAGTGGACATATATTTGGCTACTGGATATTTTGATTTGGCTTGTAAACTAGGTTCATATCTTTTGGGGGGATGACCTCTAGCAGACCTGTTAGGCAACACATATTGTTCACTATTAGACTCACTACTACTAGGAACAGTGGAACGACATACCTCAAATGATTGATCTTCTACAACAAGGAGTTGTGGATCAGGGGTATGAGTGATGACAGGAGAGGCAGGTTGATCTTCTACAACAGTTGTGCTCTCAGCTATTGGTTTAATTCCTGGAACATAGATGTCTGAGGCTTCTACCTCTGGTTGAGATTCTGTCACTTCTGGTACTGCTGGTACTGTGGCTTCTACTTCTGGTTCCTCCCCCTCACCATGATACAGCTCTTCAAAGTATGAATGCTCCCCTTGAAGGGCTGGATCATCTGAGGTAAAATAGCTCATGTCCTCAAAGAAAGTAACATCCATAGTGGCATGATATTTTCTGGTAAGTGGATGATAACACTTGTATCCCTTCTTATGGCTTTCATAACCAACAAACACACACTTGATCGCCCGGGAATCTAATTTAGACGATATCTAGCTCTTAGGAACATGATCAAAAGCCACACAACCAAAGACCCGGACAGGTATATTATGATAGGAGGGAAGAGAGACATGAGATGCAAGAACCCGAAACAGAAATTTTCTTTGAAGAACACTAGATGGAAGGCGATTGATAAGATAAGCAGAAGCTGCGACAACATCACCCCAAAGATTCTTAGACATATGGGCACTAAAAAGGATGGAACGAGCCATTTCAAGAAGATGTCGGTTTTTTCTTTCAGACACTCCATTCTGCTCTGGTGTTCGTGAACATGTTGTTTGATGAACAATCCCATGAATTTTGAAAAACTGGTGAAAAACACGATTGACATACTCCCCTCCATTATCAGAACGAAGAACTTTAATAGTGTCATTATATTGTGTTTGGACCTGAGAATGAAAAGCTTGAAAAGCAGGGAAGACTTCATATTTGGTTTGATGAAGAACAATTCATATTAACCTTGTGGAATCATCAATAAACGACACATAATACCTCATACCCGTGACCGTAGGCTCTTTAGAAGGTGCCCAAACATCAGAATGAATCAATTCAAAAGAGATACTACTCTAGGAGAAACTCGGAGAATAGGTAGAACGATGGCTCTTAGCAAGAACACATGTTTCACAACGCAAGGAGGACTCTTCCACACCAATAAACAGAGACGGCATGGATTTTTTCATAACATAGAAAGATGGATGCCCTAATCGACGATGCCATAACCAAATTTCACTTAGCTGATTCGAACTTGCAGTCAAAGCGCGTGACGGTGCTCCTGTTTTCTCTTCCGCATATGTCTGATCCAGGTGAAACAATTTGCTCCTCAAGTCCCTCCGACAAATTATCTCCCTGGTGAGAATATCTTGAAAAATCACATACATGGGATAAAAGGTTACAGAGCATCTAAACTCATTTTTTAACTGGGGAACAGATATCAAATGGTGTGACAGGTCAGGTACATATAGAACATTGTGAAGGGTTAAAACATGGATTACACGGATTGACCCTATCCCTAACACAGGAAAAGCTTCACCATTGACATTAGTGACATATGACACGGGTGGAGGAGACAAATCAGTAATATAATGAGAATTATCATAAGTCATATGATCTGAGGCACCAGGATCAATAATCCAAGTATCAGAACCAACAAAGCTAGAAACTTTTAAAGCCATACTGATCTTACCACATGCTGAAGTCTTATTAGTTATGAGAATATTACCATTGTTGTAGTATTGACCAACCGCATGTATAGATTTATGTGAGAACTCAACTCTCCAGCCATTCTTGCCATCTAACTCATAAACTGCATTCTCTGCATTTTTACTGTGCACAAAATCAATGAAAGCATAACCCGGTGGCCTTCTTGCAACCCATATTCTTCTGATAATTCCGAAGCCGCAGAACTCATTTTCGAGTTCTCCTTCTGAAATCCAAGACCCCAAATTTTCAATATACACCCGAGACATTCTTCCGGAGCGGGTTGGATCTCAGAATACAGAAACCTAAATTCATTGTAAAACAAGCACCAAATCAGTAGTTATGCAGCGGAAAAAATAAAAAACTGATATAACCTGCCTCAGGTGTACTTGCACAGTAAAAAAATGATAGAAAACGGGTCAGATTATAGGAAACGGGTCTGACTGCAGAAACCGGGTCGGGCTAAGAATGAATCGGGTCGGGTCAAGCACGAACCTGGTTGGGTCAAGAACGAATAGGGTCGGACAGCAGGACCTGAAACTTGAAGTGGGTTCGTTTGCGTCGCTGGAGAGAGAGAAACGATGAGATCTTTCTGAGACGATGAGAAAGTCGAGTTAATGAGACGCCGGAACTGGAAGAGACAGATCTGATTCTTCCTGCGTTGCCGGGAGGAGAGTCGGTGTGACAGGGACGACGGAGAGAGGGTTTTGGGTTGACCTCGAGTTCCGATTGAGCAGCTGAGACGCCGGAGAGGGACGCGCCTGGTCACAGGCAGATGATGAGATCTTCTGGGTACAAAACCGATCGGGAACAGTCGACTTGTGGGAGAAAGGTAAGCAACACAGCGGCTATGGTCTGACAAAGAGCCTACGTCAGACGATCTGATAATACTGAGACAATAAACCCTAAAAATGGGGTTTAGTTGGAAATAAAAACAAAGAGACAAAGTCCTCTCGCCTCCCTTCTTTTGACCTCCCTTAGTGGTCTTCAGGAGCTCTATTTGAGAATTTCCCAAACCCCGGCAGTAGTATTTGTTTGACCGGTGTGGGAAGGCTGCGTCGAATATCCTCGCTGCCGTTTGGACATTCGATCGGTCGACCTGTCGCAGGGCTTCTTCCAGATCTGCCTCTGAGATGTTCGGTTGTGTCTCCCGAACTACTTGTTGGAACACCTCTTCTTCGGCCCGGTCACCCGCTCCTAATTGAACGAGAAAAAAAAATAATTAATATTCTAACAAATATATAATTAAGTAAAATTAATAATTAAAATTTTAAAATCGTAATTAACGACTTACGAGCTGTTCTGTCGCTTGTGGATAAGCGATCTTCAACGTCTCCACGTACGGGTTGCTATCAGGATGATCTCTAAGCGCCTCCTCCTGATATTGTGCAAACGGCCTAGAACCACCATAATGGGGGGTTGTGTTACGGCGGCGGTTCGCAGAGTTTACCCGAGACCGTTGCTTCAAACAAATAATAAAATATTAGAAAAATGCATCAAAAAATTTTAGTTTAATAATTATAAAATAATTAAACTAATAATTAAAATTTTAACAAAATAAAAATTTATAGTTAAGTTTAGTATTTACCTGTATAAGTGGGTTGTTGAAGTCTACTGTCTTCAACCAACGCCACTCGTACTCCCTGAACATGAACTCTCTGGGAGTACCCATACGACCACGGTTGTCGTATTGGTTAAAATGGGAACGGGGCTCGTTCTTCCACTCTTTGAACCTACGGAAAAAATAAAAGTGCATTAGAAATATTATTAATATCATAAAATATTTCGAATTATAAGATAAGGAATTCCCAATGTACCTCAACGACTGCAACGCGTCCGCCCAATGCTGCTTATGTTCTGCAATCTCGAAGTATGTCCAAAAGATAATATTTTATTAGTTTTACAATTATAACAATACCGAAAATTATTACATATTACGTAAAATAAATTAAATTTTTTAAATTACTCACCGACGCAGCGTTATTCACCTCCCTCTTGATCTCTTCGGGCACATCAGCCCACCGCGTCCACAACATAGGGACTCTGCCCCTAATCAGTGCCCTCACGCAACCCGTGTAGTCGCGGCGTTTTTTTCCCCTGAACCTCCTGATTAGGAGGTTCGTTGATCCGGATCCTCCCGCTGCTCTCAACAGTTCTCCTGAGCGTGTCAAAACATATGACACCTCTCGTATTCCTCGTTGAACTGCTAGCGGCTGTCCCTATCACATAAACGACGATTGGTTAATAAAATTAAATATTAATGCGTTAATTTTAATAAAACATTTAATTAATAAAATCAAATGTTACCTGAACTGGATGACTCGTCTGTCGACTTTCCTTTTCTCCTCGCCGAAATCAGGAGGTCAGGGTTCTCAAATGGCTGCTGCTGGTATGCCTCCGCAGCACTCACGTACTGAGGCATATCAGGCCATATGGGCACACCTCGAAAGTCGACCTCGAGTATCGCATGAATGTTGTACTGGAGGTAGAGCTGATTTGGGAGAGTAAGCCCCTCAGTCGAGTCAGCAGCAGACGTCGTCGGACTTGTCATCGACCCCCGATGAACCTCAGGCATACGGACCTGAGGAACGTCTGCAGCTATCTCGTCCTGAAATAGCTGCCTACTGAACCTCGGAGCATCTGGCTAAGGGTCTGGTGCCGAGAACTCACACTCCTCCGCGGCTGAGATGAATCCACAGGCCTCCGCGGCTGGGATGAATCCACACTCCTCCGCGGCTGGGTGGTGGTCCTCTCAGGCTGGTTAAGGGTCCTGTCGGACTCTGCAGAACCGGCGAAACTTGCAGAACCCCTAGATCTGGAACGACGGCCTCCGAAGAACTGTCTGAATGCATCGGCCATCTGCAGCTTGAGGCATTAATACATTAATTAATATTAAATTATATTACATTAAATAAAAAATTCTAATTAATATAATAACCAATAATACTAACATATTTCAAAACATACTAACAAATTAATATTTAAATTTGTACTAATTTCAAATAATACTAACCATTAACCTAAATATAACTATTTATATACAAATATAACTATATTTCATTATTAACATATATATAAATACAAATAACCATTTATATATTAACAAAAATATATAACAATTTATATAATTAAAATTAAATATATAACAATTTCTATACCTAAATTATAACAAATATATAACAATTTATATAATTAAAATAAAATATATAACAAATATATAACAATTTATATAATTAAAATAAAATATATAATAAATATATAACAATTTGTTAAAATTATTAAAAAATATATAACAATTTATAAAATTAAAGTAAATTGAAAAAAACAAAATTTAACCGGATCGGAGGAGGAGGCCGACCAGAATTACTTGAGGAAGGAGGAGGATCGGAGGAGGCCGGAATTGGAGGAGAGATTAGGTGCCGATTTGAGGAGGAGGAGGAGCAGCGCGGCGGAAACGAACTCTTTGCGGCAGATTGGAGCAGCAGCAGGAGGAGGAGGAGGAAGAGAGGAAAAACTCGGCTAGGGTTCGACAGTTTCTGATTTATACCCGAAAGAATAGCCGACGATTAAAAAAGATTTCGTCGGCTATTCTTAACTATAGCCGACGAAAAATTTAACATCGTCGGCTATACTTTGAATGTCGTCGGCTATACTTTAGGATATCAGCAGCCGTCTGATCTGAGCCATCCAACGGCGGACAATGAAAAGGCGCGGATCGCAAGAGTTTAGTAGACGAATTCAAATATTTCGTCGGCTATACGTTGGAAAATCAGCAGCCGTTGGATCTGAGCCATCCAACGACGGACAATAAGCGGATCGCAAGAGTTTAGCCGACGAATTCAAATATTTCGTCGGCTATGCTTTGGAAAATCAGCAGCAGTTGGATTTGAGCCATCCAACGGCGGACAATAAGCGGAGCGCAAGAGTTCAGCCGACGACATATAATTTTCGTCGGTTATATTTTTGGTCAAACGACGAAGTCAGACCTCTAAACGCCTTAAAACGGAAATTAGTCTAGTTAGACGACGGTTTTTGGCCTGACCTTCAACAGATAATAGTTTCAAATCGATGAGACGCAACTAATCGTATAAAAATTTTCCTCAAAATATTTACCGAACGTCAGGCTACCCATAGGAAAACGGAAGTAAAAAACAGTTAACCGCAACATTCGGCACACAGATTTTGTCGGAATCTTGTCATTTTTCAACCGTAGACGTATTTCATTATTTCGGTCATATCTTATTTGACGACATATTTGCATTTGAAGAGTGTACGTATAGTAACTATTTGAAACTATACATTCACTTAAACACTTAATAAACAAGTTGAGCAACATTAGTGCATATGTTCCGATTTTGAATGTAAAAGTTTAGAAAATCTATTCCAACCGTCAGATATCATCGTTAAGATTAAATACATGTACGAAAAAAAATCAAACTACATCTGACAAAGTTAAATGCTCGATCGGGACCGTCAACCGGGTGAGTCAACCCTTTAAACGTTTAGAAATGGTAATTGGCCTGTCTAAATAACGTTTTTTTGCCTGACCTTCAACAGATAATAGTTTCAAATCGATGAGACGCAACTAATCGTATAAAAATTTTCCTCAAAATATTTACCGAACGTCAGGCTACCCATAGGAAAACAGAAGTAAAACACAGTTAACTGCAACATTCGGCACACAGATTTTGTCGGAATCTTGTCATTTTTCAACCGTAGACGTATTTCGTTATTTCGGTCATATCTTATTTGACGACATATTTGCATTTGAAGGATGAAGCAATGGTTTGTCGATAGTGATAGAAAATAGAAGGTGGTCTTTTTTTGTTTTTTTTTTTTAAATCATAGCCGACGAAATCAAACATAGTACTCGTCGGCTATTCTTTTGTCGTTTTCTGTCTAAAATAAAATATGTATTTTTTAATATAGTTTTGGCCGACGAAATCACGCATTTTTCGTCGGCTATAATTAGTATAGCCGACGAAAGAATGCATTTTTCGTCGACTATTCTTTGAAAAAAATAAAAAAATCAGTGGTGTTACACTTCTCGTATTCCTATGTCCTATTCATATATAACCAAAATTGAACATAAAAAAAAAAAAAACAGAAACCCAACAGTCAACATATTTCAAATTTTTTTTTAAGGGGTTTGGAACGCAACCTATGCTGGGAGGCTCATCCCCACGCCCGTTTATTAGAAAAGAGTGAATTACAAATGAAAGGATTACATCATCTAAATTACTTAATCCGTCGGATTGTAATCGGAATCATCGGATGAGTTTTCTTCGGTTTCTGAATTGCTCGATAGGGGTAATCTATGTCGTTCCTCACCACTAGAGTCCTCGTTAGTTTCTTCATTTGGATCAACATCAATAAGCAGTGGCTCTTCACGTCGAATTCGCACCGGCGTGTCTAGGCGAATAAAAGAGGAGTCAGGAATACCGTTTGAGTTGGGCTCTTGATACGCGGTGCCCCCTTCCTCGTTCTCTTCACCCACTCCAAGTGTAGACGCCCGGTAAATGTTGCGATGGTGGATAGTGTTGACTACTTTCCACGGGTCACCCTTGGCGAGATCATCAAGATAAAACACTTGTTTCACCCATATGGCTAAAACGAACGGGTCGTCCTCATACCATGATGTACTAGTGTTCACAGAAGTTATGCCGTATTGATCGGTTTTCATGCTCTGCGGCCGTGTGTCAAACCATCTACACTTGAAAATGTGCACTTTCATGCTTTTCCCATAATGCAGTTCCACAACTGAATGGAGAACACCGTAATAGTCAACTCCATCATCCCCACCATGTGCCATAACCCCTGAATTTTGTGTTTTCAGTCTGAGGTCTCTCTCTTCACATCGAAATAACACATCATTCACCATTCACCAATGAAAAATTTCTGATTTATGTTTAGGCTTGACGGTGTAAGGAGCTTGAGGCATTTTTCTCTTCCCTTGTTTCAACCATAGTTGTTTTCTAATATTCATGTTTTGCAGATCAGTGCGAGCCTTAGGACCGTCTTTCGTCTTCCCCTCCAAGTTCAGCGTTGTGCCTACTACACTTTCATAAACATTTTTTTCTATGTGCATAACGTCTAGGAAGTGACGGATCAGCAACTCACACCAGTACGGGAGTTCCCACAATATACTCTTATGTGTCCAGAATTTGTACTCCTCAGGCCTTTCAGGTATTTCCGCTACAATGCCGGGATGATTGCTGAGGGGCCCAAAATCGTACTCATTAAGCACTACTAAAATTTCTCTTCCCGTCCATCTTGTGGGGGAACCACCGTGTTCTTCGGTTCCATCAAATGCGGCGGACTCGTAACGCCAGTGGTGATCCGCCGGAAGGAATACACGATGACCCATTCTACATATCTTGTTGCAATGAGGGGTGCTCCCATAATCGCTGAGGCACTCTAGACAAGCCTTGTATCCCCTAACAACGCTGCCCGACAACATCTCATAAGCAGGAAAATCACTGATGGTACCAATAACCATGGCATGCATCTGGAACGTCTCCTCCTTGTACTTGTCAAAAGTGGGATGACCAATGTCCCACAATACCTTAAGCTCTTCAATCAATGGTCTCATATACACATCGAGACATTTTTCTGGGTAACCAGGCCCCGGAATCAACAACGTCAACATATTATATTCCTTCTTAATGCACATCCACGGAGGAAGGTTGTAAGTTACCAAAACCACCGGCCATATACTGTAGGCCTCATCATGGGTCGGGCCGGGCCAAGCCCTACCCTAAAATTTAGGGCTTAGGGTAGGGTCGGGCCGGGCTTTGACTAAGTCAACATAGCTTAGGGCCGGGCCGGGCTAGGGCTTTGATATGTAAACCCTTACCCGCCCTTAAGGCCCATTCTATTAGGGCTAACAGGGCCGGGCCGGGCCGGCCCTTTAAAATAGGGCCGGGTTGGGCTTTTAGGGCCGTATATGAAATAGAAGTCAAATTTTATAAAAGAAGTCAAATTTTGAAAAACGATATGAAATAGAATTTTATCTTTATGATGAAATCCGGTGATGGTAAAAAAATCACTTAAACCCGACAAAATTATAGCCCCGATCGATGCGGTCAACCTTATTTAAACTTATCTCTCTCTATGTGAAGTCATAGTATCGGGAGTAAACGTTCCCAAATTTTTACATGGATGATTACGTCTCATCTATTTGAGAGTTTAATGTTTGGAAGAGTCGACGAAACAAGTTCATCTAAAGGTACGTAATAGCGTTTTCGTGTGATAAGTTTTATGAAAATATTGTTGACCGTTTCGATCGAGCATCGAACGTTTACGAAACGAGTTGATTTTTATATTCTACTCATATTTGACTATAACGATCATATCAGACGGTCAAAAATTTTATTTTTTGAATTTAGACATTATAATGACAACATGCTTATTAATGCGGTATAACTTGATTGGTAGATTATACTCAAGTGCACAACTTTTTGAAACAACTATATATAAGAAGTCAAATTTTGAAAAACGCTATGAAATAACATTTGATCTTTATGATGAAATACGGTGATGGTAAAAAAATCACTTACATCCGACAAAGTTAGAGCCCCGATCGATGCGGTCAACCTTATTTAAGCTTATATCTCTCTATGGGGAGCCATAGTATTGGGAGGTAAACGTTCCTACATTTTTACATGGATGATTACGTTTCATCTATTTGAGAGTTTAATGTTTGGAAGAGTCGACGAAACAATGTCATCTATAGGTACATAATAGCGTTTTCGTATGATAAGTTTTATGAAAATATGGTTGACCTTTTTGATCGAGCATCGAACATTCACGAAACGAGTTGATTTTTATACTCTACTCATATTTGACTATAACGATCATATCAGACGGTCAAAATTTTCATTTTGTGAATTTAGACATTATAATGACAACATGCTTACTAATGCGGTATAAGTTGATTAATAGATTATACTTAAGTATACAGCTTTTTGAAACACCTATATAAAAGAAGCCAAATTTTGAAAACCGCTATGAAATAGCATTTGATCGTTATGATGAAATATGGTGATGGTAAAAAAATCACTTAAATCCGACAAAATTAGAGCCAACTTTTGTATGGTGATTGGTAGATTATACTCAAGTGTACAACTTTTTGAAACAACTATATAAAAGAAGTCAAGTTTTGAAAAACGCTATGAGATAACATTTGATCTTTATGATGAAATACGGTGATGGTAAAAAAATCGCTTACATCCAACAAAGTTAGAGCCTCGATCGATGCGGTCAACCTTATTTAAACTTATCTCTCTCTATGGGGAGCCATAATATCGGGAGGTAAACGTTCTCAAATTTTTACATGGATGATTAGGTCTCATCTATTTGAGAGTTTAATGTTTGGAAGAGTCGACGAAACAAGGTCATCTAAAGGTACGTAATAACGTTTTCGTGTGATAAGTTTTATGAAAATATGGTTGACCGTTTCGATCGAGCATCGAACGTTCACGAAACGAGTTGATTTTCATACTCTACTCATATTTGACTATAACGATTATATCAGACGGTTAAAAATTTCATTTTGTGAATTTAGACATTATAATGACAACATGCTTACTAATGCGGTATAACTTGATTAATAGATTATACTCAACTATACAACTTTTTGAAACAACTATATAAAAGAATTCAAATTTTGAAAAACACTATGAAATAGCATTTGATCGTTATGATGAAATATGGTGATGGTAAAAAAATCACTTAAATCCGACAAAGTTAGAGCCCCAAATCGCTTAGTGAAGACATTTGTATGTATTATGTAATATAAAATAGTTAAAATTTTAGGGTAGGGCCGGGCCGGGCTTTTAGGGCCGGGTAGGGCTTGGCCCTAAAGGGCTCAATAGGGCCGGGCCGTAGGGTAGGGCCGGGTTTAATTTGCTCGACCCTTACCCTACCCTACTAAAAAAGGGCTAGGGCCGACCCGCCCTAATGGAGGGCCGGGCCGGGCTTCGGCCCTATAGGGTAGGGCGGGCTTTAGGGCGGGCCAGGACCAAAGGGCCAAATGATGAGGCCTAATATACTGTATGAAAGACTCATGGTGCCGAAAGGGTTGAACCGTCGGTTGAGAGCCCGAGCCTGACGTTTCTGACATCTGACGCAAAATGAGGAAACTCATTGTTTATATGCTTCCAAGCCGCTCCGTCAGAGATGTGTGTCATGATATCTGCGTCTCCCGCGTCCCGCTCTCCGTGCCATCTCATAGCTTTTGCGGTGGTTTCTGACATGTACAACCGCTAAAGCCTATCTCTCAACGGAAAATACCGAAGCACTTTCACAGGTTTCCTATTGCCTGCTCCCGTCAACTTATATCGGTCAGACTGACATATCGGACATGCGTCAAGGCTAGCAAGGTCATTCCCTTCTGCATCTTTACCCCAGAAGAGAACGTAGTCAAATGCACATGCATGGATCTTAATGTAGGAAAGCCCTAGATCTTTGAGGATACTTCGGACCTTACGGTGATTGGTAGGATTACGATGACCCTCCTCCAACAACGAAGAAGTGTACTGTAGATATTCATCCACTTGCCTGATAGTCGATTTTGTCTCGACTTTAATCCTCATTACCTCCATCACACTTTGAAGAACTGTTTTCTCAGAACTTGAAGACACAGGGGTCTGTTGCAATGCAATCAGTTTGTTGTACTTGTCAAAGGCAGCAGTGTTGACAACTTGTGGGAAGGGCAGCACCGGGTCATGCATATATTGTTCCCCACGTACACCGCTTTCAAAAGGAAACACGTTGTTGACGAATGCCATTGTTGGATCGTTGGATCGTTGGATGTACTACTACTGCCCGCCTAAAAAAACTGCTCATGATCATGCGATCCATCTAATGATGGCTTACCGTGATATATCCAACGTTTGTACTTCGGCCAAAACTCATTACTCTTTAGGTGCTCCCATACTGTCCTAATTGGAAATCGACACATATCACTGCGACACTTACATTTCTTGCACGGGTAATAATGGTAATCATTCCTGTTTGCATTTTCCTCGACGAACTGCAAAAAATTCACAACTCCTGTAGTGTATCGTCGGTCATGCCTTGGAAGCGAAATCCAACTCTTATCCAGATCCATATATAGCCTGATAATAATATATATGTATAACTTTAATTAATAAGAAATTAATTAACGCATACATATATATATAAATCCTTAATAATTAATTACATTACAATATATATTATTATCAACATCAACTCATATATATATACCATTAATTAACAACCATTATTTAAGTTACACTATATATCAACCATTATTTAAGTTAATTAATTACACTATATATCAACAACTATTAATTACACAATATATCAACAATTATTAATTAACATATATATATATATATATATATATATATATATATTTTTTAACACTAATTAAAATAACATCAAATTAAAACACATATATAATTAAACTAAAACTTAAAATCAACTCAACTAAAACTCAAAATCAACTCAACTAAAACTCAAAATCAACATATATACATACATTCTAACACTAAAACAACAACAAATTAAACAAAAAATCACTTAATAAATCAAAATCACTAAAACTCAAAATCAACTCAACTAAAACTCAAAATCAACATATATACATACATTCTAACACTAAAACAACAACAAAACAAAAAATCACTTACTAAATCAAAATCACTAAAACTCAAAATCAACTCAAAAAAAACTCAAAATCAACATATATACACATGTACGTACCTATATATAGCTCCACAATGTAAGAGAGGACGGATTTCAACAATACCCACAGATTTTTCACTCTTTCTCCCGTTTTTTTTTTTTTTTTTTTAAATGAGCAGCTGCTGTCTAGATCTGAAAATATATAGACTTATAGCCGACGAAAATGTCAACTTCGTCGGCCATACTTCCAAAAATTTTCGTCGGCTAATGTTTCAGAGAAAGGCCGACGAAAATACAAATCGTCGGCTGAAATATGAATATAGCCGACAATTTTTTGAAAATACCAACGAAAAAATGTTTCGTCGGCTATGGTTAAACTATGGCCGACGATTTTTTTTTTTACCGACGAAAAATAAAATCGTCGGCTATTCCTTAGAATTACCGACGAAAATTTTAATTCGTCGGCCGTTTTTTTTTTTTCGTCGGGAAAACCCTTTTTTCTGGCAGTGCTACCTAATTTACATTCCTAAATTACATGACTCACGCTAACATTATGTTTCTCCAGTTTCTCTGTTCTCTTTTGGGATTTTTCTGCAAGTCTGGTAACCTAACCTTTCACTCACTTGGCGAAAATGTTTTGTTGATAAAACCGTCTTTGATGTTAGACAGATAAAATAGTGTTATGTTTTCATGCTACCTTTTAGTGCTGTGTTGATACTCAAGTACTCATGTTACCTTTTAGTTTTGTTTGACGATTGTTGCAGATGAATGTCATTAGAATGCTTAAATGAGTGGGTTTGTTTCTGATGTGAAATATGTTTGTGCCGGAACTGTTTAGGTCGTGACCTTTAGCTGTATTTGGTATAATAATGCTTGTTATATGTTTGATGTGCAGGTGAAGATTAGTTCTAATATTCTAATTTCTTAAAGACTGATGTTACAGAGTGGTGTTACAAAGCGATTTGCAAGTATAATCTAGAATTTTGGGGACCAGTTTTTCTGTCATTCACATCTCCTGGTGATACGAAACATCTGCAGAAGTTCAGTGACCATCTTCCGGTTGCAGACTCAGTTTTTCTTTTATTCATGTCCTTGTCACTTGTGATATAAAAACATCAGCAGAAGTTTAGTGAACAAGCATTGTTAAAAAGTTACTTTAGACCTTATTAAAATTCAAAAGTACTTGAACGTGGATTCATCATTTGTTTATAATTTGTGCGTGTAAATGATGCTATATCTGTTGAATGGCTTGTGTATAAAGCATCCAAATTGTTCAACGTGATTGCTTTTACTTAGAATCTGGAATGATTAGTTTGAAAGAGTTACACAGAGTAGCGCACTACCAGATCCGAGCGAATAGCCGACGAAATTTTTTTCGTCGGCTATTCCTTCTGCCGACGAAATTTTCGTCGGCTATAAGTCGTCGGGAAAACGCCGTCGGTAATACCAATGGCCGACGAAAATAAAGAAATCGTCGGCTATAGTCGAGTATGGCCGACGATGTTACCGACGAAAATTTATTTCGTCGACCAAACGTGGGCAAAATATCCGACGAAATTCGTCGCGTATTTGCGAGTATGGCCGACGAAATTCGTCGGCTATTTGTTCTGAAATATAGCCGACGATTTCATCTATTTCGTCGGTTATTTCGTCGAAATATATTAATATTTCAATATGCATTAATTAGTTATAGCCAACGAAATAATGTCATTTTCGTCGGCTATAAGTTTTATAGCCGACGAAAATTGGTAAAAATCGTCGGCTATAGTACTTATAGCCGACGAAATAATGTCAAAATCGTCGGCTATTCTTACATTTGGGGAAAAAAAATTAAATTATTTTCTAAATTACCATTCCAAGCAACCTGCAAATCAAAAAGACAGTCCATGCATTTGCTGACAGGACCCGAACCAGATTTCACCCCGAAACCCGGATCAGATCCTGCGGGGACCACCTTAAGAGAGATTTTACCGAAAAATTGACATGACCTCTCTTAAAATGGACAACCCTCACCTGTCAAATACACAAAACACTTCTATAAAAACTACCTTGACTCTAGGAGCCACCTGCTCCCCCAAGATTCCAACAACTTCTCAACACAAAAGTAAAATCACTTTTAAAACATCTACAATTTATCAGAGCATTCTACAGAAAGTAACTAAGGATACAAAAAAAACAAAAAGATAAAGGATCAAAAGATCCTACCGAGCGGAAGCAATACCGACGCTGACTATGCCTCGACCTGAGTATCTTTGACCTCAACTACTAGTCTGCACACTGGGCATTTTAAAACGAAGGGCCCAGGGGAAAGTAATTTAAAAACGTTAGAATGAGTGGATAAAAATAAAATAATTCAAAAACTAATACATTTAGTTAAAGACATTATATCACTTTCCCACATTTTCATACTAATTGGAAAATCACAATGCATGCATATGTATATATAGACGTACCACATTTTATGAAAAACTCTCTTAAAACAACTCAACCTCGCTGACAACTCAAATAAACAAAACTCCTTTGTTTATATATATATATATATATATATATATATATATATATATATAATCATAACCATTTGAAAATCAACTTATAATACATCTCGATCAATCTCTTTGGTCATATAAAATCCCAGTTCCACTGGTTCGGGAATCTATGAAATACCGAAAGCCTCATAGAGGAAATATTCCCGAAACTAGATAATATAACGATATAGAAATCTTAATCCACTGCTTCGGGAATCTATTAAAAGCTGAAAGTCTCATAAATGAAATATTCCCGAAGCCACATCATATAATCGTATAAAAATCTCAATCACGTCATATAATCATATAAAAATCTCAATCGACTGATGCGGGAATTTATTAAAACTGAAAGCTTTCACAGAGGAAATATTCCCGCAATCACAGTGAAAAACATCCTCATGACCAAATCCCATTGGTCATGCAACAGGGAAAAGTCTACCCACCACTGGAGCCTCGTCAGGCTCTGGTCCGAGAGTCCTATTGACTCCCCCCGTGTCTAAGTCTACTACCTAGACACGTCACCGCCTCAATATATACCACCCTACGTCGACCACCGAGCGTGAATCTGACCTATATGGTCAAGTCGTCACCTCGCGTGGGATGAGGCTCCGCTAGCTAGCATCAATATAATAATAACGTGGACCCTCGTGTGGTGAAAACAAATCTCGAAATACATTTCCCCTGATAAATCATCAACCATCTGAGGCTCATAATCACATAACAATATTCTAGCCTCCAGATATAACCATGAATCCCCGGCAAATCAACATGCCGTAAAATCAAATCAAATATACGTAAATCCCATCGACATGTCTCGCATGTCAGAAAAATCATAAATAATAAAATCAACAAAATCCCCGGAATTTCATTCCGGTCTACTGATTAACATACTCAAAATATTTCGAAAATATAAAACCACATGGAAATCTCATTTCCCAAGGAAATAGCAAAATCCAATATAAATATCATTACTGTCGATAAAACAAAACCATATATTCCTTAATATATCTTTTTCTTTTTCTCATAAAATCTTTCATTTTTAAAAGAAATTTCATTTCAATTAAAATAATCATGCATGCATTTGTTTTAAAAATAAAAATCCACTCACAGTCTTTTCCGAGCTGGTAGCCGTTTCGGCTCTCGTCCCGTCGAGTCCCCTCTCGACCTGCCACATGGGCGAAATCGTAAATTTCTAAACCTCAGAAAACAAATATAAAACCCAAACCACGGACGTCCTCGCTCGTCCGAATTATCCCCACTTCTATTTTATTTCCGGTATTAGAATTTCGTCTCAAATACCGAAACGATCTATAACCAAAATTACTCTGGACACCCACACCGTGTCCGATCAATTCCTTTTCTAGTAAATTCGTTATAAAACCCTTTTTAATCAGCTTTTAACCCTTTTACGGTAAGTCAACAGTAAAAACTACTGGTCAAACAGTAATTATTCCAGGTCAAACAGTAATTCTGAAAGTCAAACAGTAAATGGTTAAAATCCAATTACTATTTACCATTTACTGTTTACTGTTTACCATTTACTTTTACTAATTACTGTTTATTTTTACTGTTTTACCATTTACTTTTCACCTTTTACCGTTTTACCTTTTCACTTTTTACCACATCACTGTTCATCTTCTTCCTCAAGCCGCCGGAACAGTGGCGCCGCCGCCACCGTCGCCTGAACAGCAGCGCCGCCAAACCACCTCCAATCAACGCCAAATTCATCCAACACCAACGCCACCACCTCGGGGACTCGTCCCCGCCGCTAAAAACCAGCGCAGCAGCCGCATACGGCGGCCCGATTTCCCCAAATCCAATTTCTCTAAAAATCCACCAAATCAACACCAAATTACACTAATTCCACTCCTTTCAACCTCCTAAACACGAATTTAACTTCAAAATTCATCAAAAACATCAAAATTACAACCTCCACAGATTTGACCTAAAACCCTAAAAATTTCAAATTCTACAATCTCCTTACCTGGATCGATTTGGATCGATTCCTTTGGAGGGATTACTACACAAGTTCTTGTCTTCATTTCCCCCCCTAAAATCGGGCCAAGAAGTGGCCGGAGGAGGGAGAACCATCCAATCGGGGGCGATCGGGCTCGGGCCTCGCACGGCCAAACGGCAGCGAACGACGCCACGCCGCTGCCACCGTCGTGACGAGCAAGCCGAGCCAGTCCGAACGTGACCGGTGCGCCGGCCCAGTTCGGCCAGACGGCAGAGATTCGGCCGGAGGCCGAACCGGATCGGGGGAGAGGAGAGAGAAAGAGAAAGAGAAGAAAAGAAGAAAAAGAAAAAAAATGAGAGATTTCCCTTTCGGGAAATTTTCTCCCGGCTATTTATACTCGTCCAAAATCGGCAAGTTTCGGTTTCTACGTCACAACTTTCTCGTACCAACTCCAAATAAATCGTGCCGCGTGTCCACGAACTCGTTTCGACGACTCCTATTTCGTCGCAAAATAAAATCCTCGGTCAGGTCAACTTATTTAAAAGTCAACCTTTTGAATTTTTCGAATCGTAACAATTCTCGAGGAGTAAAAGTACACGTAACACCGTAAAAAGGTAATTCCAGATTCGGATCGTATCATTTGCACCAACAAGAAACACGTCTAAATGACTTATTATTTAATTCGTTCCAATATACATAAAATATAACTCTAATCATCACCTAAACCACTAAATTAAGTCCACCACGTCATCCCCAGCATCCTGCTCTCCATCATGCTCGTCATCCTGCTGACGGAACTCGGGAGGTTGAGGCATTGGAGGTTCAAATAACGGCTGAAACGGGGGCGGGAGTTCAAGTTTTTGTTGTTGTGCGGCGAACATATCATACCACCAGTTTTGTTGGGCGGCGTAGTTGTGTCGCCGAATTCTCTCGCATTCAGCATGCCAACTGGGCATATCTAAATAATACTGTTGTGTTCTGCGGTGTTACTCCTGTGATCTGCGTTGTTCCTCCTGTGATCTCTGGAACTCGGCCGCCAACCTTGCATTTTCTTCTGCCAATCTCCGCACTTCCCCCCTCACCTGTTGGCTCTCCCCGCCTCCCTTCTTTTGACCTCCCTTAGTGGTCTTCAGGAGCCCTAGTCCAGAAGTTCCCAAACCCCGGCAGTAGTAGTTGTTTGAGCGTTTTGGAAGACTGCGTCGAACATCCTCGCTGCCGTTTGGACATTGGACCGGTCGACCTGGCGCAGGGCTTCTTCCAGATCTGCCTCTGAAATGTTCAGGTATGTCTCCCGAACTACTTGCTAGAACACCTCTTCTTCGGCCCAGTTCACCCTCTCCTAATTGGACGGGAAAAAAAAATTAATATTCTAACAAATATATAATTCAGTAAAATTAATAATTAAAATTTTAAAATCGTCATGAACGACTTACGAGCTGTTCTGTCGCTTGTGGATAAGCGATCTTGAACGTCTCCACGTACGGGTTGCTATCAGGATGATCTCTAAGCGCCTCCTCCTGATATTGTGCAAACGGCCTAGAACCACCATGATGAGGGGTTGTGTTACGGCGGCGGTTCTCAGAGTTTATCCGAGAACGTTGCTTCAAACAAATAATAAAATATTAGAAAAATGTATAAAAAAATATTAGTGTAATAATTATAAAATAATTAAACTAATAATTAAAATTTTAACAAAATAAACATTTGTAGTGAAGTTTAGTATTTACCTGCATAACTGGGTTGTTGAAGTCTACTGTCTTCAACCAACGCCACTCGTACTCCCTGAACATGAACTCTCTGGGAGTACCCATACGACCACGGTTGTCGTATTCGTTATAATGGGAACGGAGCTCGTTCTTCCACTCTTTGAACCTACGAAAAAAACAAAAGTGCATTAGAAATATTATTAATATCATAAAATATTTCAAATTATAAGACGAGGAATTCCCAACGTACCTCAAGTTCTGCACGGAGTCCGCCCAATCCCGCTTGTGTTTGGCAATCTCGAAGAATGTCTGAAAGATAATATTTTATTAGTTTTACAATTGTAATAATACCGAAAATTATTAAATATTACGATAAATAAATTAAATTTTTTAAATTACTCACCAACGCGGCGTTGTTCACCTCCCTCTTTATCTCTTCGGGCACATCAGCCCACCGGGTCCACAACATAGGGACTCTGTCCCTAATCAGTGCCCCCACGCAACCCGAGTAGTCGCGTTTTTTTTCCCTTGAACCTCCTGATTAGGAGGTTCGTTGATCTGGACCCTCCCCCTCATATCAACAGTTCTCCTGAGCGTGTCAAAACATATGA